>JBBGZY010001075.1:225000-665000 GCA_037952925.1 Lithobates clamitans
TGACACATAACGGGCTAGTATGCAATGCATACTAGCCCATTATGCTTTCCCTTTGCAGGGGGATAAAGAGGAAGTAAAACCCACCAGGGTTTACTAGTTATGTACAAATGAAATAAGAATCTTAAAGAGGAAGTGAACCTTGATGGTATCATTTGCTGCACGTGACATGACAATTTTTTTTTTTTGCTGCACCGTGAACCCCAGCTTTGCAGCCGCAATAATGTATATAATATGGGACTTTCTGGAAGTCATTGCCCATTTTGAAGGGTGGCTGAGGCAAGCTAAAAACACAACTCAACTGCCTAGTTTTTCCACCAGACAGTGCCCACATGAGACAGGCGTAAGGCTGCCCATACATTATACCATTGTCTTGTACAATTTTCCTTTAGATTTACCTAAACCATATAATATGAGGTCAAACCGAAACACTTTCAATGTGTATGTAATCAGGCCGGCCCTCGCACTACATAGTTGAAAGGAAAATCTAAAGGAAATTGAATAAGAAAATTGTATAATGTATTGCCAATCTTAGGGTTAATAGGGATTAAATAGAAACAAATGTGACTTTTTTTTTTTTTTAAACTTGTCAGGTTGCTCTAACTGACATATACAGGTGGAAGCTCATCCTTGTATCACTTTGATCTAGTGATGAATAAAACAATACTAATGTGTATCTCTATATCTCCTGTCTGATCAGTGTTTATAAACAATGTTACTTTGTATCTCCCTATGTCCTGTCTGATCAATGTTTATAAACAATGTTACTTTGTATCCCTCTCTCTCCCGTTTGATGAATGTTTATAAACAATGTTACTTTGTTTCTCTCTATCTCTCATCTGATCAATGTCTATAAACAATGTTACTTTGTATCTCTCAATCTCCTCTCTGATCAATGTTTATATACAAAGTTTTTTGTATCTCTCTATCTCCCGTCTGATCAATGTTTATAAACAACATTACTTTGTATCTCTCTATCTCCTGTTTGAATAATGTTTATAAACAATGCTACTTTGTATCTCTCTATCTCCTGTATAATCAATGTTTATAAATAATGTTACTTTGTATCTCTCTATCTCCTATCTGTTCAATGTATATAAACAATGTTCCTTTGTATCCCTCTATCTCTGTCTGATCAATGTTTATATACAATGTTTTTTGTATCTCTCTATCTCCCACCTGATCAATGTTTATCAACAATGTTACCTTGTATCTCTCCATCTCCTGTATAATCAATGTTTATAAATAATGTTACTTTGTATCTCTCTATCTCCTATCTGTTCAATGTATATAAACAATGTTCCTTTGTATCCCTCTATCTCTGTCTGATCAATGTTTATAAACAATGTTCCTTTGTATCTCTCTATCTCTGTCTGATCAATGTTTATAAACAATGTTACTTTGTATCTCTCTATCTCCTGTCTGATCAATGTTTATAAACAATGTTACTTTGTATCTCTCTATCTCCCGTCTGATCAATGTTTATATACCATGTTTCTTTGTATCTCCCCATCTCCCGTCTGATCAATGTTTATAAACAATGTTTCTTTGTATCTCCCCATCTCCTGTCTGATCAATGTTTATAAACAATGTTACTTTGTATCTCTCTATCTCCCACCTGATCAATGTTTATAAACAATGTTACTTTGTATCTCTTCATCTCCCACCTGATCAATGTTTGCAAACAATGTTACTTTGTACCTCTATATCTACCATCTGAGCAACGTTTATAAAACCCATGTTAGATGGTTCAATATATTGACAACAGCAGTACCTGCAGGTTCTGTATTTACTCGGCATCTGTCAGCTGTCATTTTGACTGAGAATTTATGGCAAGTGTGTGTGTGTGTATGTGTGTGGGGGGAGGGGCAGTGGGGTAGAGGTACAGGACGTACCAAACATGTCCTTTAATGACGTTTTTTCAGAAGGGTGTAGCATGCTTAGTGTCCACAACTAGTCAAAGTGGACCTTCAACCTAAACTAGGTGTCAAATTGCCATATACACTTACCGGTCACTTTATTATAGGTACACCTTGCTAGGACCCCTTCTGCCTTCAGAACTGCTTTATTTCTCCGTGGAATAGATTTAACAAGGTGTTGGAAACGTTCCTCAGAGATTTTGGTCCATAGTGACATGATAGCATCTCGCAGTTGCTGGAGATTTATTGGCTGCACATCTGTGATGGGAATCCCTGATTCCACCACATCCCAAAGGTGCACTATTGGATGAGATCTGGTGATTGTATTGGATGAGATCTGGTGATTGTATTGGATGAGATCTGGTGAGTGTATTGGATGAGATCTGGTGAGTGTATTGGATGAGATCTGGTGAGTGTATTGGATGAGATCTGGTGATTGTATTGGATGAGATCTGGTGAATGTATTGGATGAGATCTGGTGATTGTATTGGATGAGATCTGGTGAGTGTATTTGATGAGATCTGGTGATTGTATTGGATGAGATCTGGTGAATGTATTGGATGAGATCTGGTGAGTGTATTGGATGAGATCTGGTGATTGTATTGGATGAGATCTGGTGAGTTTATTGGATGAGATCTGGTGAGTGTATTGGATGAGATCTGGTGAGTGTATTGGATGAGATCTGGTGAGTGTGGAGGCCATTGGAGTACAGGGACCTCATTGTCCAGTGGTGAGATGATTGGAGCTTTGTGACATGGTGCATTATTATCCTGCTGGAAGGAGCCATCAGAAGATGGGGACACTGTAGTCATAAAGGGATGGACATGGTCGGCAACAATATTCAGGTAGGCCGTGGTGTTTAAACAATGCTCAATTGGTACTAAGGGGTCCAAAGTGTGCCAAGAAAATATCCCCCCCCCCACATCATTACACCACCACCAGCCTGAACCATTGATACAAGGCAGAATGGATCCATACTTTCATGTTGTTTACACCAAATTCTGACCCCACCAACTGAATACCGCAGCTGAAATCGAGGCTCATCAGACCAGGCAAAGTTTCTTCAATCTTCTACTGTCCAATTTTGGTGATCTTGTGGGAATTGTAGCCTCAGTTTCCTGTTCTTAGCTGACAAGAGTGGCACCCGGTGTGGTGTTCTGCTGCTGTAGCCCATCTGCTTCAAGATTCGATGTGTTGTGCATTCAGAGATGGTATTCTCCATACTTTGGTTGTAACGAGCAGTTATTTGAGTTACTGTTACCTTTCTATCATCTGGAATTAGTCTGCCCATTCTCCTCTGACCTCAACAAGGCATTTCCCTCCACACAACTGCCACTCACTGGATATTTTCTCTTTTTCCCACCATTCTCTGTAAACCCGAGAGATGGTTGTTTGTGAAAATCCCAGTAGATCAGCAGTTTTTGAAATACTCAGGCACCAACAACCATGCCACGTTCAAAGTCACTTAAATCCTCTTTCTTCCCTATTCTGATGCTCGGTTTGAATTTCAGCAAGTCGCCTTCACCGCGTCTAGATGTCTAAATGCACTGAGATACTGCCACGCGATTGGCTGATTAGCAATATGTGTTACTAAGCAATTGACCAGGTATACCTAATAAAGTGGCTGGTGAGTGTAAAAAGAGAGCACAGAAGCTACCCTTCTCTTCGGTCTCTGATAGGGTTGTGTAGAGGTAACGGGGAGGAATCACGGCTCTGACCCATTCTCATATGTATGTACAATGCAGATTATTTTTTTTTAACAAAGTAGATAAGGAAAACCGATCGACATTCTAAGAATATCACCAGGTCTATATGAAAATATAAAAAAATCTTTACCTGGTTCATATATAAAGAGAAGGAAAGAAGGAGGTGGGGGGAGTGACTTGGTTTTTACATTCTGTTCTCCTTACCTCTCCATTTGTGTCCAGTGACCACACTCCTCAATATGCCCCCTTGTCAGATTAGGGATCTTTAAAAGAAAAACAAATCTATTACTAGTCTGACCCGATTTACCCACTTTTATTGATTGATATGAAATTTGTGTAAAACTCCAAACTCAGGTTCTTATACCGTGCCTTGAAAAAGTATTCATACCCCTTGACATTTTCCACATTTTGTCATGTTGCAACCAAAAACGTACATTTTTTTTTTTTTATTGGGATTTTATGTGATAGACCAACACAAAGTGGCACATAATTGTGAAGTGGAAGGAAAATGATAAATGGTTTTCAACATTTTATACAAATAAATATGTGAAAAGTGTGGCGTGCATTTGTATTCAGCCCCCTTTACTCTGATACCCCTAACTAAAATCTAATGGAACCAATTGCCTTCAGAAGTTACCTAAATAGTAAATAGAGTCTACCAGGGGCGGCCCGTCTATTGTGGGCACACAGCACCACGCCCCTATATATGCCCGCCGCCCTCCAGGATGTGCATGAATTCCTATGGCGGGGGTGTGTTTTTTTTGGAAGCACTGATTAGAACCAGAAGCTCTAATAGGCTTCAAAATAGGGTGGGCTTGGGGAGCAGAGCACTGGGTCCGGAGCCCACCCAAGTGTGTTGCAACAGCGAATGAATATTCACTGTTGCAACATTGATCCTCCTTCCGGCCAATCGGGAAGTGGGTCTGATACCTGTCACTCGATTGGCTGAAAAGAAAGGCGATCCTATTGGACGCCTAGTAGAAGAAGTGAGGAGCCGCACAGAAGATACATGAGCCCACCCGCAGTCCATAGAAGCCTGCAACCCGCCTCTGCCACCGGAGCCCGCCACTGCCTGCTGGAGTCCGCAACTCACCGGCCAGGGCCTGCTTGGGTAAGTGTGTGTGGGGGGGGGGGTTTGCTGACTGAGATGCCACGACCAACCGGGGGGGTTGTTTGATGCCACCCCCCAAAAAAAACACAGCCCACCACTGGGGTCTACCTGTGTGTAATATTATCTCAGTATAAATAAAGCTTCTCCGTGAAGCCCTCAGAGGTTTGTTAGAGAACCTTAGTGAACAAACAGCATCAAGAAGGCCAAGGAACACACCAGACAGGTCAGGGATAAAGTTGTGGAGAAGTTTAAAGCAGGGTTAGGTTATAAAAAAAAAATTCCCAAGCTTGGAACATCTCACAGAGCACTGTTCAATGCATCATTTGAAAATGTAAAGTGTATGGCACAACTGCAAACCTACCAAGACATGGCCGTCCACCTAAACTGACAGGCCGGGCAAGGAGAGCATTCATCAGAGAAGCAGCCAAGAGGCCCATGGTAACTCTGGAGGAGACGATCCAGGGCTAGAACATCCCAATAAGTACGCTCCATTGAGTGACATTGGTGAAACCAGTCAGGGATCAGCATTGCTGGAGCTGAGGGACTCCCCTAGCTGCCAGGGGAAGAACTCCTCCAGTGAGAGTGGGGGGAAGCCAAGGGAAAGGAAAGACAGATTCTGGTGGTAGAGGACTCAATTCCTAGAAAGACAAAGAGGGCAATCTGTGACAAAGACCTGAAGCGCCGAACTGTATGCTGTCTACCGGGCACTCTGGCTCGGCACATCACGGATCTGGTGGACAGATTACTGGGAGGGGCTGGGGAAGACCCAGCTGTCATGGTGCACGTTGGCACCAATGACAAAGTCAGAGGCAGATGGAGTGTCCTAAAGAACAATTTTAGGGACTTGGGAGCTAAATTGAGGAAAAGGACCTCCAAGAAATACTACCCATACCTCGAGCCACACCAGAGGCAGAGGGAAATTAGGGAAGTAAACAATTGGCTGAGGAGCTGGTGCAGTAAGAAGAGGTTTGGGTTCCTGGAGGACTGGGCCGACTTCTCAGTCGGTAACCGGTACTATAGAAGGGACGGACTGCACCTAAATGAGGAGGCTGTAGATCTGCTGGGAGTGAAAATGGCCGAAAAGTTAGATGGGCTTTTAAACTAGGTGATGAGGGGAGGGTCCCGAGGTAGAGATAGTCAGCGCAGGACATATTCCAGAGGGTAGTATTGAGGGCATTAGTGGTAGGTTCACTAAAGCATATAAACCCAAGGTAAGTATAGTAGCAAGTCCTATTTGCAACCTTGGAACACCCAATAAGAAGACAGTATGCGACCGGTCTAAACTACGTGGCATGTTCACCAATGCCAGGAGCCTGGTGGACAAGATGGGAAAACTAGAGATACTGTTGTACGAGGAGGATTTCGATTTTGTGGGAATTTCAGAGATTTTGTTCAACAGATCTCATGATTGGCTGGCAACCATTCAAGGGTATTCCCTATATCGCAGGGATAGAGAGGGTTAAAAAGGGGGAAGGTGTATGCCTGTATATCAAGAATAATGTACAAGTGAATGTGAGAGATGACATTACTAGGGGAGCTAGAGAGGAGGTGGAATCCTTATGGGTAGAGCTCCAAAGGGATGAAAGTAAGGGGAAAGTAATACTGGGAGTATGCTATAGACCCCCTAACCTGAGGGAGGAGGGGGAGAGGACCTGCTATCATAAATTGTATTAGCGGCAAGGATAGGAGGTGTCATCATAATGGGGGATTTTAATTATCCAGACATAGACTGGGTGGAGGGAACCGCGCATTCGTCTAAGGCTCGCCAGTTCCTAAATGTCTTGCAGGACAATTTCATGGATTAGATGGCAAACACACCAACTAGAAACAAAGCGTTACTAGACCTACTGATTACCAACAATACAGACCTAATCACGGATGTGGAAATACAGGGCAATTTAGGTAACAGCGATCACAGGTCGATTAGCTTCAGTATAAATCACACAAATAGGAAACATAAGGGGAATACAAAGACACTGAATTTCAAAAGAGCCAACTTTCCTAAACTACGTACCTTGCTAGAAGATATTAATTGGGATAAGATCATTGAGAAATAAATTGAAAAGATCGAGCAGAAGTCCTGGATGGCTTAACTCCAATGTAAAAATGCATATAAAAGCAAAGGAGAAGGCCTTGAAAAAATACAAGGCTGAGGGATCATCATCAGCATTCACACTTTACAAAGAATACAACATGAGATGTAAGGGTGCAATTAGAGTGGCTAAGATAGAACACGAAACACGAAAGACACATAGCGGAGGAGAGCAAAAAAAAAAAACCCAAGAAATTCTTTAACCGCTTCAGCCCCGAGAAGATTTTACCCCCTTCATGACCAAAGCACTTTTTGCGATTCGTCACTGCGTCGCTTTAACCACTTACCGACCGGCTCGTGTAGATATACGTCATCAGTTTGAAGAGGGATATCTTGTAACGGCAGCAGCTGCTACCACAACCGAGGTATCCATCTTTAGAGCCGGCGGTTCTGTTTACGATAATGGTGGTCTCTGTGGCGGATTTACCGCGAGATCACCATTATCGGCGGCGGGAGAGGTGCTTACCGGAGCCGTCATAGCGGCGGAGGCGATCAGGACCTTTCACGTCTGTGGTATGGAGATGAGTGAGGGGAAGATGGCCCCCACCCGTCTTCATACCATAGGAGGGCGGAAGCGACGTCAAAACATCACTTCCGCCCATACGTCTTAAAGCCACATTTTTCCAATGTCATTTTTTCAAATGACAATTTTTATTTTTTTTTGCATTTTAGTCCAAATATGAGATCTGAGGACTTTTTGACCCCAGATCTCATATTTAAGAGGTCCTGTTATGCTTTTTTCTATTACAAGGGATGTTTACATTCCTTGTAATAGGAATAAAAGTGTCCCAATTTTTTTTTTTTTTTTTTTAAAACAGTGAAAAAATAAAATCAAGTAAAATAAATAAGAAAAAAAAAAAAAATTTTAAAGCGCCCCGTCCCGACGAGCTTGCGCGCAGAAGCGAATGCATACTTGAGTAGCGCCTGCATATGAAAACAGTGGTCAAACCACACATGTGAGGTATCGCCGCGATTGGTAGAGCGAGAGCAATAATTCTAGCCCTAGACCTCCTCTGTAACACAAAACATGCAACCTGTAGAATTTTTTAAACGTCGCCTTTAGAGATTTTTGAGGGTAAAAGTTTGACGCCATTCCACGAGCGGGCGCAATTTTGAAGCGTGACATGTTGGGTATCAATTTACTCGGCGTAACATTATCTTTCACAATCTAAAAAAATATTGGACTAACTTTACTGTTGTCTTATTTTTTATTCAAAAAAGTGAATTTTTTCCAAAAAAAGTGCGCTTGTAAGACCGCTGCGCAAATACGGTGTGAAAAAAATTATTGCAATGACCGCCATTTTATTCTCTAGGGTGTTATAAAAAAAATAATATATAATGTTTGAGGGTACTAAGTAATTTTCTAGCAAAAAAACCTGTTTTAAACATGTAAACACCTAAATTCCAAAACGAGGCTAGTCCTTAAGTGGTTAACTGACAATTGCGCGGTCGTGCGACGTTGCACCCAAACAAAATTGACGTCCTTTTTTTCCCACAAATAGAGCTTTCTTTTGGTGGTATTTGATCACCTCTGCGGTTTTTATTTTTTGCACTATAAACAAAAAAAGAGCGACAATTTTGAAAAAAATGCAATATTTTTTACTTTTTGCTATAATAAATATCCCCTAAAAATAGGAAAGGAACCTGGGGGTCCTAGTAGATGATAGCAGCAGCTTAGGTTTAGCAATGACATGCAATGCCAACAAAACAAACAGAATATTGGCATGCATTAAAAGGGGATTAACTCAAGAGATAAAGTGAAAATCTTCTCACTCTACAAGATTCTGGTCCGGCCGCACCTGGAGTATGCTGTCCAGTTCTGGGCACCAGTCCTCAGGAAGGACGTACTGGAAATGGAGCGAGTACAAAGAAAGGGCAACAAAGCTAATAAACGGTCTGGCGGATCTTAGTTATGAGGAAAGGTTGTGAGCACTGAACTTATTCTCTCTGGAGAAGAGACGCTTGAGAGGGGATATGATTGTAATTTATAAATACCGTCCTGGTGACCCCACAATAGGGATAAAACGTTTCCGCGGGAGGGAGTTTACCCCCTTCAGCCCTGGAAGATTTTCCCCCTTAATGACCAGGCCATTTTTTGCGATACGGCACTGCTTTGCTTTAACTGACAATTGCGCGGTTGTGCGACGTTGTACCCAAACAAAATGTATGTCCTTTTTTCCCCACAAATAGAGCTTTCTTTTGGTGGTATTTGATCACCTCTGTGTTTTTTATTTTTTTGCGCTATAAACAAAAGAAGAGCGACACTTTGAAAAAAAACACAATATTTTGTACTTTTTGCTATAAAAAAAATCTCCCAAAAAAAAACCTAAAAAAAAAAAAAAAATGTTTCATCAGTTTAGGCCGATATGTATTCTTCTACATATTTTTGGTAAAAAAAAACAAAAAAAAAACGCAATAAGCGTATATTGATTGGTTTGTGCAAAAGCGTCTACAAAATAGGGGATAGATTTATGGCATTTGTTATTTTTATTTTACTAGTAATGGCGGCAATCTGTGAATTTTATCGACAGATATTACGGCGGACAAATCGGACACTTTTGAAACTTTTTTGGGACCACTGACATTTATACAGCGATCAGTGTTATAAATAGCCACCGATTACTGTATAAATGTCACTAGCAGGGAAGGGGTTAACACTAGGGGGCGATCAAGGGGTTAAATGTGTTCCCTATGTGTGTGTTCTAACTGTGGGGGGAATGTGGCTGACTAGAGGAGGAGAGAGATCATTGTTCCTACTTGGTAGGAACACACAATCTCTCTCCTCTCCCCTGACAGAACCAGGATTTGTGTGTTTACACACACACAGATCCCGGTCCTCGCTCTGTCACGAGTGGTCACGGGTGCCCGGCGGTCATCGCGCCTGCCGGGCACGCGCATTGGCTCCAGGGACACGCTGCATACGTAGTTTAAGGTTGAACCTCTTTTCTTCTAATTTTAATAAGTGGCCACGTGTCTTATTAAACTCCCTTCCGCAAAAAAGTTTTATCCCTATTGTGGGGTCACCAGTACGGTATTTATAAATTGAAATCATATCCCCTCTCAAGCGTCTCTTCTCCAGAGAGAATAAGTTCAGTGCTCGCACCTTTCCTCATAACTAAGATCCTCCAGACCCTTTATTAGATTTTTTGCCCTTCTTTGTACTCGCTCCATTTCCAGTACATCCCTCCTGAGGACTGGTGCCCAGAACTGGACAGCATACTCTAGGTGCGGCCTGACCAGAGTCTTGTAGAGTGGGAGAATTATCGTTTTATCTCTGGAGTTGATCCCCCTTTTTAATGCATGCCAATATTCTGTTTGCTTTGTTAGCAGCAGCTTGGCATTGCATGGCATTGCTCATCTACTAGGACCTCCAGGTACTTTATTCCATCCTAAACTCCCCCAGAGGTTCTCCCCCCAGTGTATAGATTTCATTCATATTTTTGCCACCCAAATGCATTATTTTACATTTTTCTACATTGAACCTCATTTGCCATGTAGTCGCCCACCCCATTAATTTGTTCAGATCTTTTTGCAAGGTTTCCACATCCTGCAGAGAAGTTATTGCCCTGCTTAGCTTAGTATCGTCTGCAAATACAGAGATTGAACTGTTTATCCCATCCTCCAGGTCGTTTATGAACAAATTAAATAGGATTGGTCCCAGCACAGAATCCTGGGGGACCCCACTGCCCACCCCTGACCATTCCGAGTACTCCCCATTTATCACCACCCTCTGGACTCGATCTTGTAGCAAGTTTTCAATCCATGTACCCACCCTATGGTCCATGCCAACGGACCTTATTTTGTACAGTAAACCTTTAGAATGGTATAGTCAAAATCCAGACCTAAATCCAATTGAGAATCTGTGGCAAGACTTGAAAATTGCTGTTTACAGACGCTCTCCATCCAATCTGACAGAGCTTGAGATATTTTGCAAAGAAGAATGGGCAAAAATGTCCCTCTCTAGATGTGCAAAGCTGGTAGAGACATCTCCAAAAAGACTTGCAGCTGTAATTGCAGTGAAAGGTGGTTCTACAAAGTATTGACTCAGGGGGGCTGAATACAAATGCACGTCAGTGGCGTTGCTATGTGACACCAGGCTCGGACTGTCACCGGTGCCGCATTGAGAGGGGCGCCGCAGCTCCCTCCTTCCCTTCGGGGATCCCCTCTCCTCTGCTCCATGCGATCTGCGGGGAGAATGGGGGAGGAGGGAGGGAGGCAGAGATAGACTGGGTGCCCGGGATCCGACCGTCCCCACACACACCTCCACACGGCGAGGCCGCGGCTGCACTCACTGCCGGTTCCTCCTTGGCTCTGATGTGTACACAGGCAGGGAAGAAGACCCGAGGATGCGGAAGGACACCATCCACGCTACAACACCTGCCCTGAGGTATGCAACAGGAGTGTTGCAGAGGAGGGGGACATAGTGGTTGGGGGCATTGGCAGGTAACAATTATGCTGCCAGGAGTAATTTTAGGGGGGTTATAGAATAGGTGCTAGGGGGTGCTCTTTGTTTTGGGTTGGAGAAGACTTGTACTAGAAGTAGGAAAGGGCAGATTTGAAGTTTGACCCCCTCCCCCCAGCGCAATTCCTCTCCCCTCCCAAAGCACCCCCTAGCACATATCCTTTCACCCCCCCCTTGATCCTGATCTTATACTCGCTCATCCATCCCCCCTGATCCCATCCTGGCTCCATCCATCCCCCGATCCCATTCCGGCCCCATCCATTCCCCCTGATCCCAACCCAGGTTCATCCATCCCCCCCTGATCCCAACCCGGCTTCATCCATCCCCCCTGATCCCATCCCGTCTCCATCCATCCCCCCGATCCCATTCCGGCTTCATCCATCCCCCTAATCCCATACCTGCTCCATCCATCCCCCCTGATCCCATCCCCAATCCCATCCCGGCTCCATCTATTCCCACGATCCCATCCCCGCTCTATCCATTCCCCCAATCACATCCTGGCTCCATTCATTCCCCCCATCCCTTCCCAGCTCCACCCAGCCCCCAATCCCATACCCGCTCCAGCCTTCCCCCTGATCCTGATCCCATCCCGGCTCCATCCATCTCCTCAATCCCATCTTGGACCCATACATCCCCCACTGATCTCATACCTGCTCCATCCATCCCCCCTGATCCTATCCCTTCTCCATTCACCCCCCTGATCCCATACCCACTCCATCCATCCCCGCTGATCCTATCCCTATGTCATTCCATCCATCCCCCCGATCCAATTCCGGCTCTATCCATCCCCCCAATCCCCCCCCAGCTCCATCTATTGTGGTAGGTTAGGGGGGTGGGAGAACCACACAGACCCACTAGCCTGCTTAGTGCCGGGGGGTGGGGGGTGATGCCATGCATTACCGCACCAGGTGACACCAACCCTAGTGACGCCACTGATGCACGTCACACTTTTCACATATTTGTTTGTAAACAAATTATCATTTTCCTTTCACTTCACATTTATGAGCCACTTTGTGTTGATCTATCACATAAAATCCCCAAAAAACTACATTTACAGTATGTTTTTGGTTGCAACTTGAAAAATGTGGAAAGTTTCAATGGGTATGAATACTTTTTCAAGGCACTGTATGCAGAGCACAGCCACAAACATGTCTGGGTTGCAATGCAGTGTGGGTGCCTCAGCCTGAGAGACAGCTCTCCTGATTGGCTTTCACTTAAAAGGCTAGGCCACAGGTGGCACGGCATTTCAGCAATGCGTCGCTATGCTGAACCCCCTGTGACTTCAGTCTCCCTCTCTTTCCCAGTGCCTGCTTTACAAGCACCCTTCCCTTTCTCATGCCGCTCAGTGTCTCTGTGCCTAAGCACTGCATGTCTGCAAGTGTATCTGGTGCGCACGTGTTTTCAAGTATGACCCTGTTTGCCAAATGCCTACCAAGGTGCTCATGTGCTTAAGGTGCCTCTAAGTGTGCTTCTGTACTCCCTGGGTCCCCAAGTGTGTCCTGGGTCTGTATGAATGCTTCTGTTCTCCCTGTGTATCCAAGAACACTTTTGAGTGTCCTCAAGTGCATCCAGGGTTTCCAAAGCACACTTTTACTGTGCGTCTGTTCACTCTGTGTTTCCAAAGTGCTTATGTGTACCCCATGCCTCCAAGTGTGCCTTGTGTCCTCAAGTGCTGCTCAAGTTTTTAAGTGCACTTCTGTATACCCTGTGTCTCCAACAGCGCTGCTTTGTGCCCTGTGTCTCCAAGCGTGCTGGTTTGTGCTCCGTGTCTCTAAGAGTGCTGCTGTGTACCCTGTGTCTCCAAGAGCGCCGCTGTGTGCCCTGTGTCTCTAAGAGCGCTACTGTGTGCCCTGTGTCTCCAAGAGTGCTGCTGTGTACCCTGTGTCTCCAAGTGCACTTCTGTGTACCCTGTGTCTCCAACAGCGCTGCTTTGTGCCGTGTCTCCAAGAGTGTTGCTTTGTGCCCTGTGTCTCCAAGCGTGCTGGTTTGTGCTCCGTGTCTCCAAGAGTGCTGCTGTGTACCCTGTGTCTCCAAGAGTGCTGCTGTGTACTCTATGTCTCTAAGAGCGCTGCTGTGTGCCCTGTGTCTCCAAGAGCGCTGCTGTGTGCCCTGTGTCTCTAAGAGCGCTGCTGTGTGCCCTGTGTCTCCAAGAGTGCTGCTGTGTGCCCTGTGTCTCCAAGTGCACTTCTGTGTACCCTGTGTCTCCAACAGCGCTGCTTTGTGCCATGTCTCCAAGAGTGTTGCTTTGTGCCCTGTGTCTCCAAGCGCGCTGGTTTGTGCTCCGTGTCTCCAAGAGTGCTGCTGTGTACCCTGTGTCTCCAAGAGTGCTGCTGTGTGCCCTGTGTCTCCAAGAGCGCTGCTGTGTGCCCTGTGTCTCCAAGCGCGCTGCTTTGTGCCCCATGTTTCCAAGCGCGCTGCTTTGTGTTCCGTGTCTCCAAGAGCGCTGCTGTGTGCCCTGTGTCTCCAGCCCTTAGATATGGTGGCTGCATTAGTCTTCTTTGGGCTTATTTCCCTTTTTTCACCTGGTGATCCTGCCAGTAACACACTTCCTGTCATAGGATGACAACGCTCACGCTACCATATCTATGGAAGAGCAGCGTTGTCACCCTAGCCCTAACACAGGAAGTGTGTTAGGGCTATCTCTATAACATGGACGGTGGGGGTGTTCTGTAATCTACAGAGATATCTGATAACGAATAGTTAGCAGGGTCAACAGGTATTTTCTTGCACTTTTTGAACAGATATAACAAAAATCTCAGCTCACCCGATTCTCCATGCCGGTGGTCATGGCAGGCAGCAGGACAAAATCCTTCCCGGCTGTTACCATCAGTGCTGGCACCAGGATCTTACATAGAAATAAACAGCGGTCGTTACTATAGAACATAGATATGTGTACTAAAACTGATGCATATATATTAATAACGGAATTGAATAAAACAGCACGCTTATTTATTCAGGCAGAGCAAAGACCTTTACTGCATATAATAAACTGCCTTCTTAAAGAAGAACTCTGGGCAACGTGTGGTTATAAAGCCTGCTTTACTACCCAAGGGATGTGGTGGGTATGTAGGTCCCACATTGCTCCTGAAGGAACCAAGTTCCAAGCAGGATAGTATCATCCTATCAGCCCAGTCCAGGATGTATTGTTAAGGATTCTAAAAGTGGAGGGTATGGAAGGGTATGTAAAGGGGGCACGGTATGGAAGGGTACCTAAAAAACTAAAAAGTACTAAGTTTCTCTGTAACCTTAATACCTACATTCCCTGTAACCCGAATGCCGTGTACACACAATGGCGAACTTTTTTGGCATCAAAGGTCCGACGGACTTTCGAATGAACGGACTTGCCTACACACGATCACACCAAAGTCTGACAGATTCGTACGTGATGACGTACGACCGGACTAAAATAAGGAAGTTGATAGCCAGTAGCCAATAGCTGCCCTAGCGTCGGTTTTCGTCCGTCGGACTAGCATACAGACGAGCGGATTTTTCGACCGGACTCGAGTCCGTCGGAAAGATTTGAAACATGTTCCAAATCTAAAGTCTGTCTGATTTTCGACCGAAAAAGTCCGCTGCAGGTCCGATGGGGCCCACACGCAGTCGGATTGTCCGATGGATTCGTCCCATCGGGCCAGTCCGGTCGAAAAGTCCGCTCATATGTACACGGCATAACACTAACCCTCCCTGTGATACAAACTTTCCAGACACTAAAACTGCCTGTAACTATAACACTGATCCCCCCCTGTAACACTAACACTAACCCTCCTTGTAACCCTAACACTAATCCTTCCTGTAAATCAAATACGAATTCTCCCTGTAATGCTAAAACTAACCATTACTTTAATACTAACTCCCTATAACCCTAACACTAACCCTCCCTGTAACCCTATGACTATCCATTCCTGTAAATCAAATACTAATCCTCCCTGTAAACCTAATAACGCTAAAACTAACCATAACTGTAACACTACCCCCTCCCTGTAACCCTAACACTAACCCTCCCTATAAACCTAACACTAACCCTCGCTAAAACCCTAACACTAATGCTCCCTAAAACCCTAACACTAACCATTCCTGTAACACTAATAATAATCCTCCCTGTAACATTAACAATAACCCTCCTTGTAACCCTAACACTAATCCTCCTTGTAAATCAAATACAAATCCTCTTTGTAACTCCAACATTAACCCCTCCTGTATCACAAACCCTCCCTATAACCCTAACATTAACCCTCCCCATACCACTAACCCCCTGTAATTCTAACAATAACCCTCCTTGTAACACTAACGCTTCCAATAACCCTAACACTAACCCTCCTTGTAACCCTAACACTAATCCTCCCTGTAACGCTATGACTAACCTTCCCTGTAAACCAAATACTAATCTTCCCTGTAACCCTAATAACGCTAAAACTAACCATAACTGTAACACTACCCCCTCCCTGTAACCCTAATGCCCCGTACACACGGTCGGACTTTGTTTGGACATTCCAACAACAAAATCCTAGGATTTTTTCCGACAGATGTTGGCTCAAACTTGTCTTGCATACACACAGTCACACAAAGTTGTTGGAAAATCCGATCGTTCTGAACGCGGTGACGTAATTTATTCTGAGCATGCGTGGCACTTTGTGCGTCGGATTAGTGTACACACGATCGGAATTTCCGACAACGGATTTTGTTGTCGGAAAATTTTATAGCCTGCTCTCAAACTTTGTGTGTCGGAAAATCCGATGGAAAATGTGTGATGGAGCCCACACATGGTCGGAATTTCCGACAACAAGGTCCTATCACACATTTTACGCCGGAAAATCCGACAGTGTGTACGGGGCATAACACTAACCCTCCCTGTGATAAAACTTTCCAGACACTAAAACTACTTGTAACTATAACACTAACCCTCCTTGTAACCCTAACACTAATCCTTCCTGTAAATCAAATACTAATCCTCCCTGTAATGCTAAAACTAACCATTACTTTAATACTAACTCCCTATAACCCTAATGCCGCATACACACGGTCGGACTTTTCGGCTACAAAAGTCCGACAGCCTGTCCGACAGCCTGTCCGACAGACTTTCGACGGACTTTTGGCGGACTTGCGGCAGACTTTCTTACGAACGGACTTGCCTACATATGATCACACAAAAGTCCGACAGATTGGTACGTGATGACGTACACCGGACTAAAATAAGGAAGTTGATAGCCAGTAGCCAATAGCTGCCCTAGCGTGGGTTTTTGTCCGTCGGACTAGCACACAGACGAGCGGATTTCTGGGTCCGGCGTAGTTACAACGTAAAGATTTGAAGCATGTTTCAAATCTAAAGTCCGTCAGATTTGCGGCTGGAAAAGTCCGCTATAAGTCCGGGGAAGCCCACACACGATCGGATTGTCAGCCAGCTTTAGTCCGTCGGACTTTTGTAGACGAAAAGTCCAACCGTGTGTACGCGGCATTACACTAACCCTCCCTGTAACCCTATGACTATCCATTCCTGTAAATCAAATACTAATCCTCCCTGTGAACCTAATAACGCTAAAACGAACCATAACTGTAACACTACCCCCTCCCTGTAACCCTAATGGGGCGTACACACGGTCGGACTTTTCGTCTACAAAAGTCCGACAGCCTGTCCGACAGACTTCCGGCGGACTTTCGGCGGACTTGCGATGGACTTGCGGCAGACTTTCTAACGAACAGACTTGCCTACACACGACCACACAAAAGTCCGATGGTTTCGTACGTGATGACGTACACCGGACTAAAATAAGGAAGTTGATAGCCAGTAGCCAATAGCTGCCCTAGCGTGGGTTTTTGTCCGTCGGACTAGCACACAGACGAGCGGATTTCTGGGTCCGGCGTAGTTACAACGTAAAGATTTGAAGCATGTTTCAAATCTAAAGTCCGTCAGATTTGCGGCTGGAAAAGTCCGCTATAAGTCCGGGGAAGCCCACACACGATCGGATTGTCAGCCAGCTTTAGTCCGTCGGACTTTTGTAGACGAAAAGTCCAACCGTGTGTACGCGGCATTACACTAACCCTCCCTGTAACCCTATGACTATCCATTCCTGTAAATCAAATACTAATCCTCCCTGTGAACCTAATAACGCTAAAACGAACCATAACTGTAACACTACCCCCTCCCTGTAACCCTAATGGGGCGTACACACGGTCGGACTTTTCATCTACAAAAGTCCGACAGCCTGTCCGACAGACTTCCGGCGGACTTTCGGCGGACTTGCGATGGACTTGCGGCAGACTTTCTAACGAACAGACTTGCCTACACACGACCACACAAAAGTCCGATGGTTTCGTACGTGATGACGTACACCGGACTAAAATAAGGAAGTTGATAGCCAGTAGCCAATAGCTGCCCTAGCGTGGGTTTTTGTCCGTCGGACTAGCACACAGACGAGCGGATTTCTGGGTCCGGCGTAGTTACAACGTAAAGATTTGAAGCATGTTTCAAATCTAAAGTCCGTCAGATTTGCGGCTGGAAAAGTCCGCTATAAGTCCGGGGAAGCCCACACACGATCGGATTGTCAGCCAGCTTTAGTCCGTCGGACTTTTGTAGACGAAAAGTCCAACCGTGTGTACGCGGCATTACACTAACCCTCCCTGTAACCCTATGACTATCCATTCCTGTAAATCAAATACTAATCCTCCCTGTGAACCTAATAACGCTAAAACGAACCATAACTGTAACACTACCCCCTCCCTGTAACCCTAATGGGGCGTACACACGGTCGGACTTTTCGTCTACAAAAGTCCGACAGCCTGTCCGACAGACTTCCGGCGGACTTTCGGCGGACTTGCGATGGACTTGCGGCAGACTTTCTAACGAACAGACTTGCCTACACACGACCACACAAAAGTCCGATGGTTTCGTACGTGATGACGTACACCGGACTAAAATAAGGAAGTTGATAGCCAGTAGCCAATAGCTGCCCTAGCGTGGGTTTTTGTCCGTCGGACTAGCACACAGACGAGCGGATTTCGGGGTCCGTCGTACTTACGACGTAAAGATTTGAAGCATGTTTCAAATCTAAAGTCCGTCGGATTTGAGGCTGAAAAAGTCCGCTGAAAGTCCGGGGAAGCCCACACACGATCGGATTGCCAGCCAGCTTTAGTCCGTCGGCGTCCGTTGGACTTTTGTAGACGAAAAGTCCGACCGTGTGTACGCCCCATAACACTAACCCTCGCTAAAACCCTAACACTAATGCTCCCTAAAACCCTAACACTAACCATTCCTGTAACACTAATAATAATCCTCCCTGTAACATTAACAATAACCCTCCTTGTAACCCTAACACTAATACTCCTTGTAAATCAAATACAAATCCTCTTTGTAACCCTAACATTAACCCCTCCTGTATCACAAACCCTCCCTATAACCCTAACATTAACCCTCTCCATAACACTAACCCCCTGTAATTCTAACAATAACCCTCCTTGTAACACTAACGCTTCCAATAACCCTAACACTAACCCTCCTTGTAACCCTAACACTAATCCTCCCTGTAACCCTATGACTAACCTTCCCTGTAAACCAAATACTAATCTTCCCTTTAACCCTAATAACGCTAAAACTAACCATAACTGTAACACTACCCCCTCCCTGTAACCCTAACACTACCTCTCCCTGTAACCCTAACACTAACCCTCCCTGTAATCCTACGCTAACCCTCCCTGTAATTCTAACACTAACCCTTCCTGTAACCCTAACACTAACCCTCCCTGTAATTTTAACACTAACCCTTCCTGTAACCCTAACACTAACCCTTCCTGTAACCCTAACACTACCCCTCCCTGTAATCCTTACACTTACCCTCCCTGTAACCCTAACCCTAACACTCCCTAAAACCCTAACACCAACCCTCCCATAACACTAACTATTCCTGTAACACTAATAATAATCCTCCCTGTAACACTAACAATAACCCTCCTTGTAACCCCAACACTAATCCTCCTTGTAAATCAAATACAAATCCTCTTTGTAACCCTAACACTAACCCTTCCTGTATCAAAACCCTCCCTATAACCCTAACACTAACCCTCCCAATAACACTAACCCTTCCTATAACCCTGACACTAACCCTTCCTTATAGCCCTAACAGTAACCATTCCTGTAACGCTAACCTTCCCTATAACCCTAGCAATATTCCTCCTTGTAACCCCAACACTAAGACCCCCCATAACACTAACCCCCCTGTAACCCTAACACTAATCCTCCTTATAAAACAAATGCTAATCCTCCCTGTAACTTTGGCACTAACCCTCCGTTTAACCTGTCTTACCTTCCAGTCATGGGCAGTTTTCGCCCACTTCCAGGTCCGATCCGTGTTTCTGTACCAGTTTAATGGTCCTCTGAAAATAGAGACAGATTGAAATGGTTAACATTTCCACCAAGATCACAGGGAGCCCATAATATATTTTCAGTAAGTACACATTTTATGTTACTATTGTACCATTTACCTGAAGGTAATTTTACCTTTCATGACCATCGCTGTTCTGATTCAAGAGCCTAGATTCCGTGTGCATTCGATCTACATATCAGGATGGAACACTAGCCTGCTACTCAGTAATACTTCCTCGGAATGGAAGGGTGTATTACTGACCAATAGAGAGGTGTAGGAGTCAAAGGTGGGCGGAGCTGATTTGCATAAAAAAGCACCTTGGATTTTATGGCTCCTCGGGTGCCCTAGAAGGAATCTCCAGCTATATTAGGTGCAGCCTCGTCTTGGCCCCTGAATTTTCAGTCCTACTAGCTACGTTTAATAAAGGCAGTTACACCATAAAGTATTAGGCAACAGCTGTTGGCTTTCTATGCACCAATTCCAGTCTTACCTGAATCCGCTCTTTTTGTACTGTTTGATGTAATACTGTAGGGCAGATTCGCTTAATATTTTACTGCGCGGTATTTCCTCTGGGAGACCCACAAACATCCCTCCTGTCAAGATAAAATGGGATCTGATTAAGAAAAAATATTATAGGCTGTACTACTTACGAAGTGCTTATATGCTAATGTTAGGTTCACTTGTTAGAATGACTTTGCAGAAAGATGTTATTGGAACAAACTGTTATTTTCCCAGTTATGGAGAGTCATGCTGTGATGCATAGAGACGGTTGGTCTCCTTGTTCTACAGCAGGGGTCTCCAGACTTTATAAACAAAGGGCCAGTTTACTGTCCTTACATAGTTACATAGTAGGTGAGGTCGAAAAAAGACACAAGTCCATCAAGTCCAACCTATGTGTGTGATTATATGTCAGTATTACATTGTATATCCCTGTATGTTGCGGTCGTTCAGGTGCTTATCTAATAGTTTCTTGATACTATCGATGCTCCCTGCTGAGACCACCGCCTGTGGAAGGGAATTCCACATCCTTGCCGCTCTTACAGTAAAGAACCCTCTACGTAGTTTAAGGTTAAACCTCTTTTCTTCTAATTTTAATGAGTGGCCACGAGTCTTGTTGAACTCCCTTCCACGAAAAAGTTTTCTCCCTATTGTGGGGTCACCAGTACAGTATTTGTATATTGAAATCATATCCCCTCTCAAGCATCTCTTCTCCAGAGAGAATAAGTTCAGTGATTGCAACCTTTCCTCATAACTAAGATCCTCCAGACCCTTTATTAGCTTTGTTGCCCTTCTTTGTACTCGCTCCATTTCCAGTACATCCTTCCTGAGGACTGGTGCCCAGAACTGGACAGCATACTCTAAGTGTGGCCGGACCAGAGCCTTTTACGGTGGGAGAATTATCGTTTTATCTCTGGAATTAATCCCGTTTTTAATGCATGTCAATATTCAAACCTAAGGGGGCCAGACTATAGTCATTGGAAGTACAGAGGGTCCTGACGTCAGTGGGATTAAACAATGCCCCATCTTTGGTATCAGTTGGAGGAATTGTGCCCCATCGTTGTTTTCATTGGGAGGAATTGTACCCTATCATTGGGCCCCATTGTTGGTGTCATTAGGAGGAACTGTTCCCCATCTTTGGTGTCATTAGCAGGAATTGTGCCCCAATTGTTGGTGTCATTGGAAGGAATTCTGCCCCTTCATTGGAGTCAGTGGGGAGGAATTATGTCCCATTGTTGGTATCAGAGGAGGAAAACAGTGCCCCAAGGGCCGGATAAGAGCAAGCAAAAGGCGGCATCTGGCCCCCAAGCCACAGTTTGGAGACCACTGTTCTACAGTAAGGTATTTGGGGGTCAGGAGATCGGTAAAGCTGTTGGTGTTTCCTAAAAACAGAAATGAATGTCTCTTGTAATTATTATGCTGCACGAACAAATTTCTAAAGGAAATAATTTAATATGGAAAATGTTTATGTTTGGGGAATCCTACATGACAACTGTCCAGGATAGGCGTTGTTCTACAGTATGATATTTTGGGGGTCAGGAGATCAGTAAAACTGTTAAAGTGTTTCAAGACAACAGAAATTAAGGTTTCTTGTAATTATTGTGCTGCACATGCAAATTTGTAAGGGACTCGTTTATTATGAAAAATGTTTATGTTTAGGGGGGGTCCTACATGACAATATCCGATGGATAGGAGTTCAAAAGCCCCCCATTTGAGCAAAAGGTCATATCCTTGGTACACTTGCCACATCCAAGGATCTCTGCATGCATTGATATTTCTCTGATATTTCTCTGATATCTTCTTTCCTAAATAAACCTACAAAACCTTCACTGTGCCCAGAGATTGATTTCCTTATTGTATTAGAGCGTGCCTAAGCATATGTTTATAGGAAAGGCAAAGCCCAGACAATTCAGCTATGCTATTCATGAAAATACTCAGGTCAATCTCTACCCATCTGGGCCTGGACATGGAGTGTAGGCACAAAAGGTGGCCACTTTCAGAAGGAGGAGGGTACAAAAAGAGCAGGTCTGGCAACCTATGCACCTAATGTAGTTCGGAGCTTAATGGGGGAACAGAGAAGTTCACTTTGGCCTTTTGGCCTTGGATGCTAAAGCACCTTGTGGTGGCACGAACATCTGGCACTAGAAGGCTGCCTACTATGGTGGGTTTGGTACACACAAGACCTTGTCAACTGCTCTAATAGAGTGTGAAACATTCAGGTAGTGTTTTATCATTAAAAAGATACTGTTACCTTTCCCATTGCACTTTGGGCATGGAGAAGCATGTGGCCTGCTCCAATGTGAAGGTTTGTACAGAGTCAAACTTGCAACCATGGGAGAGAAATATTGCTGTTAGGAACCAGGAAAGGAAAATATCGGTAGGTTTTTCCATTTTCCTGGTTTCTCATCATGTCAGGAAAAAATGGTTATTAACTATCAATTAAAAAAAAATTGAGAGTGGGATATTTATAGAATGGAAAAAAAAACGTAACATTAATAAGTCACCGGGACCAGATGGCTTGCACCCGAGGGTCCTTAAGGAACTCAGTCAAGTGATTGCCAGACCATTGTTCCTACTTTTTACTGACAGTCTACTGACTGGAATGGTACCAGCTGATTGGAGAAAAGCCAATGTAGCACCAATATTTAAAAAAGGGCCCAAAATACATCCCTGGGAATTATGGACCAGTTAGCCTAACATCAATAGTATGCAAGCTCTTGGAGGGGATGATAAGGGACTATATACAAGATTTTAGTAATGAGAATGGTATCATTAGCAGTAATCAGCATGGATCCATGAAGAATCGTTCTTGCCAAACCAATCTATTAACCTTCTATGAGGAGGTGAGTTGCCATCTAGATAAAGGAAGGCCCGTAGACGTGGTGTATCTGGATTTTGCAAAAGCATTTGACACAGTTCCCCATAAACGTTTACTATACAAAATAAGGTGCGTTGGCATGGACCATAGGGTGAGTACATGGATTGAAAACTGGCTACAAGGGCGAGTTCAGAGGGTGGTGATAAATGGGGAGTACTCGGAATGGTCAGAGGTGGAAAGTGGGGTCCCCCAGGGTTCTGTGCTGGGACCAATCCTGTTTAATTTATTGATAAACAACCTGGAGGATGGGATAAACAGCTCAATCTCTGTATTTGCAGACGATACTAAGCTAAGCAGGGCAATAACTTCTCTGCAGGATGTGGAAACTTTGTGAGAAGATCTGAACAAATTAATGGGGTGGGCAACTACATGGCAAATGAGGTTTAATGTAGAAAAATGTAAAATAATGGATTTGGGTGGCAAAAATATGAATACAATCTATACACTGGGGGGAGAGAACCTCTGGGGGAATCTAGGATGGAGAAGGACCCGGGGGTCCTAGTAGATGACAGGCCCAGCAATGGCATGCAATGCCAAGCTGCTGCAAGCAAAGCAAAGCAAACAGAATATTGGCATGCATTAAAAAGGGCATTAATTCCAGAGATAAAACGACAATTCTCCCGCTCTACAAGACTCTGGTCCGGCTGCACCTGGAGTATGCTGTCCAGTTCTGGGCACCAGTCCTCAGGAGGGATGTACTGGAAATGGAGCGAGTACAAAGAAGGGCAACAAAGCTAATAAAGGGTCTGGAGGATCTTAGTTATGAGGAAAGGTTACGAGGGCTGAACGTGTTCTCTCTGCAGAAGAGACGCTCGAGAGGGGATATGATTTCAATGTACAAATACCATACTGGTGACCTTACAATAGGGATAAAACTTTTCTGTGAAAAGGAATTTAATAAGACACGCGGCCATTCTCTAAAACTAGAGGAAAAGCGGTTTAACCTTAAACTGTGTAGAGGGTTCTTTACTGTAAGAGTGGTAAGGATGTGGAATTCTCTTCCGTAGGCTGTAGTTTCACTGAGGAGCAACGGTAATTTCAAAAATCTATTAGATAAGCACCTGAACGACCACAACATACAGGGATATACAATGTAATACTGACATAAAATCACACACACACAGGTTGGAATTGATAGACTTGTGTCTTTTTTCAATCTCGCCTACTATGTAAGTATGCAAGTTCAGCCTGTGTGCACCTTTATGTCAATATTACATTGTATATCCACGTTGTGGTCGTTTAGGTGCCTATCCACTGCTTGTGGAAGAGAATTCCACATTCTTACTGCTCTTATCGTAAAGAACCCTCTACGCACATCTTCTCATCCACTATCAGTACCTGACCTCAACCCTACTGAACACCTTTGGGATGAACTAGAATGCCAATTGTGCACCAGGTCTTCTCATCCAACATCAGTACCTGTCCTCAACCCTACTGAACACCTTTGGGATTAATCGGAATGCCAATTCTGAGCCAAGCCTTCTCCTTCAAAATCAGAGCCTGACCTCAACCCTACTGAACACATTTGGGATGAATCGAATTGCCAAATGTGAGCCAGGTCTTCTTCTCCAACATCAGTACCAGATCTCAGCCCTACTGAACACCTTTGGGATTAATCGGAATGCCAATTCTGAGCCAAGTCTTCTCCTTCAAAATCAGAGCCTGACCTCAACCCTACTGAACACATTTGGGATGAATCGAATTGCCAAATGTGAGCCAGGTCTTCTTCTCCAACATCAGTACCAGATCTCAACCCTACTGAACACCTTTGGGATAGATTGGAATGCTAATTGTGAGCCAGGTCTACTCATTCACCATCAGTACCTGAACTTACAAATCTTCTGTTTGGCTGAATGGCCTACGCATAGTTCTCACCTCAACCCTACTGAATACCTTTGGGATGACCCAGAATGCCACTTGTGAACCAGGTCTTCTCATCCAACATCAGTACCTGACCTCAACCTTACTTAACACCTTTGGGATGGATTTGGAATGCTAATTGTGAGCCTAGTTTTCTCGTACTGATGTTGGATCTTTCCTCACAAATCTTCTGTTTGGCTCAATGACCTACACAGAGTCCTCACCTCAACCCCGACTGAACACCTTTGGGATGAACTGGAATCCCAGTTGTGAGCCAGGACTTCTCATCCAACATCAGTACTCGACCTCAACCCTACTGAATAACTTTGGGATAAATTGGAAAGCCGACTGTGTTCTAGGTCATTCATGACCTCTCAAACGTCCTTTTGGTTGAAATGCTACGAATCCCAACAGACACACTCCAATTTCTTGGGGAAAGCCTTCCGAGAACAGTGGAGGCTGTTATATCCACTGGCCATGGATTTGGGATTGGATGTCCAACAATCTCATATACTGTACTGTAGGTGTGATGGTCGGAGTCCACCAACTTTGGACCACATAGTGCACTTAGAGACGTAATCAGCTCCAAAGTTTGAAGATGATTAAGCATTGATTGGTTATTTACTGAAAATTAAAAAGTCTATATAGAGTTAAAATTGCTCCATGATCTGATGGAATCAGGAAAGTTACCTCTTTCTCGTACAGTGCTGGTGCTTAAACGTGAACTTTTTTCCTAAAAGGACACAAAGAGATTTAGGTACAAAACAAACGTGACAGTCACATGTGTTACCATCTGTATAAACTGAACGGTACAAAAACCAAGAAGCAAGACTGACAGAAGAGAGGTGATCTTTACCATTTGGTTACATTGAGAGAGATTTTCAAACCTACCCAGTAACGTTTTTTATAGCTATATCCAGGTTTTACAAACATACTAGATCTAATGTAAGTGCACAGATGTTGCAATTTCTGCAATATTAGTAAACCGAGAGCTCATGCTCCCTGGTTCTGATACAGGGGGCATGTCACACCTCTGCAGAGAGATCACTGCTTCCTTGCAGAGAGCAAGGGTCCTTCTCTGCAGCATGCTGACAAGGGATTGGCTTTTCTACTGAGACTGGGGCTGCATACTTACTAAAGCCAAACCAGATTTTTTTTAAATTCTTTACAATAGCTTATTATTAGACATGTGCAATTCGTTTAGTTCCGAATTAGTTTTTTTAACAAATTTTGACAAATTAGTTAATTCCAAAATTTCCGAATTTTTCAATTTCCGAATTTCCGAAATTCCGAATTTCCAAATCTCTGAATTACGCATTTCCGAAATTACGAATTTCGAAATTACGAATTTCTGAATTAGTCTATTAGACATGTGCAATTTGTTTAGTTCCGAATTAGTTTTTTAACGAATTTTGACAAATTCGTTAATTCCGAAATTTCTGAATTTTTCCATTTCTGAAAATTCGGAATTTCTGAAAATTCGGAATTTCTGAAAATTCGGAATTTCTGAAAATTCGGATTTTCTGAAAATTCGGATTTTCGAAAATTTGAAAGTTTCGGAAATTTGAAAATTTCGGAAATTGGATCAATTAGAAAATTCAAATTCGGAAGTTCGGAAATTCGAATATTCAAAATTTCATAAATTAGAAAATTCTAAAATTTGGAACCTTGAAAATCCAAGAATAAGAATGAAAATCTGAAAATTCCAAAGAATGAAAATCTGAAAATTTGAAAATCTGAAATAACTAATAATAAATATTAAATTATAGGTATTGGAATTTCCTTTCAAATTTGGCTGTTAGTGAACGTAACGAGTACGAATTTATCTGAAGTTATGAATTATCTAAAATAACAAATGCCGTATCTAAACGAATGGAACGTAACGATCTAATAATAATAAATAACAATAATAATAATAAAACCTTTTTATTATTATTATTTATTATTAATTTGTTCCATTCCATTTGTTTAGATGCGGCATTTGTTATTTTGCATAATTCGTAACTTCAGATAAATTTGTATTTGTTACATTCACATACAGAAAGGAAATTCCAATACCTATAATTTAATAGTTACCGTATATACTCGAGTATAAGTCGAATTTTTCAGCACATTTTTTTGTGCTGAAAGTGCCCCCCTCGACTTATACTCGAGTCAAGCACTTTTCTGCAGCAAAAAATGTCATTTTCCGAACCGATTTTGAGGCCCCGTATCTCAGGGCCACTTGGTGCTAGAAACCCCAAATTTGGTATGCAAACCCCGTGGATCTAGTGCCACAACATATCCAAAGCTGAAGTTCCTAGCACTAAGTGGCCCCGAGATACGGGGCCCCAAAATTGGTTTGGAAAATGTCATTCTCTGCTGCAGAAAAGTGCTTGACATTTTCTGAACTGACTTTGGGGCCCCATATCTCAGGGCCACTTGGTGCTAGGAACCCCAAATTTGGTGTGTAAACCCAGTGGAACCGGTACCATAACATATCCAAAGCTGGGGTTCCTAGCACCAAGTGGCCCTGAGATACGGGGCCCCAAAACTGGTTCGGAAAATGTCATTCTCTGCTGCAGAAAAGTGCTTGACATTTTATGGTGCCAGTTCCACTGGGTTTGCACACCAAATTTGAGGTTCTTAGCACTAAGTGGCCCCGAGATACGGGGCCCCAAATTCGGTCAACTGTGTCTATCTGCAGCAATGTCATTTCGGGACCCTTTGGGTTCAGAGACCCCAAATTTTGGCTGCAGCTAGGGGGCATCTAGGAACCCTTAACTACTGAGTTTGAAGTTCAGGGGACCTATGGCTGCAAATGGGCACAGTGAGGCATGCAAATGGGCACAGTGAGGCTGCAAATGGGCATTGTTGACCCTCTTTTCCACTTACAGTAGCTGTGCATTTCTCACCAGCGTCTTATACTCGGGTCAATAAGTTTTTCCCATTTTTTTTTGGTAAATTAGGGCCTCGACTTATACTCGGAACGACTTATACTCGAGTATATACGGTAGTTATTATTTTACTGATTTTCTTTCTTTTTTTCAGATTTTCGAAGTTTTGAATTTCCGAATTTCCGAATTCTGAAAATCCGGAAATTCGGAATTCGAAAATTTGGAAATTCGAAAATTCAGAAATCTGAATTTTCGGTTTTCAGAATTGACGAAAAAAGCAAAAAAACGAACACATTTTTTATCAGTACACAGTCTACTTATTATTTTTTTTAATCTGGAACTGGGCTTTAACCATTTGCCTACTATGCACTTTTTAACCCTTCCTCCTGCCCAGGACAATTTTCAGCTTTCAGTGCGACATGACAATTGCACGGTCATGCAACACTGTACTGCTTCTACACAGAGAGTAAGGATCTTTCTCTGCAGCATGCTGGCAGAGGGCGTGCTTTTCTACTCAGATTGTGGCTGCTTTATAAAGAAAACCAACTGTAAGGCTTTGCACAACTTTTGTTTTGGTGCACATGGAATCTATTTAGTCGATTTGAAATTGAAAATTCAATTATTTGGAATTTCAGCGAATTGGTGTACTATCTATTTGAATGAGCAAATTCTCACACATGTATCCAAACACTTGAAAAAGACCCAAGAACCTCATTAATCAACAGGTCTCGCCAACGACATAAGCAACAGGCATGTTTTCCTAGCAGCTACAAGTCCGCGTTCATCATGATGAAGCACCTCTCCATAGCGGCGTTTCTGAATGATGGAGCGCAGCATCTGACCGCGGCTCAGTGCATGACAAACGACCGCACAACTTGGTAGCCTGAAATGAGGCGACGTGATAAATACGGCATTATGCAAAGTCACCTCTGAATTGCGGTCATTTGTCATGTGTGAATTAGACCCCTCCGCACTCCTCTTGCGCTTATTGATAGATTTTTACTGTGCGTTTTCGTTAGAGAGTCTATTAACTCTACTCTTCTCTTCTAGGAGCGCTAAAGCGTGGCTTGTATGGAAGATAAAAGAACAGGACCAGGTGGGCGGAATGCATATGTTGGACATTCTATGTTGGATGAATGTCATTTCACCAGGGTGATGATCCAGAAATCGCTCAGTCAAACTGACTGCTGATCCACTGAACAGTAAAACTCTATTAGGTTGTCATAGCTCAACAAGCTTAGGTGGCCAGAAAAACATGAATATCTACATTTGCAGGAAAACTTTATACATTATTATCGCACCATTTACCTGAAATGTTTTTGTGGGAAGATTTTTTTTACCTGCCAAAGGATTTGTGTTTTTGTCCATCTAGTCCTGAGATTCAACTCTCAGTAAATAAAATACCCTATATACTCGAGTATAGACCAACCCGAATATAAGCCAAGGTACCTAATTTTACCACAAAAAACTGGTAAAACTTATTGACTCGAGTATAAGCCTAGGGTGGGAAATGCAGCAGCTACTGGGTAAACAATGCCCATTTGCAGCCTCACTGTGCCCATTTGCAGCCTCACTGTGCCCACCTGTATTATCAGTGCCCATCTGCAGCCTCACTGTGCCCATCTGCAGCCTCACTGTGCCCATCTGCAGCCTCACTGTGCCCATCTGCAGCCTCGCTGTGCCCATCCGCAGCCTCGCTGTGCCCATCCGCAGCCTCGCTGTGCCCATTCGCAGCCTCGCTGTGCCCATCTGCAGCTGTTCTTGTGATAACTAAAACAGGGGGTGTCTCCCGCTGTGTCATGCAGTCTGTTTGGCGGCTGTCCATTATAACAAAGCCCTGCCTCCTCCTCGTCCGTGATAGACGGAACACTGATACAGTTTCCCAGCATTGTATCAGTGTTCCGTCTAGCACCGGACGAGGAGGAGGTGGGGCTTTGTTACAATGGATGGCGGCACAGACTGCATGACACAGCGGGAGACACCCAATGTTTTAGTAATCACAGGTACAGCTGCAGATGGGCACCCTCATTTGAGTATAAGCCGGGGGGGGGGGGGTTTCAGCCTAAAAAATGTGCTGAAAAACTTGGCTTTTACTTAAGTATATATGGTAGTTACCTTACAGTCCTGTTTACATGTTGCTTTTGCTTTGCTTAAAAATTTCTACCCCATGTTGCTTTCTTGGTGCTTCAAAGCATCTTCAAAGCCTCCATAGAAGTTTGACAAAGCTCGCTAACAGCATCTGCAGCTTTTGAGGTTTTTTTTGCCCATTAGAGCTGGGGGTTACTACTGAGTGGGAGAACAGCAAAGCTGGAGGTTACTAATGAGTGGGACATCAGCAGAGCTGCGAGTATTACTGAGCAGGGCATCTGCTGAATGAGGGTACTAATAAGCTGGGGACTTGATGAACTAGGGTACCAAGGAGCTGGGGATCTGCTGAACAGGAATACTAATGAGCTGGTGTTCTGCTGAGTGGGGATACTACTGAGCTGGGGTTCTACTGGGCCCCTTTAAAACAAACAGAAAATCAACACACACAGGACATTTGCCAAGCTTCATTAAAGCCTCAAAAAAGCATCATCCAAGCATCAAAAACACGTCAAAAAAGCATGTTGAAGCATTAGGCATTTTAATGTGTGTTGAAGTCGAAGCAAGTGTAAAATGAGCCCTAAGAGTGAAAAGGTCCATCACCTATGGATACTTGCAAAAAATTGATGTTGCAAGTAGGTTAGGGTTATAGAGGTACACCCAGGGGGCATGTCTAGCACAGCTTTGCCACTGTCCAATGATCAGTAGGTACCAGCTAATAACCCAGGGTCTATGACTTTTCAGCCTGGGTGACGAAGAGAATACATTTAATGATGTGTTGATGAAGACAGAGGTGAATTAATATGTGTCTTGCCTTGAGTTAAGCTTTAAATGCTTGCTGCTCGAGATGTGTCGATGATCCAGCCAATGAGGGAGTGATGCTACTAAAACACTCGAGTTGTTTCTTTGCCATCTCTAGTGATTGTGGGCAAGTAGCCAGGGTGCCATATGTCTAAAGCCTGGATCCCTATGCTTTAGTTGGCCTTCAAGCATCTAAGCTTGTGTCCCATATGGGTCTGTTGTCCATACAGATGCGTAGAGAACTGGGATGCAGGTGCTATGTCCAAAAAGCACCTGACATGCTTGAACCATGAGGGATGCTGACTCTTCAGACCCACCCTTGATGTCATTATCAAGGAGATCAGAGTTATCACCTACCTCAATGTAAGAAGTCCTACGAAAGGTCAGCTGAGCCCCATCCTTCTCTTACACCTATAGTAGATACACCCAGATCTTCTAAGACTAGTTCTCTTGCAGCCCACCAGGCCAGAAGCAAGAAATCTATTAAATTTTTGGACAAAGGTGCTTCCACACTTTTCTGGGGGTCCGTGTATAGCTTGTTCTTCAGACATCCTAGAGCAGAGAGCTCCTCTTTAGAGTTACAGGCTAGTTTCTTTCTGCTGACATTCTAGAAAAAGTCTGTTAGCCTGTTAGCACAGACCTTGCCTGGATATTTTGGGGTTCCCTCCAACTGCATGTTCTTTTTCTTGAGACAACTTCCTCAGGAGCTTTGGCCACCACCCTCTTCCTCTTTGCAATTCCAGCATCCCTCCCCAGAGGGACCTTCTGACCTGCTTGGTCAACTCTAGAAGGGCCCGCTGATCTACTCAGTCAGTTGCCATATGCCCTGCGATCTTGATATATATATATATCCCAATTATAAAACCACCTTTGGAAGAAAGGTTCTTGGGCGTAAGACAACCTTGTCGTGGTGAAGTATGAGGAACAGCTCTTTACAGGAAGGAGCCCACGCCTGACAGATGTAATAGCTATCAAAAAAGGCTATGCGTTAATTTTGCTGTGATGTATGTACCTGTACCACCAGTTTACCCTGAATAAAAAAGTTTGTAAACAAAAAAGGCTACTTTGCTGGCAAGATCCTCCAGGGGAGTAACCCTGACGGGTTTAAAGGGGGGTTTCTGCAAGGCATAGAAAACCAAATGAAGGTTCCAAGGAATCACAGGGTGCAGCAAAGGGGGCCATATATTTTTATTATATTATAAAAAACAGAGAGCCCTGCTCGTTAGTGCTTACAATCTAAGAGTAATAATATGATTTGAGGAACACCTTCAATAAAGGCTTTTACAAGAGATTGCGAAGCCAGGGGGCTTTGATATAGGGTGAATAAAGCCCATACCTGCTGTTCAAGGTGCTTACAGCCAAGTTCTGCTCAAGACCTGTTTGCGGGAGGGCCAGAATTTAAGGCACAGAGTAATCTCTGGGACTAAATTGACTGGTTGTTCTCTGTGCCAGGACAAGATCATCCAGTGCTCAGGGCAAGATGTTGAATTACCCCCCCCCTTTTCATTATGTACAAGATTAGGAAGAGGAGGGGGGAGCCCACACCTCTTCCCAGTTCTCTCCCCCTTTCTTTGCTGCTTTTAGAGCTGGGCTGACAGAAGTAATGATCTGCTGTCACTACCCCTGTCAGCCTTATAGCAGAAAGAACTCGCCGTGCCCAGGGCAGCCTCTCCTTCCGCCCATCCCTTGTCCCGACCCTGGTTGTTCTGCAACCAAACGAGGCTCTGGATCCTCATTCTTGGATGTTGGCTCCAAAGTCTGCCCTAGTACCTACTAATGATATCTCCATTGTGGGACACTCAAGATGACCAACTATGAAGGTCAAAGACACATAGGAGGACAAATACAGATGCAGGCCCAATTCCAAAGACGTTTGCCAGAAAGGAGTAAAAGGTGATCAGGTGCAAATTAAGAATACTCCTGCACAATCACTGTGTAAATAAAGAGGGATTCCCTCTGATGAAGTCACACACCTGTGGCGTAATGCGTAAGGGGGGGTGGAGCCGGTGGCGCAAATCAAAGTTTCAGAAGGTAGGGTGGAAGATCACATCGCTGAATGCCAATGGTAATATCAAGCACGCTCCATATCTTAAAGGGGCGAACATCACTATAGACTGCACCCTCAGTGTAGTTTGCCTCCCGTAATACATTGTAGAATGGTGAATGCTATATATCTGCATTGCACCAGTATTGCGCACATTTACATGTGAGTGCATTTTCATTTTGGTAGTTAGTAAAATAAGTGAATTGATTTTATGAAAAGCACTATGATGGTTTTTATACTTTTTTTTTATCTTTGAGCACTATTTTTGGGATTTGAGTGATTTGCATACAGTGTCCACAAGGAACTGTGGAGAGATTCTCTGAACAAACACTAGGGTTTCTCCTTCAGTAGCACCAGCATAGTTGCTAACAACAGCCAATGACGAAGTATATAGTCAGAACATGATATGTATACTAATTATAAATAGTATACGCAACTCGTTCCCTTTGCCCCCCTGGTTACACCGGGCAGCCGTCCTCCTGCTGTAACCTCCATCTGGCACAAATTTAGCATTCTTCAATTATTAACCTGGGCAGGAGAGAGCACCTCGTCCCGGTCTGTTTTGTACTAATCTCTTTAACTCCTGCCTTTAATCTCCGTCTGCTCCTGTGAATGTCAGAACACCTGGGACATCGGAGCCCGGCTTGCTTCTCTGGCAGGGAACGTGAGGTGAGTCAGAGGTGACGAGTGTTGGTGGCACAGTCGTGGTCATATCACTTTCACCTTCTGTCCGTCACAACAATGAGTTAACATGCGCCATGCCTGCATGCCCCATCACAGCCTTTTAAAAATACGCACAGTACACAACAAGTTGCTTAATGACGATTGTCCAAGTGTTAAAAAATATATTAAGCGCTCGGTCTTGGCGCGGCGGCAGCCATGACACCCAGACGGGGTACCGTTTCAGGCATATTCAGGAAGATGAGTAAAGAATTCATGAGGCCGGTGTCTTATATCTGGGCTATTTTCCGATAAGTGGTGGGTCATGTAGCGTTAAAGTGTGTAATGAGAGCACCTGGGCAGCGCTGAGATTTTCACGCTGAAGGTTTAACGTGCGCTGTCAGAAATACGGGAAGATTTATCCGATTTCAACGTTTAATAATGTAAAAATGAGGACTGAGGTTTGTCTGGGGAGAGCTGTAGATGGAGCTCTTCGGAAGGTTTTTAGATTTTTGTTTAAAGCTACAAAACTAACCCATGGCTTTGTTTAGAACTGAACTTCGGGCAAAACAGTTGTATATGCAAAATGATAGGATATTTGTACTCCTTGTAATAATAATTTCGTAGAACCCTTGGAATCCATTAAGATTCATTTAGATATTGATGGGTTATACTGCGGTCTTTATTACTTCGTAAAATCCTTGGAATCCATTAAGATCACTTGGAATCTATTAGGATTATATTAGATGCTCTTGGGTTATACTGCCATCTTTACTCCTTTGTAAAATCCTAGGAATCCATAAAGATCTCATGGAATCCTTTAAGATTCATTTAGATAATGTTGGGTTACACTGCTGTCTTTACACCTTTGTAAATTCCTTGGAATCCTTTAGGATCACTTGGAATCCTTTAAGATTGATTTAGATAAATGTTGGGTTATACTGTTGTCTTTACCCCTTCATAAAATCCTAGGAATCCATTAAGATCTCTTATGCCGCGTACACACGAGCGGACTTTACGGCAGACTTTTCCCGACGGACGGGATTTCGTTGGACAATTCGATCGTGTGTGGGCTCCAGCGGACTTTGTTTTCTCAAAAGTTGGACGGACTTAGATTTGAAACATGTTTTAAATCAATCCGTCGAAATCGAGTCCGGTCGAAAAGTCCGCTCGTCTGTATGCTAGTTCGACGAGCAAAAAGCCACGCTAGGGCAGCTATTGGCTACTGGCTATGAACTTCCTTGTTTTAGTCCGGTCGTACGTCATCACGTACGAATTCGACGGACTTTGGTGAATTGTGTGTAGGCAAGTCCGTTCATTCAGAAAGTCCGTCGAAAAGTCCGCCGTGTGTACGCGGCATTAGAATCCATTTAGATTAATTTAGAAAATGTTGGGTTATACTGCCGTCTTTACTCCTGGGTAAAAATCCATTAAGATCTCTTGGAATTCTTTTAGATTCATTTAGATAATGTTGAGTGATACTGCCGTCTTTACTCCACCATAAAAGCCTTAGCATTCATTAGGATTCATTTAAATAATGTTGGGTTTTACTGACATCTTTACTCCTTCGTAAAATCATTGGAATCCATAAGGATCACTTGGAATCCATTAGGATTAATTTAGATAATGTTGGTTATACTGCCATCTTTACTCCATCATATAATCCTTGAAATCTATTAAGATCACTTGGAATAAATTAAGATTTATTTAGATCATGTTGGGTTATACTGCTGCCTACAGAAGTATTGGCCACTGGCAAACAAAAAGTTTGCAGTCTAGCTCAGAATAACCCTTCCTACTCCCAGCATGCCTCAGTTTTTGTAGCAAGCAGTACCAAGAACATGATTGTAGACACAGAGGGACAAAACTTGAGTCCCTCAAGGGCACCCAAAAAGCAATTTAAGGGTGGATGCAAGAATTCAATTTTCTTTCTCTATCTATTGAAGGGCGCAGGAATTCAAGAATGTCAGGATGTCCAAAAGCAATCCAACTGAGGAGCGGGATCCAAAAATAAAATCAAAGAAATGAGCAAAAATGGTTAGACTTTTCTTGGCAGAGCTGGAGAGAAGATACCCATCCTGCTAGCAAAAAATTGAGGCATGTTGAGAGTAGGAGGGGTTAACCTGGGCTGTCCTACAAATTTTTTTATTTTATTTTTTTCCCAGTGAAACATCCTTCTGTAGGTGGCAGTACAACCAATGAATATCTGAATTTCTGTTTCCCTCAATGGATGAGAGAAAAAGCCATCCAGTGGCTTACCTGAAACACATTTTGCTGTCTTCAACAGTACCTCCTGCGACCATTCAACCATCCATCTAACCATCAATGTAGGTTATACAATGCCTTTTAAATTTTGCACATAAAGTAATCCCACTGTATCCTGTCTGTAACCCAAACCACCTAACCTTAACCCTCTAACTTTAACCCTCTAACCCTTTAGCTCTAACCTTCTAACGCTTACCCTCTAACTGTCTAACTCTAACCCTGACTGTCTAACTCTAACCCAAACCCTCCAGTTCTAACCCTAACCCTCGAAAACTAACCCTAACCTTCTAACTCGAAACCTGACTGTCTATCTCTACCCCTAACCCTAACTCTATCCCTAATCCTCTAACTCTAACCTTCTAACTCAAACCATCTAATGCTAACCATCTAACCCTAACCCTTTCCTTTCTCTATGAACATTACATTTACAGGTGACCCGAGTTGAAAGTGCATCTCCACAAGTCCTGCTGCAGCCACAGCATGTTCAAACCCCAGCACATGTCTCACCATCTTCGGAGAGACCACTGCCTATGGCCACAAACAATTGTGTGTATCTATCTGCAGACTGTACAGTGCCTTGAAAAAGTATTCATACCCCTTGGCATGTTCCACCTTTTGTCATGTTACAACCAAAAACGTAAATGTATTTTATTGGGATTTTATGTGATAGATCAACACAAAGTGGCACATAATTGTGAAGTGGAAGGAAAATGATAAATGGTTTTCACTTTTTTTTACAAATAAATTTGTGAAAAAAGTGGGGGGAGTTTGTATTTAGTTTCCCCTGAGTCAATATTTTGTAGAACCACCTTACTCTGCAATTACAGCTGCAAGTCTTTTTGGGGATGTCTCTACCAGCTTTGAACATCTAGAGAGTGACATTTTTGTCGATTCTTCTTTGCAAAATATCTCAAGCTCTGTCAGATTGGATGAAGAGCGTCTGTGAACAGCAATTTTCAAGTCTTGCCACAGGTTCTCAATTGGATCTAGGTCTGGATTTTGACTGGGTCATTCTAACACATGAATATGCTTTGTTGAACCTCCACCCCAGTCTCAAGTCTTTTGCAGACTCTAATAGGTTTTCTTCTAAGATGACCCTGTATTTGGCTCCATCCATCTTCCCATCAACTCTGATCAGTTTCCCTGTCCCTGCTGAAGAAAAGCATCCCCACAACATGATGCTTCCACCACCATGTTTCACGGTGGGGGTGGTGTGTTCAGGGTTATGTGCAGTGTTAGTTTTCCGCCACACATAGTATTTTGCTTTTAGACCAAAATGTTAAATTTTGGTCTCATCTGACCAGAGCACCTTCTTCCACGTGTTTTCTGTGTCCCCCACATGGCTTCTCGTGAACTGCAAATGGGACTTCTTATGGCTTTTTTTCAGCAATGGCTTTCTTCTTACCACTCTTCCATAAAGGCCAGATTTGTTGATTTAATAGTTGTCCTGTGGACAGATTCTCCCACCTGAGCTGTGGATCTCTGCAGCTCCTCCAGAGTTACCATGGGCCTCTTGGCTGCTTCTCTGATTAATGCTCTCCTTGCCCGGCCTGTCAGTTTAGGTGGACGGCCATGTCTTGGTAGGTTTGCAGTTGTGCCATACTCTTTCCATTTTCAGATGATGGATTGAACAGTGCTCCGTGAGATTTTCAAAGCTTGGGATATTTTTTTTTTTAACCTAACCCTGCTTTAAACTTCCCCACAACTTTATCCCTGACATATCTGGTGTGTCCCTTGGCCTTCATTATGCTGTTTGTTCACTAAGGTTCTCCAACAAACCTCTGAGGGCTTCACAGAACAGCTGTATTTATACTGAGATTAAATTACAAACAGGTGGACTCTATTTACTAATTAGGTGACTTATGAAGGTAATTGGTTCTACTAGATTTTGGTTAGGGGTATCAGATAAAAGGGGGCTAAATGCAGGCCACACTTTTCACATATTTATTTGTAAAACCTTTTGAAAACTATTTATCATTTTCCTTTCACTTCACAATTATGTGCCACTTTGTGTTGGTCTATCACATAAAATCCCAATAAAATACATTCACGTTTTTGGTTGTAACATGACAAAATATGGAAAATTTCAAGGGGTGTGAATACTTTTGCAAGGCACTGTACATACAGATTTCCTGTGCATTTACAATCTTGTAGAATGGTGGATACAGAGATACAGAAGATTGAAGACAGCGCCAAAGGTGACATAGAAACCTAGCTTGAAAAATTACCATGTCTTCTGTCCCACGGAAGAATATTTTAAACGTCCGCTCCAGATTCTTCTCCATCTCGGCCTCAGCAACACCCTCCAAAAAAAGATAACAGCGTGGCGTTATTTCACCTCCCTGGCTACGTGTGGTGCAAGAAACAAGTTCTGCGTAATTGCTCTCCAGCTGCCGTGACACTACAGCTCCCAGGGTGTCCTGACTATATCTGCTTGGTGTCCAGTAACCATGTTCTGCATACTATCAGCACCATGCAGAACCAGAACATACAACCACTGCTAAGGCAAATAGTGCAATGGCCCAAAGGACTAGAGTGAGCCCTTCACATAACATTTCCAAGCATTGCAGAGGCATTTTGAAAATCTGGTCACCTTACTTTAGAAACCCTAAGGAGAAAAGGCCTAAGTGCACCCCTTTCCCCATGAACTACTTCCAGTTATACTAAAGCCTTCATCAATGGAGAACCACAGCAGCATCCATCTCAACCAACGTCTCCTTGTATCCTTATTTGCCCCCTTCCCCTGACCTAACTAACCCCCTTACCCCTCCACAGATGCATACTTACTTTGAACTGATGGACGCAGTTCCACCTTTTGTTTATATCCAGTGGTGCAAGTCTTCACTGTCCTAGCCGTGCCCACACATTACAGCTGTGTGCCAAGGCTGGAGATGATTGGAGATGGTCCCATTAGAAGTCTATGGGGACGTAGCGTGTAGGTGTGGGCAGGCCAGCGAAGACTTGTGCTGCTGAATGTAAACAGTGGCCATGTGTACATCAGTTCAAGGTATGGATCTGTGGAGGGGGAGAGTGGGTTAGGTTAGGTCAGGGGAAAAAAGATGAGAGCGCTTTGTTTTAAAGTGCATTTATTCTTTAACAGGAATACAATGGGCAGTGTCCTTCTATGGACTTACCGGCTCCTGGAAGTATAATTGGTAGTCGAAGATTGGGATGGCTTTAAGCGATTCACTGGCTGGGACATCTGGGTTAACCCTAAAGAATGGAGTGTTCAGTGATGCCACCGCCCTGTAAAGAAACACGTAATTTTAGAGTGAAATTCTGGATTGTCAGTGGTTTGGGGTCCCTTTCTGAGTGTGAGTGCTATGTGTGAAATAGATGTAACATTGCAACATTGTCCAGCCTCACCTACCCCCCATCACCCATAAATCTATGAAACCGAAAAAATGCCAATAGCAGTTACAGTATATCCACAATGTGACAGCTTCTGCTGATGGGGCTACCCCCCATACAGCCCGCCTAATGGGGCTACCCCCATGAAAGCCAGGCTGACGGGGCTACCCCCATGAAGCCCACCTGACAGGGCTACCCCCATACAGCCCGCCTGATGGGGCTACCCCCATACAGCCAGCCTGACGGGGCTACCCCCATACAGCCCGCCTGACGAGGCTACCCCCATACAGCCAGCCTGACGGGGCTACCCCCATACAGCCCGCCTGAGGAGGCTCCCCCATACAGCCTGCCTGATGGGGCTACCCCCATACAGCCAGCCTGACGGGGCTACCCCCATACAGCCCGCCTGACGAGGCTACCCCCATACAGCCAGCCTGACGGGGCTACCCCCATACAGCCCGCCTGACGGGGCTACCCCCATACAGCCCACCTGACGATGCTACCTCATACAGCCTTCCAGAGAAGGCTCCCCCATACGGCCTGCCTGTCGGTGGCTACCCCCATACAGCCTTCCTGAGGAGGCTCCCCCATACAGCCTGTCTGACGGTGGCTACCCCCATACAGCCTTCCTGAAGAGGCTCCCCCATACAGCCTTCCTGAGGAGGCTCCCCTATACAGCCTGCCTGACGGGGGGCCCCATACAGCCTACCTGACGGGGCTACCCCATACAGCCTGCCTGACGGGGCTACCCCCATACAGCCTGCCTTACAAGGCTCCCCCATACAGCCTGCCTAACGGGGCTACCCCCATACAGCCTGCCTGACGGGGCTACCCCCATACAGCCTGCCTGATAAGGCTCCCCTATACAGCCTACCTGAGGAGCCCTATACAGCCTATTAGATGAGGCTACCCTCATGCAGCCTGCTAGATGAGGCCCCATACAGCCTGCTAGATGAGGCCCCATACAGCCTGCTTGACAAGGCTACCCCTATACAGCCTGCTTGATGGGGCTACCCACATACAGCCAGCTTGACGGGGCTACCCACATACAGCCTGCCTGATGAGGCTACCCCCATACAGCCAGCCTGACGAGGCTACCCTCATACAGCCCGCCTGACGGGGCTACCCCCATACAGCCCACCTGACGATGCTACCCCATACAGCCTTCCAGAGAAGGCTCCCCCATACAGCCTGCCTGATGGTGGCTACCCCCATACAGCCTTCCTGGGGAGGCTCCCCCATACAGCCTTCCTGAGGAGGCTCCCCCATACAGCCTGTCTGACGGTAGCTACCCCCATACAGCCTTCCTGAAGAGGCTCCCCCATACAGCCTTCCTAAGGAGGCTCCCCCATACAGCCTGCCTGATGGGGTTACCCCCCATACAGCCTGCCTTACAAGGCTTCCCTATACAGCCTGCCTGACGGGGGGCCCCATACAGCCTACCTGACGGGGCTACCTCATACAGCCTGCCTGACGGGGCTACCCCCATACAGCCTGCCTGATGGGGTTCCCCCATACAGCCTGCCTTACGAGGCTCCCCCATACAGCCTGCCTGACGGGGCTACCCCCATACAACCTGCCTGATGGGGCTACCCCCATACAACCTGCCTGACGGGGCTACCCCCATACAGCCTGCCTGATAAGGCTCCCCTATACAGCCTGCCTGAGGAGCCCTATACAGCCTACTAGATGAGGCTACCCCCATGCAGCCTGCTAGACGAGGCCCCATACAGCCTGCTAGACGAGGCTACCCCTATACAGCCTGCTTGACGAGGCTACCCACATGCAGCCTGCCTGACAGGGCCCCATACAGCCTGCTTGAGGAGGCTAAACGCATACAGCCTGCTTGACGAGACTACCCCCATGCAGCCTGCCTGATGGGGCCACATACAGCCTGCCTGGCTACCTCTGACACTTTTGAAAGACAATATAACCAAACAAAAGCCTTGTTTGACCTAAAACTAGGTGTGAAAGCTGAAGTTGTTCAAATCCAATAAAAACTACAAGGCTGGTCATACACTATACAATATAATTGTACAATCGCTGTACAATTCCCTTTAGAGTTACCAAATCTATGTAAAATGAAGGTACACCTAAACATTCAATTCCATTAGTGTGAAATCAGACAAACAGCTGTATTGGATAAATGTTGGTATATCTAAAGCAGAATTGTACAGTTAAATTGCACAGTGTATGGTCAGCCCTATGCATCACCTGTCGACAGGGTGACAACATTGGTGTTTGATTTCACGTCAGAACAAATAGCGTGGTCACTCTATTATGGGAAGTAGAAAAATAACAGATCTACTGGTGGGATCAACAGGCAATAAAACTAGGTTACGGGGAGGACTCGGGAAAACAGGCAGTGACAGACAGTATTATATTCAGTATGTAGTTTTATATTTTGCTCAGAGTTCCACTTTAAGTATTACATAAGATTTCTCCCCTTTACTAGAGCACAACACCCAATCAAGCCATACACATAAAAACTTACCGGACCCGTTCTGGGTGGAACAGCGCCATATTCCAGACAAGGGCACCACCCCAGTCATGTCCAATGAACGTCGCCTGGGAAATACCCTGAAATATAATGCAGATTATGACATGAACACATTGTTCTCTCCAAAATGGGGCCGGAGCCCAAAAATGCAGACACAACCACAACCCATGCCGCTTAGATCACCATAGTCATGTTTTTTTGCCTGCCAATGAAATTTATTTAAATCTGACCTCCCACCTGCCATTCAGTCTTGTACAGATGTACAGGTTCCTCTCCTCTACTGAATGGCCTACTCTGATTTCACTGCACACTGTGAGCTTCTCACAATGTGCATTAGAAGCTGCAGCAAGTCAAATACTGCTTTTTCTTGGCTGGAGGACGTCCAGCATCATCAAATCCAGGGGTTTCCAAACTCTCTAAACAAAAGGGCCAGTTTATTGTCCTTTGGACTTTAGGGGGGCTGGACACTGGCATGAGTGGGAGGAATAGTGCCCCATCATTGGTATCAGTGGGAGGAATAGTGCCCCATCATTGGTATCAGTGGGAGGAATAGTGCCCATCATTGGTATCAGTGAGAGGAATAGTGGCCCATCATTGGTGTCATTGAGAGGAATAGTGGCCCATCATTGGTGTCAGTGAGAGGAATAGTGGCCCATCATTGGTGTCAGTGAGAGGAATAGTGCATAGGGTGGTGACACAGACTTTATGGAAGGAGACAACCAGCCCACATCCCTGTATTCATATACAATAGAAGGTTTTTTTCCTCTTAAATGGGATTTTAAAGGGCGGAAGTCTCAAAAAAGTATAACAGGAAGTATAAGAAAATATCAAAATTTGATTATATCAAAAGTCAAAAGTATAACATATACTGAATAGAAAGCAACAAGTAAAAACAAAAATGGATGCCAAAATTTACAAATGATGGTAATACAACCGGGATATACACGACAAGTCGACAGAGCTACACTTAACCCCTCAGCAAGGAGCTAATTGACAGTGCAGGTCCGACGCGTTTCAAGGTTTTTATAAGGATTGCGACCTCTCCTTCAGGGGCTGGAGGTGAGGTGTATATCTGTCTGAGGAACATTTTGTAGAAAAAAGAGACAAAACAAACACAATTATACCACATCCTTACCATGTAAATAGTTGTATATATGCATTATTCTTGATATATAATATTTTCCATTGTGTGTTTGTTTTGTCTCTTTTTTCGACAAAATGTTCCTCAGACAGATGTACACCTCACCTCCAGCCCCTGAAGGAGAGGTCGCAATCCTTATAAAAACCTCGAAACGCGTCGGGCCTGCACTGTCAATTAGCTCCTTGCTGATACAGCTTCTGTGGGGTTAAGTGTAGCTCTGTCGACGTCGTCGTGTATATCCTGGTTGTATTACCATCATTTGTAAATTTTGGCATCCATTTTTGTTTTTACTTGTTGCTTTCTATTCAGTATATGTTATACTTTTGACTTTTGATATAATAAAATTTTGATATTTTCTTATACTTCCTGTTATACTTTTTTGAGACTTCCGCCCTTTAAAATCCTATTTAAGAGGAAAAAACCCTCTATTGTATGTGAGAGGAATAGTGGCCCATCATTGGTGTCAGTGGGAGGACTAGTGCCCCATCATTGGTGTCAGTAGGAATAGTGCCCCATTGTTGGTGTTAGTAGAAGGAATAGTGCCCCATCGTTGGTGTCAGTGGGAGGAATAGTGTCCCATCACTGGTATCAGTGGGAGGAATAGTGCCCCAAGGGACAGATAAAACATGCAAAGGGCCACGTCTGAACCCCCCCAGGCTGCAGTTTGGAGACCACTGATCTAATCTTTTCCTCCCCAGCCTGTTTTTGGCCTGCCCCTTTCATTCATTGGGCTTCAGTTCTGTCAATCATGGAGGCTCGATGGCGGTATTTCCTAGGGTGTTCTGCATGCACATCCATCCTGTCTAGGAATGAGGAATACCCACCAATCCTCCAGACTGGCAGTCACCTATCACTATAATATTTGCATAACTTCTCCCACTGCTTGCAACAGGGCTGAAGGATTTTGAGAGGGGTACTGAGACAGGGTGCTGTGATGTCTTCAGTAAGCTATGTATGGCACTCTGACAGCCTCCCCCCCAGCCATGATCTGCCTGCATTGCATAGAGAAGCACAGCAACCCAGGGTGTCTAAAACAAGGTATGTAATGAAAATGGAAACATTTTATTAAAAAATGTATTTAGTGTGTTTATGAGGGGGAAGGGAAGATCCAGGGAATGAAAAACATAAGCAGATTAAACTTCAGCTTTATAGAGGATTTCCAGCTTATGTGGTGCTCTTTTCTTAAACCATACAAGAAATTAACGGTCAGGAAATCTCGTGGGGGGGGGGCGATAAAATATTGATCTGCATCTTATAAAACATTCATTCTTCGATATGACTGACGCCACCACTCTATTAATAAAAATAATCATTGTTCCCACGTGGAATATGAATTGAAAATGAGATACGGAGCCCGGCGTCGGAGTCCAGCAATATGCAATCAGACGCCTCCGTCTTCCCGCTGGAGTGCCGCGCTCGTTGTCTGGGCTCCGGCTCCCAGCCACAAGTACACTTCATTATCTGCTGCAATATGCACTTCACCGTCCCGGCGGACGCCCAGCCGCTGCAGGAAATCAAACAGCTGTATACTACACCGAGGAGTGACCTTTACCACTCCTCGCCTTGCCGCTTTATTACACACATTAAGTGCTGCAGAACAAACCTTTACACAGCTGAAAGGACCACGGCGTCCTTCCGAGAGGCCAAACTACATCAGACTGACTCATGCCAACTAGACTTCCTACAGAGTTCTGTATTACAAATATCATTTCTCTACATTAACAAATCTGTCCTCCGGCCCTCCCGTTTGTCTTGCACAGTGGTACCGGCTCCTCTCCTGGACCGATATAACTTACTCCGATTTCACTGCACACCGTGAGCTTCTCACAACGTGCATTAGAAGCTGCAGAAAGTCAGATCGAGCCTACCTCTTTTCTTGGCTTAAGGACATCCAGCTTCATCTAGCCCAGGGGTCTCCAAACAGACTCTGGTGGTAACTTTATGTCCCGTTTTTTCCAACTGCCTCTTTGGAGGACCCTTGGATGGGACAAATGGGACAGCTCCATCCCCTACAACTGGGACACCCCTTGGTACTACTTGGACACCTTCAAGTTTATTAAGGAGCTGGGGCTACATGGAGTGAAGCCCGACTTGTGGAAGCCAAAAACTATCCACAAGTTGATTAGAGCATCAGAGATTGTTGAGACTGTTCCAGGCCTCCCTTCAGCCACTTGTAAAGTGGTCTGGAGGAATGTTTCTTCAAAGAGACTCACCAACAGGCACAAAGATCTGGCATGGATGGCAATCCAAGGGGGGTTGCCACTCAGCACATTCATGCATGCCAGAAACCTGTGCAGATACAGGCACTGCCCCTTTTGCATCATCCAGGAGGAAACTGCTCTGCATGTTTTCTGGGAGTGCCCCTTTGCACGGGACCTGTTGAGGGCCCTGGAACCTGAACTCAAAGACTTTGTACCACAGACTTGCTATCACACACTTTGGTGTGTTGAATGGACTCTTCTGTGGAACTCATTCACAGGAGGACATTGACGGTGCCTGGCGGGTGCTGTGTTGCTTTAAGGACGCTTTATGGTGCGCCAGACTGCGCCTCATCCACCAGCGGGAGAGGATGTCCATCGAGGACTGTCGCAGACTGGTCCACAGTCTGCTCAGAGACTACCACTTGATGGACCTCAAGGAGGAAGAGGAGGTCTGAAGATCCCCCCCCCCCCCTCTCCCCCGTGTATCCTTTGGCAGTTCAAATAAAGCTTCTGGCCTGTGAACTCTTTTCTCCCTCCCCTACCCCACCTTCTCCACCCCCCCATCACACCCGTTGCCCATTTGAATGTTATTAGACTGTATGACCTGACTTTTGTGACAATTTTGAAATAATGCTTTCAGGGTAATGCGGCGTCATGCATGATGTGATGTTTCGGGGTATTATTATTTTGCACAACACATTAGGCATCATACCGCAGGATGAATGTAATTTATTTGTATGCTTGGCAATGTATTGTTATGTAGTGTATTTATGCGCTGCATCGCAGTACAGATTGGAATGTACCGTTTAAGTACTTGTTTTTTTGTATAATTTCTTGCAAAATAAAGTATACATTTTCAATCAAAAAAGGGGTCTCCAAACAAGATCAATAGCCATTTAGATCTGATGAAGAAGCTTCTCTGCTTTTTAGCTAAGATCAAGTGTACTATCTGTTCTTATAAGCTGCCAAGAGGAGGCGCTGTGCTACTGCCCCGACTATGGTGGAGGTTGGGGTGGTGGTTATGCAACTCCTCTGGTGTAATGGTACCTAGATGGTTAGTATCGGTGCGAACCGAACCTGGGGTGCCCATAGGTTATTGGGCGGCCGGCAGTAGGTTCCCCCAGAGAAAGCCGGAAGGGTACTCCTGGTGGGGATGAGGGCTGCACTGGTCTGGCTGAAGGCCGGGTCCCGAAGAAAGCCCGTGGTGCATGTGCCCCTGGAGTGGCAGTCCAGGGGTGCCGTAAGCTCACTGTGAGTGAGGGTCACATGAGTTATGGCACCAAGGTCACCACACTTTTTTCCGCACCTGCCTCTTGGGCCAAGCCTTTTGGCTAGGACCAGAGGATTTTTTTTTATTTCTGGCCGAAGGGTCGGCCATTGTTTTACACAGTGGCACCTTTACACCTTCTCCACTTTCCTTCCCCCCACTTTTATTTCTTCGTGTCTTGTCACTTTCTCTTTTTTTTGTTTGGATGTACACTTTGTTTCACGTTTGAGTAGGGTGTAGGTCCTCGGGCCTGCCCTGAAAGTCTTGGGAGGGGGTGGACATGACCTTCTGGCTTAGTTCGCCCTCTCTCACGGGGTCTCCCTTCAGGGGAGCCCCACCCTATACTTGGGGTGGTCTGTTTCGGCAGACCCCCCCAGAGAACGGGGTCCATCTGGTTTCGGCCAGATGGACCATGTGAAGTACCCCAGTCCCCGTCTGGAGCCTAACACCCCTGGGGATCAGGGCAAGGGTCCCTTCTCTTCGGAGGAGGACCATGTGTACACCCTGCGCACGTTTTGCGTTTCACTTTTTGGTGTGCACTTTTTTTTGCGTGCACTTTTTTTTGCATCGGGTGGAGTCTGACTGTGTTCACACACCACGGGCTTTAAAAAAAAAAAAAGGGGTCTCCAAACTGTCTAAACAAAGGGCCACTTTACTGTCCTTCAGACTTTAAGGGGGCCGGACTAGGGCCAGTTTGGGAATACAAAATGTCCTGGCATCCAGTGGGAGTAAACAATGTACTTTCTTGGGTATCGTGGACAATAGTGCCCCATCGTTGGTGTCAATAGAAGGAACTCTGCCCTATCACTGGTGTCAGTGGAAGGAATTGTGCTCTTTTGCTGGTGTCAGTGGGAGGTACAGTGGCCAAATCAGCATCAATGTAAGGAATTGTACCCCGTCGTTGATGTCAATAGAAAGAATTATGCCCCATCATTGATGTCAATGGAAGGAATTGTGCCTCATCGTTGATGTCAATGCAAGGAATTATGCCCCATCATTGGTGTCAGTGGGAGGAATTGCGCCCCATCATTGGTGTCAGTGGGAGGAATAGTGGCCCATCATTGGTATCAATGAAAGGAGCTATGCCCCATCGATGATGTCAATTAAAGGAACTGTGCCCCATTGTTGGTGTCAATAGAAGGAATTGTGCCCCATCGTTGGTGTCAGTAGGAGGAATTGTGCCTATTTGCTGTTGTCCGTGGGAGGAATAGTGGCCCATCATTGGTATTAATGGAAGGAATTGTGCCCCACCGTTGATAGTCATGGGAAGGAATTGTGCTCCATCGTTGGTGCCAGTGGGAGGAATTGTGCCACTTTGATGGTGTCAGTGGAAGGAATAGTGGCCCACTTTTGGTGTCAGCGACAGGAATCATGCCCCATAGTTGGTGTCAGTGGATGGAATAGTGTCCTAAGGGCCGGATAAAGGCAAGCTTTGGGATGGAACTTCTTCACCTTGAGCCATAAAAAAGGGCCGGATAAAGGCAACTTTGAGATGGAACTTCTTCACCTTGAGCCATACAAAAGGTGCTGACTGTGTGTGATAATACACCATGCGAGAGGAGGAATCCCTAGTGTTGCGAAGCGTAAGAACAACTAAAATCAGTAGGCCTCAACCCTCATGACCAGGGCTCTAGCAGCTACGTCCTTAAGTCAACTTTTGTGAAGAAAGGTGGTAAACCAATCCTTACACAAAATGGACGAAAGGGTTTGCTTTGAGGAGGTTACCCTCAAGCTCTGGACCCACATGCAAAAGTCAAGGGTGGGCTGGCTCCTAGACTGCAGAATTTAAATGTGGCCTGGATCCTATTATATAGACCGTACCACCATTTTGGGGTTGGCAGCCCCTGTGCATAGGTTGCCTTACCCCATGGTTGGTAACGGTCGGTACCTATGCCACACTAGAGGTAACGTCATACTTAAGGGGAGAGTGAGCAATGTCTGGACAGGTTTTCAAACAAAAGGGTACTAGTGTACTTTATAATGTTGGGTCATTTGGCCTCATTGCTCACCTGATTGCCATACTAATGATAAACATCTTTGTATGTGCGTGTTTTTTTTCATTTGTACATTGAGTTACATTGTTGTACTATACAACTGTCTTGTGAAATATATGAATGTTTTGTCACGGATGCTCTTCAGGCTTTGACAAATTTTCATTATTTACCTTTGGGTGTACTTGTTCTCGCTTTACCTAAAATCAGTTACATTTCATTCCTCCCTTGTGATGTTCTCGGAGAACTGAACAATATTGTGACATTGTTACAATTTATAATCCCAAATCCTGAACTTTAATGGCGCCCGACCTTTAATCCAGCCAAGCCGTATTACGCTATAGAGTGAGATTTTCCTCACTCGCGGCCATCTCTATATAGTGCATTTGCTGCATATTTATTAAATATTCCTCATATGCATCCGATACAAATAACTGTGTGAGTGCTGAAATCCCCTCAAAGAAGATTATTCTGTTCTCTCAGTTCCCCTTCGCTGAATGTCGACTGTCCCTGGAAGGATAATTACACCACAGCAATATTGGTGCTTGCCTACACTCATCACACATCTCTCTCCACGTAGTTATAACCCATCAGCCTGAAGTGAACTGGTCACTAAAAGTTTCATCTGGGCACGTTAGCAACACCAAATCACATTATTTTGATAAAGAAGGAATCACCATTCATACAGTGGCTTAGTGCAGAGGTAGACAAACTACGGCCCACGGGCCACATCCGGCCCACAGCTGGAATCAGTGACATCAGGGCTGGGCTCAGCCCTTCCTTCTCTGAGCTGGCCGCTCAGCTGTCGGCTAATTGCCAACTCCCATCTCTCTCCACAGTTACTTAGCTGTTGATGATATCCTGCTCGTCAGTCCTGCCTACTTAAGCCGTCCATTTCAGAGGATCTCTGCCTTCGCCTTGGTCACATCAGAAAAAACTATTTCCTGCATTTCTGTTTAAAGACTGGCTTTGCTGACATCCCTTCTGGCTCCAGATCCTGCTTGCTGTTCCACTACTTTGATCCCTGACTTCTGGCTTGGCTGACTATCCATTCCGGTTACTGAACTCTGGCTATGTTTTGACTACGTTTGTTCTTTTTACTTTTATTATTAAACAAGTGTTATTTAACTGTACTTCTGTCTCAGTCTGATTTCATGGTTTCAGACAATACTGCCTATGGTCTCTATTTCTGATGGAAGGGGGGACTCCTAAGGCAGCCTCTAATATAAAGGGGACTCTGATGGGGACCCCCCAATGTAAGGGGGGACTCTGATGGGGACCCTGTTGTAAGGTGGGGCTATGATAGGGACCCTGATGTAAGGGGGGGGGGCTCTGATTTAAGGTGGTACACTGATGGGGACCCTGATGTAAGGGGGGATTCAGAGGTAAGGGGGCCACTGATGGAAGGGGAGCCTCCCATGGTAGACTCTGATGTAAGGGGGCTCTGATGGGGACCCCAATAGAAGGGGAGACTCTGATGGGGACCAGGATGTAAAGTGGAATTTGGATGCAAGAGGGATTCTGATAGGGACCCTGATGGAAGGGGGACTCCTAAGGCAGACTCTGATGTAAGGGGGCTCTTACAGAGACCTCAGTGGAAGGAAAGGCTCTGATAGGGACCCTGGTGTAAGGTACAACTCTTATGCGGATCCTGATGTAAAGGGGGAGTTTGACAGGGACCCTGTTGTAAGGGGAATTCAGATGTAAGGGGGGCACTGATAGGGTCCCTGATGGAAGGGGGGACTCCTAGGGCATTCTGATGTAAGGGGGCTCTGATGGGGATCCCAATAGAAAGGGACACCCTGATGGGGACCCTGATGTAAGGGGGGACTTAGATGTAAGAGGGACTCTGATAGGGACCCTGATGGAAGGGGGACTTCTAAGGCAGACTTTGATGTAAGGGGGCTCTGACAGAACCCCCAACGTAAGGGAAGGCTCTGATAGGGACCCTGATGTAAGGTGGGACTCTTATGTGGATCCTGATGTAAGAAGGGACACTGATAGGGATCCTTATGTAAGAGGGGCTCTGATAGGGACCCAGATGTAAAAGGGAACCTAATGGGGATTTTTTTTGGCCTGTGATCATTTGTAAAATATACTATGCGGCCAATGCATGCTAAAACGTTTGTAGCCCCCTGGCTTGCTGTTCCACTACTTTGATCCCTGACTTCTGGCTTGGCTGACTATCCATTCCGGTTACTGAACTTTGGCTATGTTTTGACTATGTTTGTTCTTTTTACTTTTATTATTAAACAAGCGTGATTTAACTGTACTTCTGGCTTTTTGATTAGCACATCTGCCCTGAAGCACTAGGGTCCTTCATTCACACTCCGGCCAAGACTATCTATAGGCAGTTGCATGTTCTCCCTGTGTTTGTGTAGGTTCCCTCCGGGTACTTCAATTTCCTTCCAGACTCCAAAGACATGCTGGATGGATAATTGGCTCCTGTCTAAATTGGCCCAAGTGTGTGTGCATGTATGTATGTATGTGAGTTAGGGACCTTAGATTGTAACCTCCTTGAGGGTAGGGACTGATGTGAATGTACGGAATGTAAAATACTCAAAAAATTGTTGGTGCTATATAAATATATGTAATACATAAATAAAACACTGCTGCTTCTGAGCTCCCTCATGTAACCGAAAGCCATGGCAGCCTAGATCACATTGTTTTGCTGTTGGGAAACTTTTGGGTTTTTAATGTCATTAAATACCACATGGAGGCTTGACATGTTTGGTTATCTATAAACTCAACTCAATGTTAATCAATGTTGGGTGCATTTATATTATTTTATTTTAATTTATTTTATTTCTTTAACAAAATTTTTCACGTCACTGCATATTATTACATTTTAGTGACTCACTTTAAAGCAAATTTATAATAAATACAGATGAAGCATTCCTATCACATTCTTTGTGGAGTTCTTGTATTGTCAGGTAAATGAAATGTTTCCTTCCACTAAATAAAATATCTATTCCCCGGGGGGGCAGAAAACAGGCCTGTGATTTCCCCCCCCTGCCAGCACTCTTCCATCATATGAGCTCAGCAGATAGCAATAAAAGTGGGATAGAAGAAGGGAAAAAAAATTGAAGTGTTAAAATTGGTTACAGGGCAGAGGTGAGCTGTATAAGATGTGATGGGATTTATGTCCACTGTAACCGAGTATGAGAAATCCACTCATTACATATATTAAAAAAAAAACATATCCAGACTCTTACCAGCCTCTCCAGGAAAATGACCAGGTCCTATAAAAAAAAGACAGAAAAGATAAAAAAAGAATTGCAATATTTTAGGTTGCAAAAAAATAAAAAAAATAAAAAGGCAGGCCTCTATTCCACGCACCCTGCAGAGTTCTTGCTGGGAATACTCTTCTATTTCTAAAAAAAAAAAAAAAATGATACAATTATATATATAAAATAAGCAATTATGGCTGATAAGAAATACATAAAATAAATTAATATAAATCTATATGTATATACTTTAAAAATATATAATATATTATAAATTATATATTTATTTTTTAATCTATAATATAGACTACATGCTAATGAAATTTTGAACTAAAACCATCCTGTTTTCATTATTCAATGAATTTATATTTATATATATATATATATATAAATATATATATTATATATGTGCATGTATGTATGTGTGTGTGTGTGTATATGTATGTATGCATGTATATATATATATATATATATATATATATATATATATATATATATATATATATATATATATGTGTGTATATATATATATATATATATATATATATATATATATATATATATATATATATATATATATATATATATATATATATATATATATATATATATATATATATATATATATATATATATATATATAAAATAAATTACAGCAAACTGTTGGCGCTATAATAATCCTTTATAATAATAATAAATATTCTCTTTGATTTTCTATGCCATGCAGGCAGATCATGGCTGGTGGGAGAGGCCGGCAGGGTGCTGTATGTAGCGTTGATGTCATTTTATGACTATGTGTACAGCAACATCCCAGAAAGGACAGCAGCTTCAAGCAGGTTTAAAGTGCATTAACAAAACCACTTTGCATGACTCTTCCCTAAAGCTCATGCACTTTGAATGATTGAGCATTTATAATGCAAGCAAATGTAAAAAGATATCATAGAAACTCACCATTTGGAGCAGAGGAATCCCCGTAGCCCTTCATATCTAGAGCTATAACCCGGTACCCTGCGTCGGCCAGAGCCGGCAGCTGCATGCAAGACAAATGTTATGTGCATTATTTACTCCGGAAAGCCACAAGCCGAGCACAGCAGCACTTAAAGCAGGACTCTGCCTTTAAAAATCCTTGCATATTAAGGCTTTTATTCAACGTCAGAAGGGTTTTTCATTTCTCTATAAGTCTTTGGAATACAAAAACCACTTAAAGCAAGTTAAAGTGGAACCCCCCCCCCCCCCCAAAAAAAAAAAACACGGATGCATGCAGCTCCGCATACTAAACTTAAAACACAATGCAGGTATTTAAAAAATAAATAAATTGCGGCCCAATTCAAACTCATATTGGTCCCACTTCCAGCATGGTATTCCAAATCTAAGAATTCAGTTTTATTTGGAACTTTGAACATTTATTGCTCCAAAATGCCTATAGCTACAGAGGTGGAAGAGGCCTTGTGATTACTCTTCTTGTTCAGAATACATAAATGCTTTGGTGTGCATAGTCTTGTGGCAGATTTGCTTTAAGTAGGAACCTGGAAATGTATATTTTGTTTGGAATTTGTCCTAAAAAAAAAATAGCGGTGCACTTTGTGTGCCTAGGCACTCTTGTTCTGTATCCTCATAGTACAGTATATCTGCAGTGTGAGATCTTACAAGGCCCTCCTGTCTCTGACTGATAGGTTACCCAGACTGGAAGTGAGATTTGATGATGTCATTACTGTGCTGATCACTGTTCTCCTTGCTGGAGAGGAAGCTGTACCTGAGGACCCGCAGCGCAATAATCTCCCTGCTACTGGTTCTTTTCTTGAGGCCCTAAAATGCCAGGACAGTACAAATACCCCCCCCCCAAAAAAAAAAAAAAAAATGACCCCTTTTTGGAAAGTAGCTAGTCCAAGATATTTAGTAAGAGGCATGGTGAGCTTTGTGATTTCCATTCAAAAATCCCCTTTGGCTGTCAAAACCCCCCCCAAAAAACAGACTTTTGGGAGGCGGCTGTGCTGCCTGTCAGATGCTTCTGTACCGTTCTCTGAAAAGCATTCCACCGCGGATTCCTTTTCAGAGACCAACGCAGATAAAAACTTCAGACAGCGTTTATTATTCCCAGTATGTGTTGAAAAAAACACAACATTTCGGGAGTTCTGAGAGGCTCCCTTCATCAGGGGTACTTTGTATCGCTGACCGGGACTTTTTATGAATAGTTTATTCATTACCTGATACCTCCAGGAGTACCAACTCTCGGGAAAGCCATGACACAGACAGATGGCCGGTCCGTTCCCCATCTCTACATAATGCAGCTTCACACCAGGCTGAAGGACACAAAGGAAAGAGTTAAGAGATTGTAACAAAAAAAAGAATGGGCAAAAATGTCACTCTCTAGATATACAAAGCTGGTAGAGACATCCCCAAAAAGACTTGCAGCTGTAACTGCAGCGAAAGGAGGTTCTAAAAAGTATTGACTTCGGGGGGCTGAATACAAATGTACCCCACACTTTTCACATATTTATTTGTAAAAAATGTTGAAAACCATTTATCATTTTCTTTCCACTTCACAATTATGTGCCACTTTGTGTTGGTCTATCAAATAAAATCCCAATAAAATACATTTACATTTTTGGGTGTAACATAACAAAATGTGGAAAATTTCAAGGGGTGTGAATACTTTTTCAAGGCACTGTATATATCCTAGTGCACACTACAGGTCCTCCTGTTTGGAATTATGGCCAACCACTTCCTCATACAAGGATCTTCTTCATTAATAAGGCACTCAGGGGACAAGAGTAAAGGAAAACCCCATAGTGTAAAGCCATAACATTTTTTTAAATTAAAAAAAGTGTACACTCACAGAATATCACCCTTATGCTATGTACACACGACAGGATTTTCCGACAACAAAACCGTGTTTTTTTTTCCGAAGGATGTTGGCTCAAACTTGTCTTGCATACACACGCTCAAACAAATGTTGTCGGAAAGTCCGAACGTCAAGAACGCGGTGATGTACAACGCGTACGACGAGCTGAGAGAAATGAAGTTTAATAGCCAGTGCGGCTCTTCTGCTTGGTTCAAGCATGCGTGGACTTTTGTGCGTCGGAATTGTGTACACACGATCGGAATTTCCGACAAGTCTTGTTGTCGGAAAATTTGAGAACCTCTCAAACATTTGTTGGCGAAAACAAATGTCCTATGGAGCATACACACGGTCGGACTTTCCGAGAACAAGCTCTCACATCCAACATTTGTTGTCGGAAAATCCTATTGTGTGTACGGCCCATTGGAGTGCTCTCAGAGAGCTCTCAAGCCACTGATCCAAAATGGTGTTGAGGGTCCCCCCAACGTGATGACGTCATGAAGCTCTGCCCACCTGACACGTTGCATCCATGCTCTTTCCAGGTCAGTGACTCAGACAGGACTGAAGCCTGCGAATCAGCTTGGCAACCAAACAGCTAACATTTTCAGAAGGAAGTTGCCACTGGCAGCTTACCTATTTAGCACAGTTCAGATTTCCAAAAGGCGCTTTTTTTTTTTTTCGGACACATTTCCTCTAAGCTTTGATAATAAGGAAGAGCAAGTTCACCTTCCATAATTCTCACTAGATCGATGTTAGACTGAGGAGAGATGATGATTTGAGAAGAATGAAATACACATTTTATCAGTCTCCATATAAAGTAAGATAAATGAAGCCAACACGGGGCTGGAGCCTGTGTTGTTAATAAGTCTTTATTGCACTTTTGACCCCTGCGCTGAAATATTACCTGCAGCACAAAAATATTGAGTCTTTTCTTGTGTTCCTGATCAATGCTTTACCCAGCGAGCAGAAAATAATAAGATCCCTTCCGTCTTGCCTGCAATAACCCTGCTAAATGATCAGTAATGAACAGACTACACTGGCTATATATCATCGAGGAGAGGAGACACTACAAGCTGAGAGATGTAACAGAAAATGAATCTTGAGGTTAAAGGTCACCAGCCTTTCAGGGTCTTCTGGGTCAACAGTGTCATGGATTAAAAAAAAAAAAAGAAAAAGTAGTCCACACTTGTACTTTGCCCATTTAAGGAATTGTATTAGTCATTAATCACTCTTAAGGTCTTTCTAGGTGGTCTGACCTCTCTGGGAGTGGAAGACTCCTTCAATCAATGCGGAGAACATCAATGCGCTTAGCATGGTGTGGAGCAGAGTTGTGAAGAACTGAAGAAGGATGAGAGGTCATGTCCTTGGTCTGTCCTAAGTAGGTAAAGGGCTGAGAAGATGTCAAGCAAGTGGGTTCCCCCATACCCGTGGAGTGTAGCACTGTTGGCTATGGCCATGTGTCTGGGTTCCCCAACCTGAAGGAATATGGCACTGCTGGCTATGGCCCTGAAGGTGCTTTCGACTGTAATTTTGTGGACAAGGGACACAGGAGCAGCCCTACTTATCAATATCTGTAGAAGGGAAAGGGATTAACATCACTCTTATGGTCTTGCTGTGTGGTATGACCTCTTTGGGATTGAAATAGTCCACCAATCAAGACAGAGCACAACAATGTATGTAGCATGGTGCAGCACAAAGTTGCGGAGAACTGGAGGGTCAGATGTAATGTCCTTGATCTATCCTAGGTAGCTAACGGTTGAGAAGATACCATGCAACTTGGTTCCCTCATAACGGTGGAGTGTACCATTGTTGGCTATGGCCCTGGGGATGGCCTCAGCTGCAGTTTTGTGGACACTGGAAATAGCAGCACTCCCACAAACCATTAAAGAACACCAGTGGAAGCAGCGTACGTCCCTAATGTTTGTTAGACCAATATGGGGAGTTGCGATGGGAGTTGCTTGTGAAAAAGCACTTGGAAAAGAAAGCCTGCTCTGCTGTAGTATAGATACCACTAAAGAAGGCTTCCCAGCTGCTGATCGACCATCCACCCTGTGAACTACAGGTTACACCCATACCAGGAACTAAGTGGGTGCAATACCAGAATCGTTGCACAGCAGCGTGGTAAGGAGCCTGTAGTTAACCCCCCACCACCACCACCACCACCACCACCACTGTTAATTGCCCAATCAGGCAGCAGGCAGGGGCAGGGGAAGGGGGAGTACTGCGATTTGAGAGGTTACCCTATATGGTCTAAAATGCTTCTGAATACCTGACCTTGCTGAACATCCCATTCCAACACCATGGACATTAAGAGAAAAGAGCGTTTTAAATCAGAAAGATAAATTACCAAGTAAAAGTACCATCATCCCAAATGTCTAGTACAAAAGCAGGGAGCATGAGGTAGAGAGCGGTCGCAGTTAGCTGCCTCTGTCGGCCAGTATCTCAATACCCCATGCAAGGGAACAACAACCCCTAAAGAGGGGGGGGAGGGGGGACTATTGCGGTACTAGGTATAATCAAAATTTCAATGAGAAAAGATAGAGAAAAAAAGCAATAATATAGTATAAAAATTCCATTTTAATAGAAAACATAGTTAAAAGATTTTAACAATGTCACATACAGTTGTAATTTAAAAACGGAAGCAGTAAATACAACCAATTGGATTACAACCCATAGTGATAATAGACACAAATAGAGTTTGAATTCTCGACCGGTTTCGCGGTTTTACCGCTTCCTCAGGAGAGCAATATCTGTAGTGCAACATACGATAATTATAGTAAGTACAACACACAAAGATTACATAATAAGATTATCAATGCAGCAAAATCATTAAACAATACATTACACAATTATATACAATTTAGATAGAAAAAGGATGAGCTCACCCGTTCTATAGTTCCCTGTGGGTGTACACGGCCCCAAGAGGTTCCCCCTGCGGCGAACACAGGGGATGACTAAACAGCCTCTGAATAAATAAATTTTGGATGATAAGGTAAAATAGGTCAATAGACTGGGGAATCAATCAAAAAGGAGGGTAAAATGAGGGGGTGCCATTAGTGTGCCTCTGAAATTAAAGCAGTGTACAAGAAAAAAGAACCAAGAAGGGTGTAAGAATAGAGATAGATGGCCCCATCTATCTCTATTCTTACACCCTTCTTGTGACAGCAATAGGGACATGACAGGTACTCTTTATGGAGGAATCTGAGGTCAATGAGACCCCAAATCCCTCTTTTGCACTTGAAAGCATTCAAAACGCCAAGATCTGCATTTTTAAATACTTTTGTTTTTAAAAAAATGGACCTATTAAAATGCCAGTAAACCGGAAGTGATGTTATGTTATCGCTTCCAGGTTACCATAGCGGCGGCCGGATCAAAGCTGATCCCGGCTTTCTTCGGCTCTCCAACTAGCTGGTACACATGTCGGCTAGTAGCTTGCGTCTCCCGGTGGCACGGGAGAGCCCAAGCGAGCCGCGGAAGGCATCACCCCAGTAAAACCACTTGAAGTTCAATGGCGTTCCAGGTCTGTGATTGGCATCAAGTACTTAAAACGTCCTCCATTATTCTGGGAAGACTTTCCACATGGTTTTGGAGGGTGTCTGTGGGAATTTGGCGCCATTTGAGAGGTCAGGTACTGATGTTGGATGAGAAGACCTGACTCGCAATTGGCGTTCCAATTCATCCCAAAGGTGTTCAGTAGGATTGAGGTCAGGTACCGATGTTGGATGGGAAGACCTGGCTCACATTCAGAGTTCCAATTCATCCCTAAGGTATTCAGTAGGGTTGAGGTCAGGTACCAATGTTGGATGGGAAGACCTGGTTCAAATTCAGAGTTCCAATTCATCTTAAAGGTGTTCAGTAGGGTTGAGGTCAGCTACTGATGTTGGATGGGAAGACCTGGTTCAAATTCAGAGTTCCAATTCATCTTAAAGGTGTTCAGTAGGGTTGAGGTCAGCTACTGATGTTGGATGGGGAGACCTGGTTCAAATTCAGAGTTCCAATTCATCCTAAAGGTGTTCAGTAGGGTTGAGGTCAGCTATCAATGTTGGGATGGGAAGACCTGGTCCACATTCAGATTCCAATTCATCCCAAAGATGTTCAGTAAGGTTGTGGACAGTTACTGATGTTGGATGGGAAGACCTGGCTCACATGCAGAGTTCCAATTTATCCCAAAGGAGTTCTGTAGGGTTGAGGTCATGTATCTGTGCAGGACAATCGAGTTCCTCCACACCAAACATGGTCAAACCATGTCTTTATGGAGTTGGCTTTGTGCACAAGGCACGGTCATGCTGGAAAAGAAAAGGACCTTCACCAACATGTTACCACAAGGTCCAAAATGTCTTTGTATGCCATATTTACAGTACCCTTTACTAGAAACAGCTGAACTCAATCATTGGGAGGGGTATCCACATATGATTCCTTTTTACAAGTATTACATAACCTGAACATCCACATACTATGTATAAATGTTATAGGACTTTTGTGGCACGTTCTCATTAACTTTAACGGGCTGTGTGAAAAAAATATATCTTGATCTGCTTTCATTATTGCAAATATGTGTAAGCTCCTTTGGTAAAGAGAGCCATGGGGATAGTTCTGCGGTCTATGCAAAGTCTAATTGAACATGTCAGAGCTCTACAAATACAGGATACTATCCCCCCGCCTCAATAATGAACCCAGCAGACGATGAGCGCAGAAATCCGTCTGGACACGTCTTAGATAAACCTAAAGAAACCCGAGCACGTGTCCTGATATTGTGCTTCATTCAGTGCGGAGATGTCAGTAAAAATTCTCCATTGTGTTAATATACACCTGGCAACAAAGTTTATGAAAGTTGGAATGAAATGTAATTGTGCTTGGAATAAAAATGACGAGGAGCGTGTCAGCAGCCGGACGTGAAATGAGAAATGCTTTATTAGAAGTGATAGTTCGCGTGAAGAAATGTTATTTTTGTACTGCGGGTGTGCGTTAGATCAGTTTCCTTGTAATAAGAGACAGAGACGGAGGACTCCATAACATCAGAGCGACACTCTTCTCCTCATTTACAGAGGAAACCATGAGCCAAACCTCTCCTCTTTTCTTTTCACATGTGAGAGATAAAAGTCGAAGTTTAATTTGCTTATGTACTGTGCCTATATATATATATATATATATATATATATATATATATATATATAAAATATAAATATGTATATTATTATATTACTGTGCAAACAGTTTAGGCAGGGGTGGAGAAATGCTGTAAAGTAAAAATGCTTTTAAACATATATATTTCAATTATTTATTTCCATCAATTTACAAAATTGATTGAGGGAACAGAAGAAAAATCTAAATCAAATCAATATTTGTGTGACTATTCTTTGGCTTCAAACCAGCAACCTTGTACACTTGCACAAAGTCAGAGATTGTGTAGGATTAGAGTCAAGTGTATGATTAACCAATTATACCAACCTGGTGCTAATGATCATCAATTTCATATGTAGTTAGAAACACAGTCAATAACTGAAACAGAACCAGCTGTATAGGAGGCTTAAAACTGGATGAGGAAAAGCCAAACTCTGCTACTATGGTGAGGTGGTGGAAGACAGTTTCATGTCACAGGTCATACTCCATGGCAAGACTGAGCACAGCAACAAGACACAAGGTAGTTATACTGCATCAGCAAGGTCTCTCCCAGGAAAAGATTTCAAAGCAGACTGGGGTTTCAAGATGTACTGTTCAAGCTCTTTTGAAGAAGTACAAAGAAACGGGCAACGTTGAGGACCGTAGATGCAGTGGTCGGCCAAGGATACTTAATGCAGCAGATGAAAGACACATCACGCTTACTTCTCTTCCGTAAACAAGAGCAGAATAACAGGTCCTATTTTTCGACCTCACCTACTATGAGTGGCCCCCGGGGGAATCGAAGTCACTTCCTAATCTCCCTCATACTGAAACAAGCTGCTAAACTGTTGCTATATAACCTTGTTAAAGGTAACTGATATAAGACGATCTGAAAGATGACCTGGTCCTGTTATGGGAGTTTATTGGAGCATTAGATTTGATGTTGGTCCAATGGTGCTGTGAGCAATGGATATAGATGGCAACCAAGATTTTAAGAAGGGGCTCCTTCAGTCTCAGGACAGACTCAGTCCCACTTACATTCACTGCGGATGGTATAAATCAAGAAATAGGAACATATCATCCTATGATGAGGATGGTAAGAGTAACGCAGTAGCTGAATAGTGGTGTTGATCGGGTACCAAAGACGTTTAGCATGTGTTACTATACAGTGTCCAATCCACTAATAGGATGCTCCACAATATGTGTACTATATTACTTGAGCCCAGACAATGGCAGCAGGAAATCAAAAAATCTGAGAATTCATTTCTTTCAGGAAATCACTGACAGAATAGACACAGCCTGCTCTACCATTACCAGGGTAATCAAGGTTGGCTGCAATGTGGGTGGACATAGGGAAGAGCTACTATGCAGTCCTTACTAGAGATCAGAGCATTTCACATGGTATGCTTCCGGTCACCGTTTAGGAAATTAGCAGTCAAATCAGCTGTTTCAAAGAAGCTTGCATCCACACGTTACCAGCCCGTGGATTCAGCTGTTTATCTTATCCCGCTATATAAGTGCTGAGCCGGGGTTCAGTTTCAACCGTACTCGTAGTCCAAGGGCTCTTTGGTAGAGACGGGTAATCGGATAGCCAGCTGCGTGGTCTGCGACAATCGCCGCTTGGGATATGCTGCAGGGATGGACGCCTTCTGACCTACGGTCTCAGTTAGAACGGGGCATTTCGTGGCTGGCATCATGTGCCTGTAGTGATGTCAACGCGTTTCGCTAGAGGAGTAGCATAGCTTCGTCTGGATGGGGAGGGGCTAGGAGTTACCTGTCCCTTATAATAGCAAGTACATTTTGATAAGGAGATTTTTTTTTAAAAGGGGACAAACGGGTGATTTTCCATCTTTTTGTCAGTAATGCTCTTCTAAGGAGCTGAATAGAACAGCTCCCCTTCTGATTGACCTCATTTATTTAGTTGGTGAACAGAGAACTCTATTTTTTCAACCCTCCCTTATTCCTAAGATTGAGTATCATATTTTTCATTTCCGATTTTGAGGCTTTTAAATAAAACAAAGTAGTGCAGATAAATTGAACACATCGCACACTCAATCGCAGCATTTGATGCATATGAGCCATGCCTATGCCAGTCAAATGAGGGGGGGGGGGGGCAGATTGATAAACTATGATATAGCCAAGTCATTCACAGTGTGCAAAGGAGGAGGGAGAGATATTGGAGTTGAGGATAAGAGAGGTACAAATGAGAGAGAAAGGAGAGATGGATAAAGGGGAGTGAACAGGAGAGAAATGGGGTGGGGGGGGGATAGGATGAAGGATAAATGGGGACATGTATATGGTGAAAAGGTATAGGTAGAAGTAGGTATATATATATATATATATATATATATTATATATATATATATATATATATAAACAGGGTTCAGGGCTACGAAAATAGAATGACATGAGGTAGCTATTTCTCAAGTTTCAAGGAAAACCTGGAGGTTCAACTCGGTGTTGAGTCCCGGGGACGAGGGACCTCAGCCGATAATATAGCTACCACTTTCTGAAGCAGTATACGGTTGAAGTCCCCCCTCCTCACTGGCAGTTTGAGCACATATATCCCCTTAACTTTTAGGGCATCAGTTTTCCCTCCATGACATAGGGCGAAATGTTTTGCCAATGGTTTCTCCTGATCTTTCTCTGAGTCCCTTTAATTTTCCTTTTTGATTACCCATAGATGCTCATCTATCCTGACTTTTAGGGGTCTTTTAGTCTTACCTATGTAGATCTTGGGACACGGGCAGGTAAGCATGTATATTACTCTGCTTGTAGAGCAATTGATTAGATCTCGGATCTCATAGGATTTTTGTCCCCCTGCGTTAATAAAGGTAGCTGTTCTGTCCACAAAGGGGCAAACTAGGCATTTATTGCAAGGGAACATTTCTTTACTCCTGGGGTATTCATATAGCCAGTTAGAGCACACTCTTTGACAAACTGAGTGTATCAAGATATCCCCCAGGTTTTTGGCCCTTCTGGCAACCATCTTAGGTAATGTTCCCACAATATCAGATAGTCCTGGACTGTTCGTCAGTATTCCCCAATGCTTTGCAAGTATTATGCCCCGTACACACGGTCGGATTTTCCGACGGAAAATGTTTGATGGGACCTTGTTGTCGGAAATTCCGGCCGCATGTAGGCTCCATCGGACATTTTCCATCGGAATTTCCATCACACAAAATTTGAGATCTGGATCTCAAATTTTCCGACAACAAAATCCATTGTCGTAAATTCCGATCGTGTGTACACAATTCCGACACACAAAGTTCCACGCATGCTCGGAATCAAGCAGAAGAGCCGCACTGGCTATTGAACTTTATTTTTCTCGGCTCGTCGTACGTGTTGTATGTCACCACGTTCTTGACGTTCAGAATTTCCGACAAGATTCGTGTGACCGTGTGTATGCAAGACAAGTTTGAGTCAACTTCCGTCTGAAAAAATCCATGGATTTTGTTGTCGGAATGTCCGATTGTGTGTATGGGGCATTAGTCTCACTGGTCCTGGTTCGATTAGTTTTTTCCTTTCAGCATTAGGTTCCAGAGAGAGAAGGCTTTCTCTACTCTGGAGTGGTGCTCTGCCTTTAGCCCTACAGATTTGCTTTTGGGAGTATCCGCGTTCGTGAAATCTAACATAGAGCTCATATCCCTCCTTTCTCAGGTCATCTTTTTTGGTGCAGTTCCTTTTAATCCTCAGGAATTGGCCCACTGGAATCCCATTTTTAAGCCAGGGGGGTGATGACTATCATCCCCCAGCAGGGTATTTGCAGCAGTTTCTTTGTGGAAGGTATGGATATACAAAAGTACATAGTACAAAACTGGTGGAAACCAGTCGGACCCAGGTACACCCATCTACTGTCCAGAGAAGTATGGCCAGAAGTGGTCTTCATGGAAAGGTTGCGGCCAAAAACCCAAACCTCCGACGTGGAAACAAGGCTAAGCGACTCAACCTGAAAACACAGGAACTGGGGGCAGGGCTTTAAGCCTGAATGAGCAGACATGCCAGCTTAGTGCTCCACTCCTGAAGGGATGCTTCTGACACTTTCTATTATGTCCTAGCTCCGCTCTGTCAAAAATTTGCTGCCTGGCCTGTGTTAAACCACCACTCAAGAATGAAGCCAAAAAATGTCAAAGATGCGTTGGCCCAGGCTTCAGTCAATATGGCACCAGCTCAATACTCTCCTGTTACCTCACGCTCTGGGAAACCCTCTCAGCGTTTTAAGGTAATAGCTGTAACACAGAAGGAATCTGACTCTGATTCATCAACGCAAGTGCCACAATTGACATCTTTTACAGACCCTGCACATTCGATTGTACTGAGGCAATTTGAGAAAATGCTTCACAAAGCCCTTAAACATACTTCAGATCATATTACAGACAGTCTGACTAGGGAAATCAGAGAATTGGGCCAACACACTGCTAACCTTGAGTTAAGGGTTGATGAACTGGAAAATAGCACAGTAGCTTATATGACTGAAATTGAAAATCTCAAGAGGAAAATTTTGTCCTTCAACCCCGAAGATTATGAAAATAGGGCCTGGCGTTCTAACATATGTATTTGTGGGATTCCTGAATCTGTCACTGATTTACAAGCTACCAAGCCCTATTTCAAGAACTACAGCCATCTATACCAGTCAAACGAATGGAAATGGACAGGGTTCATAGAGCCCTGGGTTCACCACGTAAAGCTGATGAACCGCCGCTTGTTATAATCGCCAAATTTCACTATTTTCGCACCAAAGAACAACTGGCTGCAGCTAGAGTGAAAGATACGCTGACCTTCCAGGGACATACTTATTATTATTATTATTATTATTATACAGGATTTATATAGCGCCGTCAGTTTACGCAGCGCTTTACAACATTAGGGCAGAGCGACGTTCTACAGCGACATCAAATCGCATATCAATGGGATTTCCCATTTTCAATTTGTTTTACGCATCAAGGCTCTAAATATGTCTGACGTTCTGCTGAAGAACTTTAGTCTTTCTTACAAGATATGCAGCTTTTAGAACGCCATTTCAACAAAAATAGCACGCAAACTCCTTCAGCCTCCCACTCTCTGCAAAAACAATCGGCTAATGGAAGTGATAGAAGTCGCCAGGGGCAATCAAAGTATGGTCGTTTTGCTTCTCCTACGCCAGTTCCTGAAGACTCTATGGACTGATCATCTTCCTCTCTTGATCCAATGCCAGTTGTCAATATACCTGGCCCATCTGGTCATTCAGATGGCTAGAAAGTTATCCTGCTTTATTTGTTTTATCTTGCTTTTTGCAAGTAACTGTTTGACTCATTTATTTCAACTGCTGGTCTCCCTTTTACTGATAGCAGTATGGTACCAGCTTTACTTTATCACATAGCCTTGTGCTATTATTTGTTTTTATTGTTATATTTGATGCTTTATGTTACGTGGTAGCTCCTTACCCTAATATTTACGCTCCCCCTCTTGGGTTTTTTTAGCGCAAGTTAGGGTATAGAAATACCGGGACGTAGTTATCAACTTTCTATGTGTATTCTATTTAATTGTTGGCAGTGCTCCCTTTGGAGGTGTCTTTGCGCCCCCAGTTAGCTACCCTCGGATTCCCATTAATATTATGTGGGTATCGGAAAGTAGCCCTTTGACCTCTGGTGGACCACTTTTCGCTCCTCCAGTACACACTTGTGTTTTGTCCTTTGCTCTCTATACCATATTGCAAATCTTAAATACATTTGCTCTACGAGAGCTAGTTCTCCTTTTCTTCTATTCTTTCTTTTTTTCCTACTTTTTTTCCTGAGGTAGTCACAGTCCAATTATAGATCGTTAAATCATCTGTTGATTCAGTTCCTAACATCATTATAATGCCCCCTTCCCTAAATGTTTTGACCTTTAGGCTTAATGTACATGGGATGCTGAGGCAACCTCCTCTGAACGAATTTTTTGACAGCTTCAAACCGGCATATAAAACGCCCGTTTTGCCGCATTTGCATGCTGCGTTTTGCCGCATTTGCGTCTGTGAGCGTTTAGTTAAGATAACATCATAGAACCCTCCCAAAGCCCAAAAAACAGTATTGTTTTAACTATTTCAGCCATTCTGTGAGACCAGAGTGAGTAGCAGCAGTGTACTTGTATCTACCTCAATTTCGGTGCTTTTACTATGGATCCCATAATGAGCATATGTGAGGAAAAAATGCTAAATTTTTTAATATATTTAATTTTTAAATTGCAATTGATTATTAGAATTTTTTTTTAAAGCTGTATGGGTAAATTCATTTTTTTTATTATTAATTTTTTTTGTCTTTTTTATGCAAATTTTAATTGCAATTTTTTAAAATATTTTTAATTAACTCTAACCCTAACCCTAACTTGTTCTTCAAGAGGAAAACCCTAACCCCTAACCCGAAACCCTAACCCTAACCAGAAACCCTAACCCTAACTTGTTCTTCAAGGGGAAAACTATAACCCCCTAACCCTAATGGGAAAACCTAACCCCTAACCCTAACCGGAAACCCTAACTTGTTCTTCAAGCGGAAAACCCTAACCATAACCCCCTAACAGGAAACCCAAACCCTAACCCCTAACCGGAAACCCCAACCGGAAACCCTAACTTGTTCTTCAAGGGGAAAACGCTAACCATAACTCCCTAACCCTAATGGGAAACCCTAACCCCTAATCCTAACAGGAAACCCTAACTTGTTCTTCAAGGGGAAAACCCTAACTCCCTAACCCTAATGGGAAACCCTAACGGGAAACCATAAAACTTACCATAACTCTAAACTTGTTCTTCAAGGGGAAAACCCTAACCATAACCCTCTAACCCCAATGGGAAACCCTAACCGGAAACCGTAACCCTAACCGGAAACCATAACACTTAACATAACCCTAAATTTGTTCTTCAAGGAGAAAACCCTAACCATAACCCCCTAACCCTAATGGGAAACCCTAACCCTAATCTCTAACCCGAAACCCTAACCCCTAACCCTAAATTTCATGCAGCTATGTTTGATCAAGTCGGGGGTGACGCTCAATGGTGGGGTCATCTGGATAAAATCTAACAACATATAGGTCAAATTCCAATTATACTTTGGCTAACAGCAATGCTAGTGGTGTATTGCATTGGATCATGCTCATGGTCTATGAAGCATAGCAAACAATTACAAGTTTTTAGATTTTTTTTTTTTAGTGTTTTTTATCATTTGCTATCATTTTTAAGTTTTGTCATGTTAAAAAATAGGGCACCTGTAAAAACGCTTATAAACTAAAATGCGGCTAAACGCCGGTGCCGTGTTCAGCGGCGTTTAGCGTCTGAAACTTCGGTGTCTGAACTAATTTTTTTGCCTTCAAAGAAAGGCCTATAAACCCAACTGCCTAAAAACGACGTTAAACGAACCTGTGTACATGTACACATAAGATAACATTGGATGAGTTCACGGGCAGCTGAAAAAAGCAGCCAACTGCCTCTGAATGTCCATTTACCCGCAGCAGTGTACATGAGGGCTAAATGTCCAAGGTCCTAAAAGGGGTTTTTCGATGCAAAAATTTAGTATCAAAGCAGAGTGGTACTGCGGATACTTATGGAGTACTCTGTGCCACGTCCTATGATTGAGTACAATAGAAAAGAGATGTGTGGGCTTGGACTTTTTAGGCACAATAACTGGTATTATATAGTTAAAAACTGAAATTTATTGAAAATAAAATACATTTAAAGAGAAAAAAGAGACAGATCCAAAAATCTGTACAATATCAGTCCATGAAAAAAGGTGATCGGAGGAGGACGTTTCATTGATGCTGTGTCCCTGGGCTGACTAAGTCCCCTTACTATTTGCAGTTGAACGGTTGCCAGCCCGGACTCTTAGCCTCTCTCCTCCCCCCTACATGACAAACTGTAGGTTGTACCTCTGGATCTAGTTCACAGGTCCGGAGACTTTTGGACCCCAGCCTGCGCACAAACGCCGCGCCAAACTTTCAGGTGCGGCGTTTTTCAGAACATATTGGGATTTTCCCTGATACACCAGTTCTCTACAACACCATTTTGTACGGCCAGCCATTAGGGTATCTTTAGATGCACACGGCCTGGGAGACCTTTGTGAAGTTGATTTTATGCCTTGGATACTCTTATAGCATTTGTACTTTGGAAATGGTAACTCTCACTTGGTGAACCCTGATGAAGGATTCTCTGAAAACGCGTCGGTTCAGTGAGACTTATTATATTCCGACCTTTGGTTTTTTCTCCATTGTTATGCAATTTGTATCCAAAATTATATGTACTTTGCTTTTGATGTATCCATTTGTACATATTTTTTGTATCTGATTTGTATATATTTTGTCAATTATTTTCCTTTTTTTTTTTCGGTTTTTGTAATAAAAATTATTTTGTACTTACATCGTACTATTTATGGTAGTGCCTGTAAAATCCTTAGGGGAATCTTTTGGTCTCTTTCAGATTTATGGGATGTGGCACACCCTTTAACTATAGAAAAAATTATTATAAACCGCGCTAAACAAAATTTATAATTGGTAAGGTGGAGGTGTTACCTACACCAGCATATATTGAAAAAATATAAAAAAATATATACAAAAACAATAAAACACAAAAGGAAAAAGTCCAAATATTATGAAATGGAATTAATCTCCAAAGATGACAGGATGTTCAGCTTATTATAGGTAACGATCCAAAATGAGCTAAGATTGCCCTTACCAGAACTCCAGTAACAATGGGCGGATGGCATTAAACCCTGCCTGGGCCTTTGGGATGAGAAAACCAAACCGCACTATCCGTTTTCAAATTGTAGTCCCCTCAATGGATGCAGGAGAAAACACAAAAAGAACTGGCCATAGTGTAGTATATCAAATGCTCAGCATGGACAAACAGACATACCAAACACCCTGGTGAGCACACAAAAATAAACCAAAAAGGAAAAAACAGGGGGGGGGAGTGAAAAAACCCACCACCGTGGCTGTAGATTGCTCTTACCGACTCACGGTGGTAACCAAGCTCTATGTTAGATTAGGAACTGATCAATGGTTGACCGGGAACACTTTGATTCGTCCACATTAGCCAGGAATCCATACCATCAGTATACAACCCAAAATATAAATAATAAACCTTCCATGGTGAAGTACGTTAAAAACCAGATTTAATGAATAAAGTATTGCACGTACAGGATAAAAGAACTTGTATCGCATATATTACAAATCGCCCGCCGGCATAAAAACATGGGAGCGGAGCTCGTCCTACTTCCTGGTCACGTGGTAGCGTCGCTGCGTGTGTACCCAGACGCGTTTCGTCATCAAAAGGACGTTATCAATGGGGACGAGCAGCGCAGTGAGCCACCACCATTATATAGGTATCCACACCCTTTAACTACTCTCTGTCAGAATCTCTCTTTTTTCATGAAAAAAGGTTACAGCAATACAGACCAACCCAGTTCCTGGTTACAGTCGCTTGTTACCTAAGCGGCTGTTTCATTGCAGACTCAAGCCTATTCGACATATGCTCCTAAAAAAACACTCAACCTCTTTTCTTTCCCACCTTTTCCATGTAGTTGATACCCATAAATTAGGTACTGTGACACTATGTGGAGATTCAAACCAACTCCTCTTTCCCTTTTTAGATAAATCCCCACCCTGTCCCTCTTCCAGTCCTTCTAAGCTTTCATTTCAACAACTTCTAAATATAAACTTGCTTGACTCCTGGTGTGAGCTTAACCCAGCTCCCAGATGCTTTACCTACTACTCTCATCCACATAAATCATTCTCTAGGATTGATCATATTTTCCTAAATATTGGTATGGCACCAGAAGTCCTTTCCTCGATTATTATAACCTTTACCTGGTCTGATCATAGTACAGTTTGTACTATCATTTCCTCCCCTGTCCCAAAAGCACAAGATACATCCTGGTGTATAAACAATTTGATTTTTTTCTTTCAAATAACGTTTTTTATTAAACATATATGCAGGTAGGTAAAGAAGACATTGACACTGTGTTGTACAAGATTCAACGTGCCAACGATTTGATTTTAACTCACCCATCCCACTCATTAAATATCAAGCATGCTCTCACTGACTATCTCACCAATAACACGTCTCCAGATATTTCTCCACTCACTCTTTGGGAAGCCCATAAACCTGTAATCCGGGGTGCCCTTAGCCGACAGGCATCATTTCTCAAACGTGAGCGCACACTCCTCCACCAAAAATGAGGAAACTGATTTTAATTCTTGTCGTAACGCGTTTCAAAACTCTCCCTCCCCCTCCCGTTTAGAGTTTGACTTGTTTCTTACCGACTTAGCAGATAAACTTTTATGCAAAATCGTAACACCCCTATTATCTCAAGGCAAACAAACCTGATACCCTATTAGCTCGAACCTTGCGTTCACTGCATAAACCCACAACATCTGTGTGACTTAAGCTAAATTAAGACAATTATACAAGTAATCCTGTCAAAATTGTGCACACCTTTCGCTCAAATCTTGCTAAATTATACTCTTCAAACTATAACTTTGATCACACAGCTGCTGATGCCCTTTTTCCCCATTTCACACTTCCAACACTTTCCCATACTCATCGTGAAAGATTTAAGTGCCCAATTTTTGCAGCGGAAGTTAGTATGGCTATCAAAGATTTAAAACCTAATAAGCGTCCTGGCCCAGATGGGTTTTCAGCTTCTTATTACAAGAAGTCTCTGATATTTTAACTCCAATCCTGACTGAAGCCTTTAATTCGTTGCTGAAGGAACACACTTTTTATTCAGAATCTTTAATGGCTATAATCTCTGTTACCTAAACCTAAATCTGATACAACCTCCTGGACAAGTTATTCTCCTTTTTCGCTCCTTAACCCTTTCATGACTAAGCCTATTTTTGAAATGTGGTGTTTACAAGTTAAAATCCATATTTTTTGCTAGAAAATAACTTAGAGTTCCCAAACATTATATATATATTTTTTAGCAGAGAATTTAGAGAATAAAATGGCGATTGTTGCAATATTTTATATCACACGGTATTTGTGCAGTTTTAAACGCAAATTTTTGGAAAAGGGACACTTTCATGAATTTTAAAAAATCCAAACAGTAAAGTTACCCCAATTTTTTTGTATAATGTGAAAGATGATGTTACGCCGAGTAAATAGATACCAAACATGTCACCCTTTATAATTGCACGCACTTGTGGAATGGCGACAAACTACGGTACCTATCAATTTCCATAGGCGACGATTTAAATTTTTTTTACGGTTACCAGGTTTGAGTTACAGAGGAGGTCTAGGGCTAGAATTATTGCTCTCACTCTGACGATCGCGGCGATATCTCACATGTGTGATTTGAACAACATTTACATATGCGGGCGCGACTTCCATATGCGTTTTCTTCGCTGCGCGAGCTCGCGGGGACGGGGGCGCTTTAAAAAAATTTTTTTTATTTATTTTATTTTTTTTTTATACTTGTAAATTGTGTTAAAAAAAAAATTTTTAAAAAAAAAATTTATTGCTGTCACAAGGAATGTAAACATCCCTTGTGACAGTAATAGGTGGTGACAGGTACTCTTTATGGAGGGATCGGGGGTCTAAAAGACCCCCCCGATCCCTCCTTTGCACTTCACAGTATTCAGATAGCCGAAAACGGCGATTCTGAACATGATCGTCATGACGATCATGACGTCGCTTCCGCGTTTACATTAAGAAGGCTGGAACGAAGCCACCCACAGCTTCGTTCCAGCCCGCCCCCAGCCGCCGAAGGCGGCCGATTGGACACCGGGCTTCCCGATCGCACGGGAGGCCCGGTAAGAGCGGCGGGAGGTGGCGGGAGGGGGAATGTCCCCTCCCGCTCCCCCGGTATAACAGCCGAGCGGCTTTTAGCCGCATCGGTTGTTATGTACAGTTAGCCGATCGCCGGCTCGAAACAACGGTACCGGGATGATGCCTGCAGCTGCGGGCATCATCCCGGTATAACCCCCGAAAGCCGAGTACGCAGATGTGTATACGGTCGGCGGGAAGGGGTTAATGTTGAGATAAAACTTTTAGCCAAAATACTAACAACTCATTTAAATTAGGTGATAGGTGACCTCATTCATCATGATCAAGTTGGGTTTATCCCCCTACGCCAAGCAGTGCTTCGTAACTTGCTCATGCAGCCAAATCTAGACGTTTATCAGCATTTCTTAACCCTCGGTGTCAGAAAAGCTTTTGACACAGTCTCATGGTCCTATCTTCAATACACTCTTTAAAAATGGGCATTTGGCCCCATTTCTTGAAGTGGATTTCATCCCTATAGGATAAACTGAAAGCATATATCAAATATGCCGGTTTTAAATCTGACCTATTCCCTATTGGAAGTGGCACCCGTCAAGGATGCCCTCTTTCCACACTTCTTTTTGCTCTCATCACCGAGCCGCTTTTCCAATTGATTAGATCAGACCCAAACATTAAAAGGTATTGAATTAGTCGGCTAGCATCATAAAGTCTGCCTTTTTGCTGATGAGATCTTACTCATTATGACCTCTCTCCATATTACAGCACCTAATTTCTATTCTATCTTAGACCGTTTTTAACACATTTCAGGTCTGACAGTTAAATACCAAAAATCCACTGCACTCAACATCTCCCTATCTCCTGCTGAACTTCAACTTGCTAAAAACTCGCCCCCTATGCATGGACACCACATCGACTCCCATACCTAGGAATACAACTTCCTGCTAAAATACCCGATTTATATTCAGCTAACTTCCCTCCGTTACTGAAACAGGTTACCGAATTGTCAAGACAATGGTCCTCTATCTCCTTATCCTTAACCCCTTCCCGCCGAGCATACGCAGATGTGCGGCCTCGGCTTTCGGGGGTTATACCGCAGCTGCAGGCATCATCCCGGTACCGTTTTTTAGAGCGGGCGATCAGCTTTCCAGGGATAACAACCGATGGGGCTAAAAGTCACTCGATTTTTATCCCGGAGGAGCGGGAGGGGACGTACCCCCCCTCCCGCCGCTCTGACCGGGCCTCCCGTTCCACCGGGAGAACCGATCCACGATCCACCACTTCCAGCGGCTAGGGAAAGACTGGCAGGAAGCCGGAAACGGCTTCGTTCCAGTCTCCTTATTTTAAACACGGAAGCGACGTGATGGCGTCACTTTCTGTTTACTCGGCTGCCAATGGCGCCAGTTTAAAAAAAATATACAGTATTCAGAATCGCCGAAAAGACGATCTGAATACTTTGAAGTGCAAAGGAGGGATCGGGGATCTTTTAGACCCCCGATCCCTCTATAAAGAGTACCTGTCACCACCTATTACTGTCACAAGGGATGTTTACATTTCTTGTGACAGCAATAAAAGTGATCAATTTTTTTTTTAAACACAATTTAATAATATAAAAATTAATAAGAAAAAAAAACATTTTTTAAAGCGCACTCATCCCCGCGAGCTCGCGCAGCAAAGAAAACGCATAAGGAAGTCGCGCCCGCATATGTAAACGGTGTTCAAATCACACATGTGAGGTATCGCCGCAATCGTCAGAATGAGAGCAATAATTCTAGCACTAGACCTCCTCTGTAACTCTAACCTGGTAACCGTAAAAAAAATTTAAAGTGTCGCCTATGTAGATTTTTAAGTATCGTAGTTTGTTGCCATTGCACTAGTGCGTGCAATTATAAAGCGTGACATGTTTGGTACCTATTTACTCGGCGTAACATCATCTCTCACATTATACAAAAAAATTGTGACTAACTTTACTGTTTAATTTTTTTTTAATTCATGAAAGTGTCCCTTTTCCCAAAAAGTTGCGTTTAAAACACCGCTGCACAAATACCGTGTGGCATAAAATATTGCAACAATCGCCATTTGATTCTCTAGATTCTCTGCTAAAAATATATATATAATTTTTGGGGGCTCTAAGTAATTTTCTAGCAAAAAATACGGATTTTAACTTGTAAACACCAAATGTCGGAAATAGGCTTAGTCATGAAAGGGATAAACTATTAGGCAAAATTAATGTAATCAAGCTATTTTACCCAAATCATTACACGTTTTTAGAGTCCTGCCCATTTCAGTACCATCCCATTTCTTACGACTTATTCAGCGTAGAATTATCTCCTTTATCTGGGACACAGCTAAACCCCCTACCTCTAAATCCACTTTGTCTTCCACAACAATGTGGAGGCTTAGGTCTCCCCAATATTTCTGCCTATTATCATACAGCTCACCTTGCACATTTACCTAAATACCATGCAGTAAAGGAAGTTCCGCTATGGGTAGCAATTGAGTCTGTCGACTGTGACCCTATCTCAGTAGCCAATATGTTATGGTTACGTCCAGTTGATCGTACCTCTATCTGCAATCCTATCACGAAACACTCTTTATCCATCTGGGATAGGTTCAAAACCCACTCTCGGTCTTCAATCTCCCCATATACCACTTCTTTCTTTTATTAAAAACCTGGTCGTCTTTTACCCTGCCTGGATTTCCCCTAATTCCTTTAATGCTTGGAGTGCAATTAATCTATAGATTATATAAATTTGTATTCGCATCTTCTTTACACGCCTTTCCTACTCTATGCGAAACTTATGGACTTCCCCAATCGGAATTTTTCCGTTATTTACAGATTAAAAATTTTTTTCAACCATACCTACAATCAGGCATGCTGTTTTCCCAGATGTCGCCTTTTGAGCATATTTAATTATGTTCCACATATCAGAGGGCTTGTTTTGATTCTTTATAAACATATTCTAGCTAGTTTTGATACTACTCCCTATGTTTCTAAATGGGCAGTTTTTGATTTAGCTTCGAAAGTGTTCGAAAATTCCATACAACCTAATCCCGCTATATTTCTTTTGAATCTAAAACCAGATGGAATTACACGGAATCAATTTCACCTTTTTTTACAGCTCTTAACAGCCGCAAAACAAACCATAGCTAAGGCATGGAAAACTCAAAATCTGATTGCAGCCGAAACCAACCACAGAACCCTTGTTCATACTAAAATTGAAGCAATTGAGAGTGATCAGATCTGCATATTTGAAAAACGTTGGTTACCTTGGGTTAAACATGTTTTACCTCCTGACTTTGATGACACTTTACTATTGTCATTGTAATAATAATTCATTTACCCTTTCATCACCCTTCATTCGGTTGAAACCGCACTACCTCTATCAAATTTACCCTTGATTCCTTGTATTTTTCTCTTTTCTTTACTTCTTCTAACCTCTTATGCAGCGTACACACGAGCGGACTTTTCAACCGGACAGGTCAGACGGACCGAGTCCGGCGGACAATCCGATCGTGTGTGGGCTTCATCGGACCCTCAGCTGACTTTTCCAGTCGAAAATCTGACGGACTTTAGATTTGGAACATGCTTCAAATCTTTCCGACGGACTCGAGTCCGGTCGAAAAATCCGCTCGTCTGTATGCTAGTCCGACGGACAAAAACCCACGCCAGGGCAGCTATTGGCTACTGGCTATGAACTTCCTTATTTTAGTCCAGTCGTACGTCATCACGTAGGAATCCTTCAGACTTCGGTGTGATCGTGTGTAGGTAAGTCCGTTCAAAAGTCTGACGAAAGTCCACCGGAATGGGCGTCAGACTTTTGTTGCCGAAAAGTCCACTTGTGTGAACGCGGCCTTACTCTTTTTTCATTACCCTTTCATCAGTTCTTATGTGGTACTCACGGGGTTGTTCTCCAGACCCATTGAAATGTACTTTTGCTTTACTGATTTGTTAATCACCTTGTTTTTAATCAGACTGACAGTCAACAATCTACCCTTCTCTTTCTTTTCAATTAAATTACATTTTTGACATTTGACTTTGACGGTTTATTTGATGATTATATAGTGCGATATTTCATTAGAATTTTTATGTGTCCCTTTCCAAATTGAAGTAGTTAGTTTGTTTTCCTTTGAATATGTACCACAATCTTTGTAATATTCAGATCGTTCTCCTTTATTTTATTCAAAACAAAAAACAAATTTGAAAAGGAAAACATATGAACTGCGGTGCAGAAAAATGGCAGCAGGTGCTCTGGACTGATGAGACAAAATGTGAAATATTTGGCTGTAGCAGGGGGCATTTTGTTGATGAAGGGCTGGAGGCAACAGTGAAGCATGGTTTAGGTTCCATACAAGTTTGGAGCTGCAATTCTGCAAATGGAGTTGGAGATTTGGTCAGGATTAATGGTGTCCTCAATGCTGAGAAACACAGGCAGACACGTATCCATCAAACAATACCATCAGGGAGGTGTGCGATTGGTCCCAACTTTATTCTGCAGCAGGACAACGACCCCAAACATACAGCCAATGTATTTAAGAACTATCTTCAGCATAAAGAAGAACAAGGAGTCCTGGAAGTGATGGTATGGCCCCCACAGAGCCCTAATCTCTACATCATAGAGTCTGTCTGGGATTACATGAAGATACAGAAGGATTTGACGCAGCCTACATCCACTGAAGATCTGAGGTTAGTTCTCCAATATGTTTGGGACAACCTACCTGCCAAGTTCCTTCAAAAACTGTGTGTAAGTATGCCTAGAAGAATTGAGGCTGGTTTGAAGGCATAAGGTGGTCACACCAAATATTTATTTGATTTGGATTTCTCTGCTGTTCATTTACTTTCCAATTTTTTTTCTTTTTTTTTTAGATTACAGTTTAGGTCTCCACCCTGGTGGACAGAGCATGTCAGAGGAGGTCTCAGCCCAGGAGATAGGAGGGCTCCATCTAGGAGACAGGTGGGAGCCAGTGCATCAGGGAGCTGCTAGATGCATGCATTGAATGTGTGCAAAAACTGTTGGAAGGAAACAGACAAGGACCTGAGGACTGAGGGCAGAGCAAGAGCACTGCAAATCTACAGTGCATCCGGAAAGTAGTCACAGCTCTTCACTTTTTCCACATTGTGTTATGTTACAGCCTTATTCCAAAATTGATTAAATTCCTTATTTTCTTCATAATTCTACAAACAATACCCTATAATGACAATGTAAAAGAAGTTTGTTTGAAATCTTTGCAAACTTATTAAAAATAAAAAAAAAAATCGACCTAAACTCTTTAACGTTAGACGATAATACCTGTATGTTTTTCCTTACTTTAAGGTTTTCTCTTTTCCACGTGTTCCCCGGAGTTAGTTGGGGATGCTCATCAATAAATCAATATGTTTCAGTAACATGTTTTTTTATGTTTATGATCAAACTGTGTTGTAGTATTGGAATTTTGTAAAACTCAAAATACATTTTTTTTTTTGGGAAAAAATAAAAATTGGAAAAAAATCCCATGTACATAAGTATTCACAGCTTTTGCTCAATACTTTGTTGAAGCACCTTTGGCACCAATTACAGCCTCAAGTCTTTTTGAGTATGATGCTACAAGCTTGGCACATCCATTTTTGAGAAAAATAAAAATGCAGTGCTAAGAGAATAATTCTACCCCAAAAAACACCTTCTAGGGAAGAATATTTACTAAATGTGTACGTGGATAACATATATGTGAATATATTAAAATGTGTACATTAACAACAAAAAAGGAGAGAGGGATCTCATATGGACGTATCATAGTCACATATATAAACCAAATATATTAATGTCCATCCAGTGACCACACCTGAAATATTAGTCTAATCAGGACAAGTCTCCTCAATAAGTCGACCTATCATGAAACTCTTATAAAGTTATAATAAGAAATGACAATAAAGTCAGTGCAGCGCCATATAGGAAATAGCATGGTGTAATCCTCCTTCAAGGTTCAGATGGTAAACATAACTTCATACATAATAATGACATATGTGCATCTGATGATAAAGAAAGGTAATGGGTACTCTTACCCCAGGGTGTGGACCTACACACCAGCGGTGGTGAGTCAGTCAAGCATGGAATGATACTCCACGATGGATCTTCCAACCAGGATTCCTATAGACTAGGTAAGGCATGACAGCATCCACATCCAGGGAGTTCCATACGGAATAGTAATCATCCGAATCCCAGAGAAGAAGGTATGTTACTTCATCCACCCGACAGAGTATATCATAGGAAGAAAAAATAAAAAGGCCCCACCGGACGGGTGGTATGCTCCTCCTGTCGTCTTGTTGGAAGATGAACCTTCGCCTCAGTCTACGGTCCAGAGCGCTCTGGAGCAGGTTTTCATTAAGACTATCTCTGTACATTGCTGCATTCATCTTTCCCTCTATCCCGACTAGTCTCCCATTCCCTGTTGCTGAAAAACATCCCCACGGCATGATGCTGCCACCACCATGCTTCACTGTAGGGATGGTATTGGCCAGGTGATGAGCGGTGCCTGGTTTCCTCCAGACATGACACTTGCCATTCATGCCAAAGGGTTCAATCTTCATTTCATCAGACCAGAGAAATTGGTTTCTCGTGGTTTGAGAGTCCTTCAGGTGCCTTTTGGTAAACTCCAGCCAGGCTGTCATGCCTTCAATGCTGCAGAAATGTTTCTGTACTCTTCCCTAGATCTGTGCCTCGATACAATCCTGTCTCGGAGGTCTACAGACAATTCCTTGGACTTCATGGCTTGATTTGTGCTCTGACATACACTGTTAACTGTGGGACCTTATATAGACATGTGTTTGCCTTTCCAAATCATGTCAATCAACTGAATTTACCACAGGTGGACTCAGAACAAGTTGTGGAAACATCTCAAGGATGATCAGTGGTAACAGAATGCACCTAAGCTCAATTTTGAGTGTCATGGCAAAGGCTGTAAAAAATGATGTACATGTAGTTTTTTTCAATTTTTTTTTTTTTTATAAATTTGCAAAGTTTCCAAACAAACTTCTTTCATGTTGTCATTATGGGGTATTATTTGTAGAATTTTGAGGAAAGTAGTGAATTGAATACATTTTGGAATAAGGCTGTAACATAACAAAAATGTGGAAAAAGTGAAGCGCTGTGAATACTTTCTGGATGCACTGTATTTCAGGAAGCTGATTGATTGTGATGCTGGTATTTTTTTTTTTTTTTTTTATGCAGACGTGTAGCTTACTGAAGGGCCCCCTTAAAAAAAAGAAAAAAAAGAAAAGGAGAAAAGCATGTGGGCACCTTTCCGCGTCCGCCATCGCGCAACATACAAGCGGCAGTAAATTTCTCCCTCGATTCGGCGTGACACGCCAGCCGCTCCCTATTATTAGTATCGCTCTCCAGAATTGAGAACACAAGCAGAACACGAGCAGAACATTTCTATTACTCCGCAGAATGAGCAGAGACATCCACAGACGTTCGCACTGTACCAGGAGAAATCCAGCTTGTCAGCTCCGTGCGCGGCTTACGGCGGAGCTGTCACCGGCAATACGCCGAGCATCTGAGATGCCGCCGATAATCCCATCACTTCGTTGTGTTAATGGAATATCTGTGAAATAATGTTTGATCACTCTATCGCTGCTTGTGACAGGCGGTACAAAAGAAGAGCCGGCTGACGATTCGCTTTTATAGCTGCATGCAAACGGCGGCAAGCGTTAAAGGGAACCAGTCATTGACCAGTTTAGCTCTCACCCCTGTGTGCCCCCCTATGGACCGGGACAATTTTTACACTTCTGCTAGGGGCCTATTTATTTAGCAATAATTTTGTCATTACTTAAAGAGGAGTTCCACCCAGGGGGGCCGTCAAAAAAAAAAAAAAAATTAAAAGTCAGCAGCTACAAATACTGCAGCTGCTGACTTTTAATTGGACACTTACCTTTCCCTGGGTCCAGTGATGCGGGGGATCGAAGCCCCGCTCGTCCCCCCCCCTCCGCTCGTCAGCGCCGGGATTTTAACTGTGGGCACCGGGCTGTGGCTTCACAGCCTGGCACCCACTGTGCATGCGCGAGCGGCGCAGCGCGCCGTGATTGGCCGCTCAATCACCTGGGACCTGTAATGGGTCCCAGATGATTGACAGGAGGGAGGGAGCAGAGCTGAGCCCTTCCTGTGCCGAGGGGGAAGTGATGTCACCAGCCCAGGCAAAGGAAGAGGCAGACTACGAGGGACCACCTAGCAACAGGCATTTAGAGGTAAGTGAAAAAAAAAAATATCCAAATGTTTTTTTGGTTTTTTTTTAGAATTTTTTAGGTATTTTTGTTTTTTTGGGTGGAACCCCACTTTAAGATCACAAAGAAACAAATACATACAAGACTTTCATTTGGTGATACGGTCTTGCAAAAATTATATCATTTTTTTGCAATCCATTGAAAAAAAAAAGTTTAAAAAAAATATTGTTACTGTAGATACTGTACATTAAAAAAACTTTTATATTATAATCTGTCCTGTTTAAAATGACACAAAAATTATGATTCTGGTACAAAAGTATTAGAAAGTTAGGAAAATTAAAAAATACAAAAATCAGGATGATAACCGTTTAAGGGACAAGGGGAAGAAGGAGTTAAATGTAGCTGATTAGGGATTTGCAGACATTGCTGGACAGAGATGGGGCTCAGGTAAGTATTAGAGGGTGCTGGAGAATGCATGAAGATAAAAAAACCTTGTGCCTTTACAACCACTTTAAAGAGGAAGTAAACCCTGTGGGGGGAAAAAAAGTTTTCCCCTTCCCTGCAAAGTAAAGGCATAATGTGCTAGTATGCATCGCATACTAGCACATTATGTGACACCTGCAAATGAAGCCCACGTCGTCCCCGCTGCAGGCCGCATCCATGTTTGCCCTTCTTCCTTTCAGGGGCCACGGACTCCGGCTATGTGACTTGCCGGAGCCGCGGGAGCCTCCAGTCACGGCACTCACGGCCGTTCCTTCAGAGCGCATGCGCTGATTGCATCATCGGCACAGTACACAGAAAATATCTCCTAAACAGAGCAAAATGAACTGCACAGTGGAAGTATGATATGTTTGTTTTTTTGTTTTTTAAAACGAGGGTTTACAAACCCTTTAAAAGGATCCATTAGTGGTGGCTTGGTGCCAGATACCACAGCATACCTTCAGAGGTCTAGTGGTGCCCATGCCTCGATGGGTCAGGGCTATTTTCGTGGCAAAAGTGGAACCTACTCAATATTAGGGGGGTGGCATAAAGTTATGGCTAATGGGTGTATATGCCATTGTCCACTATAGGCAGGCAGATTAAGATCTACATTTCACTCTTGAACACTGTCAAAAGCCTGATCCTTAAAAAAAATTGGGAAGCTCTTGGTCCACTGTAAATATCGGAATGGATAATACCATTGGACAAGATACATCTAATAGGCTCTTTTCTAGTGGTGAACATGGCGGGGACAGAGGAGAAAAAGTTGCCGTCCGTTCCACCAAAAGGTGAAAAGCCTTTTGCAGAAATCAAGGCCGAATGGGTCAAGAAAATCCTAGCTGAAAAGAAGGCCTGCAAATAAAAAAGGAAGGTCATTTACAAGAGAGCCGAATCCTACTACAAAAAAATACAGACAGCTGTACAGGCGTGAAGTGCGTCTGGCTAGGATGGCTCACAAAGCTGGAAACTATTACGTGCCTGCTGAACCCAAGTTGGCATTTGTCATTAGAATCAGAGGTATCAATGGAGTAAGTCCAAAGGTTTGCAAAGTGTTGCAGCTCCTCCGTCTTCGCCAGATCTTCAACGGCACCTTTGTCAAGCTCAACAAGGCTTCTATCAACATTTTGAGATTGGTGGAGCCCTACATCGCTTGGGGGTATCCTAATCTGAAGTCTGTGAAGCAGCTCATCTACAAGAGAGGATACCTGAAGCTCAAGAAGCAGCGTTTCCCTCTCACAGACAACTCTCGGATTGAGAAATACCTAGGGAAACGTGACATCATTTGTGTTGAAGATCTGATCCATGAGATCTACACTGTTGGCAAAAACTTCAAGGCAGCAGTCAATTTCCTCCTGGCCTTGAAATTGTCCTCTCCCAGAGATGGAATGAAAAAGAAAACCACACACTTTGTAGAAGGTGGAGACGCAGGCAACAGGGAAGATCAGATCAACAGGCTGATAAGGAAGATGAACTAAAAGGTTTTCGATGGATGTTTCCCTGCCCAGTCTGTTACTAAAATCTATATACAAAGTCAAAAAAAAAAAAGATACCTCTGATAGAAAAGATTACAATCCTCCAAAAAGCTAGCTATGAAGCATCTTACAGAGTCTGGGCGAGCTGGTTACACTTCCAAAACACAGCACCCTGTAAATCTTTCCTGGAGACACTTCCAGACCTCCTAATTTAAATTTTTGGGGTCACTAGATGACAGGTGGACTGGGAAGGAGTCACTGGGCATAATGGGGTCTACCAGATGACATGTGAACTGGGAGCACACTTGGAGTCACTGGGTATACTTGAGTCACTAGATGACGTGGTCTGGGAAAGCACTTGGAGTCACTGGGTATACTGAAGTCATTAGATGACATATGGACTGGAAGCCACTTGGATTCACTGGGAATACTAGAATCACTATATGACATGTGGACTGGGAAAGCACTTGGAGTCACTGGGTATACTAGAATCACTATAAGGCATGTTCGCTGGGAAAGCACTTGGAGTCACTGGGTGCACTGGAATCACTAGATGACAAGTGGACTGGGAGTGCATGTGGAGTCAATGGGTTTACTGGAGTCTACCTAATGACATGTGGACTGGGAAAGCACTTGGAGTCACTGGGTGCACTGGAGTAAATAGATGACAGGTGGACTGGGAGTGCACTTGGACTCACTGGGTACACTGGTGTCTACTGGATGGAACATGCACAGAGAACCCATTTGGGAACACTACATGCGGACTAGGAGTACACTTGAAGTCCCTGGGCACACTGGAGTCACTAGATGACAGGTGGACTGGGAGTGCACCTGGAGTCACCGGGGTCAATGACAAGTGGACTGGGAAGGAGTCACTAGGCATAATGGAATCACTAGATTCCATGTGGACTGGGAGCGCACTTGGAGTCACTGGGCACACTGGGGTCTACTAGATGATATGTGGATTGGGAGCGCACTTGGAGTCACTGGATGACGTGAACTGGGAAAGCACTTGGAGTCACTGGGCGTACTGAATTCACTAGATAACAGATAGACTGGGAAGGTGATTGGAGTCACTGGGCATACTGGAATCACTTGATTACATGTGGATTGGGAGTGCACTTGCAATCACTGGGCACACTGGGGTCTACTAGATGACACGTGGACTGGGAGCACACTTGGAGTCACTGGGTATACTTGAGTCACTAGATGACGTGGTCTGGGAAAGCACTTGGAGTCACTGGGTGCACTGGAATCATTAGATGACAAGTGGACTGGGAGTGCATATGGAGTCACTGGGTGCACTGGAGTCTACCTAATAACATGTGGACTGGAAAGCACTTGGAGTCACTGGGTGCACTGGAGTCAATAGATGACAGGTGGACTGGGAGTGCACTTGGAATCACTGGGCACACTAGTGTCTACTGGATGAAACATGGACAGAGAGCCCATTTGGGAACACTACATGGGGAATAGGAGTACACTTGAAGTCCCTGGGCACACTGGAGATACTAGATGACAGGTGTACTGGGAGTGCACCTGGAGTCACTGGGAACACTGGAGCGAATAAATAACACTGGGAAGGCACTTGGAGTCACACTGGGCATACTAGAATCACTAGATGACATGTGAAATAGGAGTGCAATTGAGGTCATTAGATGGAATCTACTGTATGACATGTGGATTAGGATCAACTGAAGTCACTAAATGACATGGACTGGGAACACATTTGGAATCAATGGGTAGGCTTGAGCCTACTAGAACACATGTGGACTGGGAGTACACTTGGAGCCACTGGGCATACTGGAGCCAGTATATGACATGAGGACTGGGAGTGCAGTTGAAGTCTACCAAATGACATGTGGACTGGAAGCGCACTTTGAGTCACTAGATGACACGTGGAATGAGAGCATACCGGGGGGGGGGGGGGGTAACTGGGTGCACTGGAGTACCTACTTGAAGTGAACTGGGAGTGCACTTGCAATCACATTGTGCCCTAAAGATGGAAGGAAAACAGTCACGGAGGACACAGAAAGCATGGGGATCTAGGCAAGTACCGCAGAGGAGAAGCTCAGCTGAAGCATAGCAACACACTGTTCAAACGCCATACCATTTTCCGCTTTGCCATTTAATGACAGTGCTAATCAGAAGAGCTCTCTCTTAATTGGCTGCAGCAACTCCTTCCATGTTATTATGGGAAATGTAGATCTATCTTCTACAATCCATTGCCTAAAAATACCTAAACGGTTCGAGATTATTGGAAAATTCATGTTCACAGCATTGTATTTATATTGTGACTAATGCCCCATACACACGGTTGGATTTTCCGACGGAAAATGTGTGATAGGACCTTGTTGTCGGAAATTCCGAACGTGTGTGGGCTCCATCACACATTTTCCATCAGATTTTCCGACACACAAAGTTTGAGAGCAGGCTATAAAATTTTCCGACAACAAAATCAGTTGTCGGAAATTCCGATCGTGTGTACACAAATCCGACACACAAAGTGCCACGCATGCTCAGAATAAATAAAGAGATGAAAGCTATTGGCTACTGCCCCGTTTATAGTCCCGACGTACGTGTTTTACGTCACCGCGTTCAGAATTTAAATAGAAAAAAAAAACCTTACAAAAGAAAAAAAAAAAAGTAAAGACAAACATAACGCTGAATGTTCACAATTAAAAAAAGAAAAGAAAAAAAAAAAAAAAAAAAAGGATCGGCATTTTACAAATGTGTGTTTTGTTGACAGTGATTTACATTTTAATGGAGCATTAAACGTAGATCTGCATTTTCAATGACATTCTCTTTGCACCGCCTTGTATTTTTCTCAGTGCAGCCCATTCTATACAAGCACATTCTATCTGCCGCTTTTCTTCTTTGATGGCAAATGGGAACGTACTGTAAACTCAGGAAAAGATCAGAGCGCGCCTACACAATGCATTCGACGTGCGGCTGAGAAAATGTTTCTACCGCAATGACCTTGTAACAATCAAACACACTTCTTTGAGTAACAACTGCTGAGCAAATTCATCCAACTCCAACACATCTTCAATGTATGTCGGTTATTAGACGAGCATCCCTGAACACGTGCTTTGACAAAGAGGTGATTGTTTGTTGGCCACCTATAAAACTTGACATCTGTATACACTAAGGAGGCTCTTTATAAAAGAGTGCAGAGTACAACTAGATAGATAGACTGTTACTCTGCATGCATTAACCCTTTTATTGTCACTGCCACAACTATTAAAGCCAGGCAGACAAAGACTAAAAACAAGCATCAGTCTCCAAGCATGAAGTTATTCTAAATCTCTATGTGTCACGGCCAGTGGTCCAAATCCACAAGGAGAGGAACTGTCCAGATGATGCAGGAGCCTACTAGAGTCACTAGGCACACTGAAGTCACTAGGTGACAGGTGGACTGGGAGTGCACCTGGAGTCACTGGGAGCAATGGAGTCAATAAATGGAAGGTGGACTGGGGGTGTACCTGGAGTCACCTGAAGCACCTGGAATCCCTTGGCATACCCAAATCACTAGACAACATGTGGACTGGGAGTGCATTCAAGGTCACTAGATGACCTGTGGATTGGGAGCATGTTTGAAGTCACTGGTGTCTACTAGATGGCACGTAGACTGGAAGCGTACTTGGAATCATTGAATGTACTAGAGTCACTAGATGACACATTAACTGGATGCTCTGAAGTCACTAGCTGAATATTGAACTGGAAGCATACTTGGAGTCACTGGGCACACTGGACTCACTGACGGAAATGTGGACTGGGAGTGTACTTGGAGTCATTGGGCACACTTGTGTCTACTAGATGGCATGTGGACAGGAAGCCCCTTTGGGATCACTAGATGACACATGGACTAGGAGAAAACTTGAAGTCACCAGGCACACTGAAGTCACTGGATGACATGAGGACTGGGTGTATACTTTGAGTCCACTGGATAACATGTGGCCTGGAAGCGAACTTGAGGTCAGTAGATGATATATGGACTGGGAGCACTTGAGGTCACTGGGCACACTTGTGTTTACTAGATGGCACTTGGACTGGAAGCATAGGAGTCACTAGATGACACATCAACTGGGAGTGCATGTGGAGTCACATGGCAGACTGAAGTCTGCTAGATCACATGTGGACTGGGAGCACATTTGAAATTACTGGGTACACAGGTGTCTCCTAGAGGGCATGTAGATGGGAAACACACTTGGAGTCACTGGGTATACTGGGGTCACTATATGACATGTAGACTAGGAGGGCATTTGCAGTCACTGGTCCTAATGGTATCTACTAGATGGCATGTGGACATGGAATTCATCTGGGGTCACTAGATGACATGTGGACTAGGAGTACACTTGAAGTCACCAGACACATTGGATTCACTGAATGACACATGGACTGGGAGCATTTGGACTGGAAGCATACTTGGAGTTACTAGATGACACATCAACTGGGAGTGCATTTGGAGTTACAGGGCACACTGGAGTCTACTAGATCACATGTGGACTGGGAGCACATTTTAAATTACTGGGCACACTGGTATCTCCTAGATAGGAAGCACACTTGGGGGTTGATTTACTAAAGCTGGAGTGTGCAAACTTTGGTGCAGCTGTGCATGGAAACCAATCAGCTTCCAGGATTTTTTGTCAAAGCTTGGTTTGAACAAGCTGATTGGCTACCATGCACAGCTGCACCAGATTTTGCACTCTCTGGTTTTAGTAAATCAACCCCTTCGTAGTCATTGGGTGTACTGGTGTCACTATATGACACACGGACTGGAAGCGCATTTGGAGTCACTGGGCCAACTGGTGTCTACTAAATAGCTTGTGGACATGGAAATCATTAGGGTTAACTAGATGACATGTGGACTAGGAGCATATTTGAAGTCACTGGGTGCACTGGTGTCAGTAGATGACACCTCAACTGGGAACTCACTTGGAAACGCACTGGGTGCTTTGGAGTCACTATTACACATTGACTGGGAGCGCATTTGAAGTCACTGGACCTACTGGTGCCTACTAGATGGCAGGTGGACATGGAATTAATCTGGGGTCACTAGAAGACATGTGGGCTAGGAGTGCACTTGGAGTCACCAGGCACATTGGATTCACTGGATGGTGAACTGGGAGCACAGTTGGAATCATTGGGCTCACTGAAGTCACTAGATGAAACCTATACTAGGAGCTCACTTGGAAACACTGGGTGTGCTGGAGTCACTAAATGACACACTGGAAGTGCAATTGTAGTCACTGGACACACTGGAGTTTACTAGATCACATGTGAACTGGGAGCACACTTAGAGCCTCTGGACACACTGGAGTCACTAGCTGACACATGGACTGAGAGTGTACTTAGAGATACAAGATGACACGTGGAATAGGAGTGCACTTGGAGTCACTGGGCGTACTAAAGTCATCAGATGACACATCAACTGGAAGCTCATTTGGAAATACTGGGGGGGCACTGGAGACACTTGTTAATACATGAACTGGGCGTGTACTTGGAGTCATTGGGCACACTGGTGTCACTGGATGACATGTGGACTGGGAATGCACTGGAGGTCACTGGATGACACATGGACTGGGAGTGCATTTGGACTGGGAGCACTTAAAGTCATTGGGCACAATGGTGTCTACTATATGGATCTTGGACTGGAAGCGTACTTGAAGTCACTAGATGACACTTGAACTTGGAGTGAATTTGGAGTAAAAAGGCACACTGGACTCTTTTAGATCATATGTGGACTGGGAGCACATTTGAAATTACTAGGCACTGGTGTCTACTACTGTAGATGGCGCATGAATGGGAGGCATGCTTGGATTCACTGGGTGTACTGGAGCCATTTTATGAAAAGTTGACTGGGAGCACATTTGGAATCACTGGGCGCACTGGAGTGACTAGATATCCCAACTGGGAACTCACTTGGAAACACTGGGCACGCTGGAGTCACTAGCTGACATATGGATTGGGAGTGCACTCGGGAGTTACAAGATGACACGTTGACTGGGAGTGCACTTGAATTCACTGGGCGTAGTGGAGTCACTAGATGGCATGTCAACTGGAAGCTTATTTGTAAACACTGGGCACACTGGAGTAACTAGTTGACACACGAACTGGGAGCATACATGGAGTCACTTGATGACATGCGGACTGGAAGTGTCCTTGGAGTCTACAGGATGACATGTGGACTGGGAGTGCACTTGAGGTCATCAGATGACACATGGACTGGGAGTGCATTTGGAGTCACTGAGCACACTGGCTGGAGCCTACTAGGTGACATGTGGACTGGGAGCACTTGTGGTCAATCGGCACACTAGTGTCTATTAGATGGCACTTGGACTGGAAGCATACTTGAAGTCACTAGATGACACATCAACTGGGAGGGCATTTGGAGTCACTGGGCACACTGGAGTCTACTAGATCACATGTGAACTGGTAGCACATTTAAAATTCCTGAACACACTGATGTCTACTAGATGGCAAATGAATAGGAAATATACTTGGTGTCACTGGGTGTACTGGAACCGCTATAGGACACATGGACTGGGAGCACATTTAGAGTCACCGGTGAGACTGGTGTCATTAGATGACACCTCAACTGGGAGCAAACTTGGAAACACTGTTTGAGCTGGAGTCACTAAATGACACATTGACTGTGCATTGGGATGCGCTTAGAGTCTCTGGGCACACTAGAGTCACTAATTGACACGTGGACGGGGAGCACACTTGGGAGTCACTCTGCATACTGAAGTCACTAGATGACAGGTAGACTGGGAGTACATTTGAATTCACTGGTCCTACTGTTGTCAACTAGATGGCACATGGACAGTAAGCCAGTTTGGGCACACAGGGAGTGTACTTGGAGTCACTGGGCATACTGAAGTCACTAGATGACATGCAGACTAGGAGTACACTTGAAGTCACTGGGCACTCTGGAGTCACTAGATGGCAGGTGGTCTGGGAAGGCACTTGAGTTCAAAAGGCACATTGGAGTCTACTAGATCACATGTGGAATGGGACCACGTTTGGAGTCACCTGGAGTCACTGGCCATACTAAGTCACTAAGACCCCTTTCACACTGGGGCGGTTTGCAGGCGTTATTGCGCTAAAAATAGCGCCTGCAAACCGCCCCTAAACAGCCTCCGCTGTTTGTTCAGTGTGAAAGCCCGAGGGCTTTCACACTGAAGCGGTGCGCTGGCAGGAGAAGAAAAAATCTCCTGCAAGCCGCATCTTTGGAGCGGTGAAGGAGCGGTGTATTCACCGCTCCTGCCCATTGAAATCAATGGGACAGCGCGGCTATACCGCGGTAATACCGCGGCTATAGCCGTGCTATACGAGGGGTTTTAATCCTTTTTCGGTCGCCAGCGAGGGGTTAAAACCGCACCGCTATCGGCCGAATACCGCGGTAAAACAGCGCTAAAAATATCGCTGTTTTACCGCCGACGCCCCCTACCGCCCCAGTGTGAAAGGGGCCCAAGTCACTAAATGAAAGGTAGACTGGGAGCACGTTTGAAGTCACTGGACACACTGGTGTCTACTAGATGGCACGTAGATTGGAAGTGTACTTGGAATCCCTGGGTGTACTAGAGTCACTGGATGACACATCAACTGGAAGCTCATTATGGGAATATTATTATTATTATTATTCAGGATTTATATAACGCCAACAGTTTATGCAGCGCTTTAAAATATAAAAAGGAAACAATACAGTTATAATACAATAAAATACAAGAGGATTAAGAGGGCTCTGCTCAGAAGAGCTTACAATCTAATAGGGTGGGGCAGGTGGTACAAAAGGTTGTAACTGTGGGGAATGAGCTGATGGAAGTGGTAGAAGATTAGTTGGAGACGTGATAGGCTTTCCTGAAGAGATTAGTTTTCGATCGCCTGAAGGTAGCAAGAGTAGGGGATAGCCGGACCAGTGGAGGTAGTGAGTTCCAGAGGATGGGAGAGGCTCTGGAGAAATCCTGGAGACGAGCATGGGAGGAGGAGACGAGAGAGCTTGAGAAGAACAGAGAGGACGATTTGGGTGATATTTGGAGACAAGATTGGTCATGTAGCTCGGGGCAGAGTTGTGAGTGGCTTTGTATGTTGTGGTTAGTATTTTGAATTTAATTCGCTGGACGATTGGGAGCCAGTGTAGGGATCGGAGGAGAGGGTTACTGGGTGCACTGGAGTAAATAGCTGACTTTTGAACTTGAAGTATACTTGGAGTCACTGGGCACACTGGACTCACTAAATGACAGGTGGACTTGGAGTCATAAAGCACCCAGATAGATAAAGTCGGCAACCAAGTGAGGATGAATACATTTTTTCTCCTTATTTCGTACACATGTTTCAAACAGAGCCATCAGAGCACCCAGAAGCTGGATGTAGGCATGGAGGACACAGAAGGTACATGAACACAGATAAGTACTTCAACAGTCAACACTGAGCCATGCTTCAATTCACAATTTTAGACACCACCAATCAGGAGAGCTGTCTCTTGAATTGCCGTGGCAATGATTAGTAAAGCCATCTCCTGATTGGTCACTGTGCTGTGCTGCAGGAGAGCTGTGCATCCCAGGAGAAATGAGTGTTAAACTAAATACGGCTCCCTGAGCATCCCTTCCTCCTGGGGCTAGCTAGATTTTATGTGAGCCCGGGATAGCCAGCAGGAGCCGAGAGGTGAGCGATCTCCTTTGTGCTATATTTGTACACTGCCACCAGCTAGGTGAGCTGCATTATTCAGTGGCAATGGAGAATTTGAAAAAAACAATTAACACACGTAGGTCTATAAACACCATTTGCACTACTATTGAACATATTCTCACTGACACTAGAGGTAGAATTATTTTTGGGTTTCAATCACACACAGATATCTTTGCTATAGAGTATGTGGAAATTGCCCTCGTTCTATCCCTTTGAAGACCCTGCATGTACAGAAAATGATCTGTTGACCTGCAGAAATGTACTCCGCTTGTTGGGCGCTGACAACACACACCACTTTTTTGTGGACTGAATGGTGTCAGCCCTGCCCAGTTGTCTTTTGCTAAACTACTGGACACTAAGGCAGTCCATAAAATAAAAAATGTTTTTGTTCAACCATTTATCCAATTTCCCCATCCACACAGTAGAGTTGAATGGGGGAATCCTTCCTGCTGTGGTATTGTATTCTGACAGTGGAGAGCCTTTAAATGTTGCCGGGTCGAAGTCAACCTTTATAGAATTACCTTACTTTAGTGGCTGAATGCCAAGTCGTCACTTCCTGACCACCTAACCTGCCTCTTCATACCACCTGCATCCTCCTATTGGCCATTGAGGCTGTCCTTTATAGAAGTGGTCCAATAGGAATGTGTGGGGAGCAGGAGGTAGCAGCAAGCTTCGATACCACCTACAGCATTTTTTTTTTTTTTTTTATGACAGGGTCCCTTATTACCACATTCTGTAGTATTATGGCTTTTTTGGGGGGTGGGAGGGACATTGCCCTATCTTACCTTTACTGAAACAAACCCATGGGATACATTCTCCGGGTCCGCTGCGATTGGTGGGATCTCTTCTTTCTCCAGGATCTGTAATGATATATTTTACAGCTTTCATAGTCTTTTATTTTTTGTCCTTTAGAAAGTAGTGGGAGCATAACCCTTTATCACCCAACCCTGATGTCTCTATAAGGCTATTACACCTGGAAGAGGAAGGTCTGCCTGATCACATGGGCACTGTTATTGGCTGTCACAATGGTCACATGATCGAGAGCCGGTCCCGCTGTCTTGGAAAACTCGCTGGGAGCGTGCAGTGAGTGCGCTCTCAGAAAAGAAACCTGTGCCACCCATAGATACATACAGTATACGCAGCATATGGGTGTTAGAGCCCACTCCCTTTTCTGACGCACATATGCGTTACGTGAGCAGCAAGAGGTTAACATACACTTATTACAATTTACATTTAGGGCTCATTTACACTTGGCTTGACTTAAACGCACATAAAAACGCCTAATGCTTCAACGTGCTTTTTTGATGTTTCAGTGATGCTTTATTGAATGAAGCTTTAATAAATCTTGGCAAATGCCCTGCGTGTGTGTTTATTTTTGATTTGTTTTAAATAGGCCCAGTAGAACCCACAATCAGCGGATCCCCAGGTTATTAGTACCCCTGTTCAGCCGATCCCCAGTTTATTAATACCCTCATTCAGCAAATCCCCTGCTCAGTTGTACCCCCAGCTCTGCTGATCCCTGACTCAGAAGTCACTCCCAGCAGAGATGCCCCACTTGTCGACCGCCTACCGCATATATACTGCGGCAGAGCGGCACGGGCAGGCAAAATCACGTACCCGTACGTGATCTGCCTCCCGCGGGCGGGGGGTCCGATCGGACCCCCCCCCGGTGCCATCGGCGGTCGGCATCTGACTGGGAGCGTCGGGAGGCGAGGGGGAGACCATCCGATCGTGGCCCCCCCCTCGCGATCGCTCCCAGCCAATGGGAATCCTCCTCTGCCTGTGTGTCGTTTCACACAGGCAGAGGATGTGATGTCATCTCTCCCCGGTCTGGCAGTTTCCGTTCCAGCGCCGAGGAGAGATGACAAGTGAGTGCACAACACACACACACACACAGTAGAACATGCCAGGCATACTTTACACCCCCGATCCCCCCCCGATCGCCCCCCGATCCCCCCCCAATCACCCCCCCCCCCTGTCACAAACTGACATTAGCAGTATTTTTTTTTTTTTTTTTTTTTCTGATTACTGCATAGTGTCAGTTTGTGACAGTTAGTGTTAGGGCAGATAGTATTACCCCCCTTTAGGTCTAGGATACCCCCCTAACCCCCCCTAATAAAGTTTTAACCCCTTGATCACCCCCTGTCACCAGTGTCGCTAAGCGATCATTTTTCTGATCGCTGTATTAGTGTCGCTGGTGACGCTAGTTAGGAACGTAAATATTTAGGTTCGCCGTCAGCGTTTTATAGCGACAGGGACCCCCATATACTACCTAATAAATGTTTTAACCCCTTGATTGCCCCCTAGTTAACCCTTTCACCACTGATCACCGTATAACCGTTACGGGTGACGCTGGTTAGTTCGTTTATTTTTTATAGTGTCAGGGCACCCGCCGTTTATTACCGAATAAAGGTTTAGCCCCCTGATCGCCCGGCGGTGATATGCGTCGCCCCAGGCAGCGTCAGATTAGCGCCAGTACCGCGAACACCCACGCACGCAGCATATGCCTCCCTTAGTGGTATAGTATCTGATCGGATCAATATCTGATCCGATCAGATCTATACTAGCGTCCCCAGCAGTTTAGGGTTCCCGAAAACGCAGTGTTAGCGGGATCAGCCCAGATACCCGCTAGCACCTGCGTTTTGCCCCTCCGCCCAGCCCAGCCCAGCCCACCCAAGTGCAGTATCGATCGATCACTGTCACTTACAAAACACTAAACGCATAACTGCAGCGTTCGCAGAGTCAGGCCTGATCCCTGCGATCGCTAACAGTTTTTTTGGTAGCGTTTTGGTGAACTGGCAAGCACCAGCCCCAGGCAGCGTCAGGTTAGCGCCAGTACCGCTAACACCCACGCACGCAGCGTACACCTCCCTTAGTGGTATAGTATCTGATCGGATCAATATCTGATCCGATCAAATCTATACTAGCGTCCCCAGCAGTTTAGGGTTCCCAAAAACGCAGTGTTAGCGGGATCAGCCCAGATACCCGCTAGCACCTGCGTTTTGCCCCTCCGCCCGGCCCAGCCCAGCCCACCCAAGTGCAGTATCGATCGATCACTGTCACTTACAAGGCACTAAACGCATAACTGCAGCGTTCGCAGAGTCAGGCCTGATCCCTGCGATCGCTAACAGTTTTTTTGGTAGCGTTTTGGTGAACTGGCAAGCACCAGCCCCAGGCAGCGTCAGATTAGCGCCAGTACCGCTAACACCCACGCACGCAGCATACGCCTCCCTTAGTGGTATAGTATCTGATCGGATCAATATCTGATCTGATCAGATCTATACTAGCGTCCCCAGCAGTTTAGGGTTCCCAAAAACGCAGTGTTAGCGGGATCAGCCCAGATACCTGCTAGCACCTGCGTTTTGCCCCTCCGCCCGGCCCGGCCCAGCCCACCCAAGTGCAGTATCGATCGATCACTGTCACTTACAAAACACTTAACGCATAACTGCAGCGTTCGCAGAGTCAGGCCGGATCCCTGTGATCGCTAACAGTTTTTTTTGTAGCGTTTTGGTGAACTGGCAGGCGCCAGCGGCCTAGTACACCCCGGTCGTAGTCAAACCAGCACTGCAGTAACACTTGGTGACGTGGCGAGTCCCATAAGTGCAGTTCAAGCTGGTGAGGTGGCAAGCACAAGTAGTGTCCCGCTGCCACCAAAAAGACAAACACAGGCCCGTCGTGCCCATAATGCCCTTCCTGCTGCATTCGCCAATCCTAATTGGGAACCCACCGCTTCTGCAGCGCCCGTACTTCCCCCATTCACATCCCCAACCAAATGCAGTCGGCTGCATGAGAGGCATTTTTATGTCCTCCCGAGTACCCCTACCCAGCGAACGCCCCCAAAAAAGATGTCGTGTCTGCAGAAAGCGCGGATATAGGCATGACACCCGCTATTATTGTCCCTCCTGTCCTGACAATCCTGGTCTTTACATTGGTGAATGTTTTGAACGCTACCATGCACTAGTTGAGTATTAGCGTAGGGTACAGCATTGCACAGACTAGGCACACTTTCACAGGGTCTCCCGAGATGCCATCGCATTTTGAGAGACCCGAACCTGGAACCGGTTACAGTTATAAAAGTTAGTTACAAAAAAAAGTGTAAAAAAAAAAAAAAACACAAACAAAAATATAAAATAAAAATAGTTGTCGTTTTATTGTTCTCTCTCTCTCTATTCTCTCTCTATTGTTCTGCTCTTTTTTACTGTATTCTATTCTGCAATGTTTTATTGTTGTTATGTTTTATCACGTTTGCTTTTCAGGTATGTAATTATTTATACTTTACCGTTTACTGTGCTTTATTGTTAACCATTTTTTTGTCTTCAGGTATGCCATTCACGACTTTGAGTGGTTATACCAGAATGATGCCTGCAGGTTTAGGTATCATCTTGGTATCATTCTTTTCAGCCAGCGGTCGGCTTTCATGTAAAAGCAATCCTAGTGGCTAATTAGCCTCTAGACTGCTTTTACAAGCAGTGGGAGGGAATGCCCCCCCCCCCCCAACATCTTCCGTGTTTTTCTCTGGCTCTCCTGTCTCAACAGGGAACCTGAAAATGCAGCCGGTGATTCAGCCAGCTGACCATAGAGCTGATCAGAGACCAGAGTGGCTCCAAACATCTCTATGACCTAAGAAACCGGAAGCTACGAGCATTTTATGACGTAGATTTCGCCGGATGTAAACAGCGCCATTGGGAAATTGGGAAAGCATTTTATCACACCGATCTTGGTGTGGTCAGATGCTTTGAGGGCAGAGGAGAAATCTAGGGTCTAATAGACCCCAATTTTTGCAAAAAAGAGTACCTGTCACTACCTATTGCTATCATAGGGGATATTTACATTCCCTGAGATAACAATAAAAATGATTTAAAAAAAAAAAAATGAAAGGAACAGTTTAAAAATAAGATAAAAAAATAATAATAATAAAGAGAAAAAAAAAAAAAAAAAAAAAGCACCCCTGTCCCCCCTGCTCTCGCGCTAAGGTGAACGCAAGCGTTGGTCTGGCGTCAAATGTAAACAGCAATTGCACCATGCATGTGAGGTATCGCCGCGAAGGTCAGATCGAGGGCAGTAAGTTTAGCAGTAGACCTCCTCTGTAAATCTAAAGTGGTAACCTGTAAAGGCTTTTAAAGGCTTTTAAAAATGTATTTAGTTTGTCGCCACTGCACGTTTGTGCGCAATTTTAAAGCATGTCATGTTTGGTATCCATGTACTCGGCCTAAGATCATCTTTTTTATTTCATCAAACATTTGGGCAATATAGTGTGTTTTAGTGCATTAAAATGTAAAAAAGTGTGTTTTTTCCCCAAAAAATGCGTTTGAAAAATCGCTGCGCAAATACTGTGTGAAAAAAAAAAATGAAACACCCACCATTTTAATCTGTAGGGCATTTGCTTTAAAAAAAATATATAATGTTTGGGGGTTCAAAGTAATTTTCTTGCAAAAAAAAATTATTTTTTTATGTAAACAATAAGTGTCAGAAAGGGCTATGTCTTCAAGTGCTTAGAAGAGTGGGTGATGTGTGACATAAGCTTCTAGATGTTGTGCATAAAATGCCAGGACAGTTCAAACCCCCCCCAAATGACCCCATTTTGGAAAGTAGACACCCCAAGCTATTTGCTGAGAGGCATGTCGAGTCCATGGAATAATTTATATTGTGACACAAGTTGCGGGAAAGAGACAATTTTTTATTTTTTTTATTTTTTTTTGCGCAAAGTTGTCACTAAATGATATATTGCTCAAACATGCCATGGGAATATGTGAAATTACACCCCAAAATACATTCTGTTGCTTCTCCTGAGTACGGGGATACCACATGTGTGGGACTTTTTGGGAGCCTAGCCGCGTACGGGACCCCGAAAACCAAGCACCGCCTTCAGGCTTTCTAAGGCCGTAAATTTTTGATTTCACTCTTCACTGCCTATCACAGTTTCGGAGGCCATGGAATGCCCAGGTGGCACAAAACCCCCCCAAATGACCCCATTTTGGAAAGTAGACACCCCAAGCTATTTGATGAGAGGTATAGTGAGTATTTTGCAGACCTCACTTTTTGTCACAAAGTTTTGAAAATTGAAAAAAGAAAAAAAAACATTTTTTTTCTCGTCTTTCTTTATTTTCAAAAACAAATGAGAGCTGCAAAATACTCACCATGCCTCTCAGCAAATAGCTTGGGGTGTCTACTTTCCAAAATGGGGTCATTTGGGGGGGGGTTTGTGCCACCTGGGCATTCCATGGCCTCCGAAACTGTGATAGGCAGTGAGGAGTAAAATCAAAAATGTACGCCCTTAGAAATCCTGAAGGCGGTGCTTGGTTTTCGGGGTCCCGTACGCGGCTAGGCTCCTAAAAAGTCCCACACATGTGGTATCCCCGTACTCAGGAGAAGCAGCTAAATGTATTTTGGGGTGCAATTCCACATATGCCCATGGCCTGTGTGAGCAATATATCATTTAGTGACAACTTTGTGCAAAAAAAAAAAAAAAAAAAAAAATTTGTCACTTTCCCGCAACTTGTGTCAAAATATAAAACATTCCATGGACTCAACATGCCTCAAAGCAAATAGCTTGGGGTGTCTACTTTCCAAAATGGGGTCATTTGGGGGGGTTTTATGTCATCTGGGCATTTTATGGCCTTCAAAACTGTGATAGGTAGTGAGGAGTAAAATCAAAAATGTACGCCCTTAGAAATCCTGAAGGCGTTGCTTGGTTTTCGGGGCCCCGTACGCGGCTAGGCTCCCAAAAAGTCCCACACATGTGGTATCCCCGTACTCAGGAGAAGCAGCTAAATGTATTTTGGGGTGCAATTCCACATATGCCCATGGCCTGTGTGAGCAATATATCATTTAGTGACAACTTTTTGTAATTTTTTTTTTTTTTTGTCATTATTCAATCACTTGGGACAAAAAAAATGAATATTCAATGGGCTCAACATGCCTCTCAGCAAATTCCTTGGGGTGTCTACTTTCCAAAATGGGGTCATTTGTGGGGGTTTTGTACTGCCCTGCCATTTTAGCACCTCAAGAAACGACATAGGCAGTCATAAATTAAAGGCTGTGTAAATTCCAGAAAATGTACCCTAGTTTGTAGACGCTATAACTTTTGCGCAAACCAATAAATATACACTTATTGACATTTTTTTTACCAAAGACATGTGGCCGAATACATTTTGGCCTAAATGTATGACTAAAATTGAGTTTATTGGATTTTTTTTAGAACAAAAAGTAGAAAATATCATTTTTTTTCAAAATTTTCGGTCTTTTTCCGTGTATAGCGCAAAAAATAAAAACGGCAGAGGTGATCAAATACCATCAAAAGAAAGCTCTATTTGTGGGAAGAAAAGGACGCAAATTTCGTTTGGGTACAGCATTGCATGACCGCGCAATTAGCAGTTAAAGCGACGCAGTGCCGAATTGTAAAAAGTGCTCTGGTCAGGAAGGGGGTAAAACCTTCCGGGGCTGAAGTGGTTAATAAATCTTGGCAAATGCCCTGCGTGTGTGTTTATTTTTGATTTGTTTTAAATAGGCCCAGTAGAACCCACAATCAGCGGATCCCCAGGTTATTAGTACCCCTGTTCAGCCGATCCCCAGTTTATTAATACCCTCATTCAGCAAATCCCCTGCTCAGTTGTACCCCCAGCTCTGCTGATCCCTGACTCAGAAGTCACTCCCAGCAGAGATGCCCCACTCAGTAGTAACTTCCAGCTCTGTTAATCCCCCACTCAGTAGCAACTCCCAGCTCTCCTGATCCCCCACTCAGTAGCAACTCCCAGCTCTGCTGATCCCCCACTCAGTAGCAACTCCCAGCTCTGCTGATCCCCCACTCAGTAGCGACTCCCAGCTCTGCTGACCCTCCACTCAGTAATAACCCCCAGCTCTGCTGATCCCCCACTCAGTAGCAACTCCCAGCTCTGCCAATCCCCCCCTCAGTAGTAACTCCCAGCTCTCCTGATCCCCCACTCAGTAGTAACTCCCAGCTCTCCCGATCCCCCACTCAGTAGCAACTCCCAGCTCTGCTGACCCTCCACTCAGTAATAACCCCCAGCTCTGCTGATCCACCACTCAGTAGCAACTACCAGCTCTGCCAATCCCCCACTCAGTAGTAACTCCCAGCTTTCCTGATCCCCCACTCAGTAGTAACTCCCAGCTCTGCTGATCCCCCACTCAGTAGTAACTCCCAGCTCTGCTGATCCCCCACTCAGTAGTAACTCCCAGCTCTCCTGATCCCCCACTCAGTAGTAACTCCCAGCTCTGCTGATCCCCCACTCAGTAGTAACTCCCAGCTCTGCTGATCCCCCACTCAGTAGCAACTCCCAGCTCTGCCAATCCCCCACTCAGTAGTAACTCCCAGCTCTCCTGATCCCCCACTCAGTAGCAACTCCCAGCTCTGCCAATCCCCCTCTCAGTAGTAACTCCCAGCTCTCCTGATCCCCCACTCAGTAGTAACTCCCAGCTCTCCTGATCCCCCACTCAGTAGCAACTCCCAGCTCTGCTGACCCTCCACTCAGTAATAACCCCCAGCTCTGCTGATCCCCCACTCAGTAGCAACTACCAGCTCTGCCAATCCCCCACTCAGTAGTAACTCCCAGCTCTTCTGATCCCCCACTCAGTAGTAACTCCCAGCTCTGCTGATCCCCCACTCAGTAGCAACTCCCAGCTCTGCCAATCCCCCACTCAGTAGTAACTCCCAGCTCTCCTGATCCCCCACTCAGTAGTAGCTCCCAGCTCTGCTGATCCCCCACTCAGTAGCAACTCCCAGCTCTGCCAATCCCCCACTCAGTAGTAACTCCCAGCTCTGCTGATCCCCCACTCAGTAGTAACTCCCAGCTCTCCTGATCCCCCACTCAGTAGTAACTCCCAGCTCTCCTGATCCCCCACTCAGTAGTAACTCCCAGCTCTCCTGATCCCCCACTCAGTAGTAACTCCCAGCTCTGCTGATCCCCCACTCAGTAGTAACTCCCAGCTCTCCTGATCCCCCACTCAGTAGTAACTCCCAGCTCTCCTGATCCCCCACTCAGTAGTAACTCCCAGCTCTGCTGATCCCCCACTCAGTGGCAACTCCCAGCTCTCCTGATCCCCCACTCAGTAGTAACTCCCAGCTCTGCTGATCCCCCACTCAGTGGCAACTCCCAGCTCTACTGATCCCCATCATTAGCTTCTCCTGCTCCAATCCCCCAGCTCTGCTGATTCTCTGCTGCTCAGTCCTCTCTCTCTGGTCCCCAATCACCTTCTGCTATAGAGTTCTCATATTGCACACCACATGTGCTGTCTGCTAGTTTCTCTGCTCCAATCCAGACCCCGCTCACCCTCCTGCTGCTCCTCACTGCACACCAGATGTGACATCTGCACCAGACACTCCGAGGATACATACACATGAACCAGAAGTGACTGCTGATGACGTCTTTCTGGTTCGCTTGTTGGCTTCCCAGTGCACCCTGGGATATGTCATACCTCCAAAACAAAGCAAAGCTAACTCTGAATAAAAGCCCCTCAAAAGCTTTAGGTGCCGTAAGCGAGCTTTGTCATAGATTTATATTGCGGCTTTGGAGACGCCTTGAAGGATCAAAAAAGTAACGAGCGGTTTAATTTTTGAAAAGCGAAGCGGAGCAAACACAACATGTGAACAGGACTGAAAGGTAACCATTTTATTTATTGACAGGTGCTTTGATTGGCATTCAGAGCGCTTTAAAAAAAGAGTGTGTCCAATGCCATTTTTTGAAGCAAATGTAAACAAGCCCTTAATGTGTACAGCTCGCGTTTACGTATCCATTGTTGTTACTAGTATAAAAACCTACCCAGACAATCATAACTGCTCTCTACATATCCAGGTTCTTCTTTCTGCTTAATAGTGCAGCACAGTGAATGTGCATTGCTGTTATACTCACCCACAGCAAATGTATGATACCCTACCAAGGCCAATGGATCCCAACTCTGCAGCTGTCCACACACAGCTATCAAAATAAGATTGTTACACTAATTGCAAAATCCTTTTCATGGAGTTCATTGAGGGACAAAAAGGAATTCAGATACTGCTGTGCTATTCTGCAGCCTACAGGGGGGGAGTGATGGACACAGGCAGCAAATCAAAATCTGATGGCCAGTCCGGGATATACCCTCCTATATAAGCAGAATGGGATAGCCTTGGGGGAAGAAGCAGGCACAGAGGCCTCCAGCTGTACAAATGGGAAATAAAGGACAAAATGCTCGAAAAGAGTCAATTTGATTGCATCATTAGATTCAGAAAGAATAAATTATTTGTAAAAGATAAAAAAGTAACCTTTGTAATCATGCATGAAATGACTCTGTTGAACATACAGAGGCCAAAACTGTCCGCACAGGTCATACCAACTAATAAGCTTCCAACTGTCATTTTTTACTAGTACAAAAAAAAATAAAAAATAAAAAAAAGAACAACTTTGCTGAAAGGGGGCTTTTACTTTATAGCAGTGGTTGTCAACCCATGAGATAAAGGGGGCCTCAAATGAGGCCCTCCAATGCAATACTCCCAACGCACACGTTCCTGCACAAACAGCTGTATCTTAAATTGGGTGCTGAAATGTCCAACGGCTAGAACCGACTGCAATCATGAGAACACCAGGATCTTCAAAATTGAGTCCAAAATTTTAATCACATAGTATCAAAAAAAATAAATAGAAGCGACGTTTCGGAGCCATGCAGGACCCATTCATCAAGCACGTGCCGGAACATGTGCGTTGGGAGTATTGCATTGGAGGTCACATGCCTGATGAAGGGGTCCTGCATGGCTCCGAAACGTCGCTTCTATTTATTTTTTTTGATACTATGTGATTAAAATTTTGGACCCAATTTTGGAGATCCTGGTGTGCTGGTGACACTTCCTTCTCAAATGAGGCCCTGACATCACCAAAGGGCTCACAATGTTCAATATATGTAATGCTTGATTGGATAGTCAGAGACTGCAGACCCAATAGAGGAAATGAGGGTCAGAGTGTGGACAGGATACATTGTTGGCTGGAGATATGCTGCAGAAGACAATATAAAACTGGGAACATGTTACACGGAGGCTAGTAGAGATCAATGCTATTACCCTAATCAATGTTTTCACTACAGACTGCTGAGGTCTGAGAGCCACACATCATATACCAAAGACCTGAGGGCCGCAGGTTGGGCACCAGGGAAATAGGGAACATAGACCACACCATGATAGTTACCTGGACTCCTGATAACTCTTCCAGCTCCTTCAAGGCTTTCTCTGTGTCTCTGACCAGCACTGTGGAGATGCCCAGTTCCTTGGCCGGCTTCAGGTTAGCACCGATATCGTCAAGGAAGATGGTCTGAAAGAAATAATAAGACCGTTCAACGTGAGAGTGCCCACCGGGACAGGAAACAGCCCTAGAAAAATCCGACCTGACAAGAGTTATATTAACTTTTTTTAAATTAATGCCTAGGCCAGAATGATGAATAATCCCTCAGGCATGCACAGACACACACAGACACACTCGTCCTGGGGACGAGTAAATGTAGCCATCCCAGGAGCCGGATTTGAGATGTCGCACACACAATGGTGGGGTCTCTGCCAGTTCTGTGAAATCTGGCACCATAGGCGTGCGCACAGGGTGTGCCAGGTGTGCCTGGGCACCCCCTAATCACCCCATGTGCATTAGCATTATCTAGGGACAGCACCAGGTGGGTAGTTTGGGGCGCCAGTGGCCAGTGTAAATGCCCCCATTACATTAAAGGCTAGGTTGAACAGTAGGAAAATGATACACCCGTATTTAGGGCGTAACGTAATATGCTCCCAATCAACTGTCTCCCACCACCAGAGCCTCCTTTCTGTGACAGCAGGTGGCGTTCATGTGTGTTTGAGATTTGGGGTGCACACCCTAATGCAATAGGCTGCGCACACCTATGTCTGGCACATGCAAGGAGACCTGGCAGAGACTCACAGCGTGTCTGTGCATACATCTCATCCTAATTAAAGATGGCAGCGCTGAAGAAGAGGGGCAAAGGAGGAGTTTTGGTTACTGGCAAGACAACACTAGACTCCACGGTCTAGTACAGGGGTCTCCAAACTATGGCCAATAGGCCAAATCCGCTTCACCACAAGACTTTATGAGGTTCAAAGCTAGGGTCAGTGGCCTCTCACACAGGTCTTCAGGTCAGTTTACGGTCTCTGTTTCTTCTGAACATCCACACCCTTCAGTCTCCAGCAAAGGTTTCCCCCGCAGTACGGTTGTTGTACCCCCAGCATCCTGATAACCAATCATGTGCTTGCCCCAGCATCTACAGGAGGATGGCACGTCCTCCATCCAGACCTGCTTCTTATAGTCACGGTCCAGGGCTCTCCAGACTCCCAGCCACGATGCAAGTGGACTTTGATGGGGGCCCTGATGTCAGGGGGGACCTTCATGTAAGGGGGGGGGGGTGAGACTCTGATGTTGACTCTCATGTAAGGAGGACTTTCATTTATACTCTGATGTGAGGGGGGCCATGATGGGGACCTTAATGTAAGGGGGAAATCTAATGGGGGCCCTGAAGTAAGGGGGGAATCTGTTGAAGACCCTGATGTAAGAAAGGGACTCTGATGGTAACCCTGATGTAAGGGGGGGAATCTGATGGAGACCCTGATGTAGGAGAGGGACTTTGATGGGTATTCTGATGTAAGGGGGGAATCTGATGAGCTCACAGTTTATTTGCCATTTGTTTGCTTTGTTTTACTATAATTGTTTCTCTATTATCCTGAATCATGACATGCGGATTATAAAAAAAAAGCTTCAAGTAAATTATTTTCACTCATTTCACTTTTATTCATTTACGGTAATTATAGAACAGATTTCTTTCACGGCCCGTGAAAATGTGTAAAATAAACCATGAGGCCCCCGTACTGAAAAGTTTGGAGACCCCTGGTCTAGTTAGTATGTTTTTTTTATTTTATTTTAGGACAGAGACAAGTGTTAGGGACCTTTTTTTTGGGGGGGGGGGGGGGGGTTAGGGGGTAGGCAGAGGAGTTGATTTAAAATGAAAAGTGCAAAATTTGGTGCATAGAAACCAATCAGCTTACAGGATTTTTTTTTGTCAAAGCTTAAAGTGTTTGTTAAGGCATTATTATAAGTCTATGCCAGCCCCCCTATTAGAGGCTGGCATAGCACAAAGTGTAAGTTATATTTAAAAGCGAGCGCTGTAAATACTGAATGTCAACTTTCTTCAGGCCGGTCACGTGACTCGCGGCCGCTTCCCAGCTCTGATAGATATCTTCTGCGAGAGGGGCCGTGATCTCCCTCTGACGTCAATGGGAGATCACGTGGCCCCTCGTCTCCTCCACAGAAGCCACCCATCGGAGCTGGAAAGCGGTCCGTGAGTCACGTGACCGGCCTGAAGACAGCTGAAGTTTAGTATTTACAGCGCTCGTTTTTTAAATACAACTTACACATTGTGCTATGCCAGCCTCTAATAAAGAGGCTGGCAGTGACAAATTTAATATTTTAATATTAAAATAATATCGTCGGGGGGGGATCGGGCCAGAGGCAGACAGAGGGCACTGACAGGGAGGAAGGAGGGGGTGAGGGGGGGGGAGAGAGGAGAGCAGAGAGCAGGCAGCCTATCACTGAGGGAGGCACTCTGACCACAGTGATCAGAGCGGAGCTGCCCTGTTTATCGTGGTCTGTTTAGAGAGGGCATACAGGAAGTGCCAAGTTTAGGGTTTTTTTTTACATTTTAGAGGGGGGCAGATTACATAGCACAAGCGCTGTGCTGTTTAATCTGCTTTAAGGGACCAGAATCTACATTTTTTTTTTTTTTTTTTTGGGTTAACGCTTTAAGTGAACAAGCTGGGGTTGGAAACTAATTGGTTACCATGAACAGCTGCACCAGATTTTTGAACTCTCCAGTTTTACTAAATCAACCCCATTGTATTTACTCAATGACACTTACAGACGATCTACAAGTGTCATTTAACACAGCTGCTATCTGCAATTTTGCAGCCAGTAATAGTGGCGGGAGCAATGGAGCTGGACAGATACTGAAGACAGGGCCAGTACAAGGGGTGGGCAGAAGGGACGGCACTGGATGTATTGTGGGGATGGGGGCGTCACAAGTTCCTTCTACTATAAGGCTGACAGGAGTAATGACAGCGGCATCACTACTTCTGTCAGTCCAGCACTGGAAGCAGCAGGGAGAGGAGGAGAGAGCCGGGAGGAGATGCAGGCTGTGCTCTCTCCCCCTCCGCTTCATAAGCTCACACATAATGAAGGGGGGGGGCGCAATTTGGCATCTTTGCCCTGGGCACTGGACGATCTTGCCCCGGCACTGTCTGAAGATGTTAAGAGATGTTAAAGTTTATTTTTAGGAAATCTTTTAGGAAATAGTGTCACCATTTCTTACCACTATCCAAGTGATTAAAGTGCCCAAATCAAGTGGGAAAAAAAAAAGCAAACAAAACATCTATAATAAATGAGAATAAATATTGATGCTGCGCTTCTCAAATTATTCATTAGGCTCCGTTCACATATCCGCGTTCCGAATCGTGGGTGGAAATTGCCGTGATTCTGCCCGCGATTCGCAATAGCGGCAAATTGGGGGACGCCCGTGCGTTCCCCGTCACTTTCAAAAGCACCCCAAATGCTGCGCGATTTTCCGTTGGTCGACAATCGTGAACAGAATCGCGGGATGCCTGTCGCCCAAAAGAAGAACAAGAGCTTCTTTTGGGGGGATGGGCGTCCCGTGATTTTACTACGATTGTCGCCCCCCCCCCCATATGCCAAGATGTGAACGGAGCCTAAATAAAACTAATTCTCAATACAGTGTCAATATGAACACCAAAGTATCAAACAAATAAAAAAATATATACATTTAAATAAATAAATAAAACAATGTATGTCATAAACAGACTCAATGTGAAAGTCAATATTCCACCACAAATCCAGTGTTCCACAGCACACACATGACACCGTGCCCCACCTCATGGACAATTATACCCTATTAATTGGACCCCTATAGAAATATAGGTCTATTGCACTTAGCCCCTTTAATAGGGAAGAAGGTGGGCTTGGGGGTCACTTCCACTCTCTATGACAGGGATCTCCAAACTTTTTAAACAAAGGGCCTGTATACCCAATTCGATATCGGGCACTTTCACCCCCTTCCAGCCCAGGCCAATTTTCAGCTTTTTGTACGGTCCCGCAACGCTGTACCAAAATGAATTTTTTTTTTATGAAATTTTTTTGATACAAATAGAGCTTTCTTTTGGTGGTATTTAATCACCTCTGGGGTTTGAATTTTTTGATACACAAACGAAAATGAAAATAAAAAAAAAAAATCTTAGTTGGGCACTGATGAGGCTGCACTAATGGGCACTGATGAAGCTGCACTAATGGGCACTGATGAAGCTGCATTAATGGGCACTGATGAAGCTGCACTGATGGACACTGATGAGGCTGCACTGATGGGCACTAATGAGGCTGCACTAATGGGCACTGATGAGGCTGCACTAATGGGCACTGATGAGGCTGCACTGATGGGCACTGATGAGGCTGCACTGATGGGCACTGATGAAGCTGCACTGATGCACACTGATGAGGCTGCACTGATGGGCACTGATGAGGCTGCACTGATGGGCACTGATGAGGCTGCACTAATGGGCACTGATGAGGCTGCACTAATGTGCACTGATGAGGCTGCACTAATGGGCACTGATGAGGCTGCACTGATGGGCACTGATGAGGCTGCACTAATGGGCACTGATGAGGCTGCACTGATGGGCACTGATGAGGCTGCACTGATGGGCACTGATGAGGCTGCACTGATGGGCACTGATGAGGCTGCACTGATGGGCACTGATGAGGATGCACTGATGGGCACTAATGAGGATGCACTGATGGGCACTAATGAGGCTGCACTGATGGGCACTAATGAGGCTGCACTGATGGGCACTAATAAGGCTGCAGTGATGGGCACTAATAAGGCTGCACTAATGGGCACTGATGAAGCTGCACTAATGGGCACTGATGAAGCTGCACTAATGGGCACTGATGAGGCTGCACTGATGGGCACTGATGAGGCTGCACTGATGGGCACTGATGAGGCTGCACTGATGGGCACTGATGAGGCTGCACTGATGGGCACTGATGAGGATGCACTGATGGGCACTGATGAGGATGCACTGATGGGCACTAATGAGGCTGCACTGATGGGCACTAATGAGGCTGCACTAATGGGCACTAATGAGGCTGCACTGATGGGCACTAATGAGGCTGCACTAATGGGCACTAATGAGGCTGCACTAATGGGCACTAATGAGGCTGCACTAATGGGCACTGATGAAGCTGCACTAATGGGCACTGATGAAGCTGCACTAATGGGCCCTGATGAGGCTGCACCAATGGGCACTGATGAGGCTGCACTGACGGGCACCGATGAAGCTGCACTGATGGGCACTGATGAAGCTGCACTGATGGACACTGGTGAGATCGCACTGACGAGGATCACTGATCTGTGATCAGTGGGAGTAAAAAAAATGCTCCATTGTCAGTGTCAGTGGTAGAAATAGTACCCCATTGTTGGTGTCATTAGGAGGCATTGTGCCCCTTCTTTGGTGTCAGTGGGCAGACACATGCCCAATTGTTGGTGTCAATGGGTGAAACAGTGCCCCAAGGGTCGGATAAAAGCAAACATATGGCCACTTCAGGCCCCTGGGCTGCAGTTTGGAGAGCACTGCTCTATAATCAGACTCCATATATTCAAAAAATATTGTGTTCTCCTGTACAAGACTGGATATTTCATCCTATCCACCACTGCCACTTTATGCTACTGGACTTAATTTAGTAAGAGCCTATCTTTTCTTCCTTCCCGGTGAATATTTTTAACAGCATGGCATCAATATTTATTTTCATTTTCTCCTCACTGAACTCTGCATTTTATAACTTCATCTCTCCGTCACCTTTTTTTTTCCTGAACGCTCAGACAAGCTTTATAAATTCTGGACTTTGCATGGATGTAGAGAAGAGAGGGCTGCAGATAAACCAGGTACAACTTCTGTAGGAGGATTTGTTTTATCTCTGCGTACCCCCTGAGGCCAGTAGCTTCACTGCAGCTCAGAAGTAATACCAAATCTCCTCTCACCTCCTTAGGCTCGGCTTCCAGCATTTTCAGAGCGTACTCATATATGCGAGTCTCGGGTTTCCTCATTCCCACGCGGCACGACTCAATCACCATGTCGAAGTGACGGCTCAGCATGGAGAGAAGGTCCGCGGTGTGTCGTCGGTCCGCACTGTCGTCCACCCAGTTGTTGGTTAGCACACAAGTCTTAAAACCTGCAGTGTAGGAGGAAAGTGAAGGGGTGAAAACAATGATATACCCTTGGGCACAGGCACAGTAAAAGGTGACTTTAACCTTCTGAATAAAGAAAATACAATGGGTATAGAAAGGAATCACCTTGAAGATTCTGAGGCCACATGGAAAAAGGTGTTATGGTCAGATGAGACTAAAATTGAATGATTTGGCCTCAACACCAAACGATACAGCGCCTTGAAAAAGTATTCATACCCCTTGACATTTTCCACTTTTTGTCAGGTTACAACCAAAAAACGTAAATGTATTTTATTGGGGTTTTATGTGATAGACCAAGACAAAGTGGCACATAATTGTAAAGTGGAAGGAAAATGATAAATGGTTTTCAAATATTTTTTACACATAAATGTGTGAAAAGTGTGGCGTGCATTTGTATTCAGCCCCCTTTACTCTGATACCCCTAACTAAAATCTAGTGGAACCAATTGAATTCAGAAGTCTAGAACTAGTAAACAGAGTCCACTAATTTAATCTCAGTATAAATACAGCTGTTCTGTGAAGCCCTCAGAGGTTTGTTGGAGAACCTTAGTGAACAAGAAGCATCATGAAGGCCAAGGAACACACAAGACAGGTCAGGGATAAAGTTGTGGAGAAGTTTAAAGCAGGGTTAGATTTTAAAAAATATCCCAAGCTTTGAACATCTCACAGAGCTCTGTTCAATCCATCATCCGAAAATGGAGAGAGTATGGCACAACTGCAAACCTACCAAGACATGGCCGTCCACCTAAACTGACAGGCCGGGCAAGGAGAACATTCATCAGAGAAGCAGCCAAGAGGTCCATGGTAACTCTGGAGGAGCTGCAGAGATCCACAGCTCAGGTGGGAGAATCTGTCCACAGGGCAACTATTAGTCATGTATTCCACAAATCTGGTCTTTATAGAAGAGTGACAAGAAGAAAACCATTGTTGAAAGAAAGCCATAAGAAGTCCCGTTTGCAGTCTGAGAAGCCACGTGGGGGACACAGCAAACATGTGGAAGAAGGTGATCTGGTCAGATGAGAACAAAATTGAACTTTTTGGCCTAAAAGCAAACCGCTATGTGTGGTGGAAAACTAACACTGCACATCACCCTGAACACACCATCCCCACTGTGAAACATGGTGGTGGCAGTGTCATGTTGTGGGGATGCTTTTCTTCAGCAGGGACAGGCAAGCTGGTCAGAGTTGATGGGAAGATGGATGGAGCCAAATACAGGACAATCTTAGAAGAAAACCTGTTAGAGTCTGCAAAAGACTTGAGACTGGGGCGGAGGTTCACCTTCCAGCAGGACAACGACCCTAAACATACAGCCAGAGCTACAATGGAATGGTTTAGATCAAAGCATATTCATGTGTTAGAATGGCCCAGTCAAAGTCCAGACCTAAATCCAATTGAGAATCTGTGGCAAGACTTGAAAATTGCTGTCCACAGACGCTCTCCATCCAATCTGACAGAGCTTGAGCTATTTTGTAAAGTAGAATGGGAAAAAATGTCCCTCTCTAGATGTGCAAAGCTGGTAGAGACATCCCCAAAAAGACTTGCAGCTGTAATTGCAGTGAAAGGAGTTTTTACAAAGTATTGACTCAGGGGGGCGCTATACAAATTTACCCCACACTTTTCACATATTTATTTGTAAAAAAAAATGTTGAAAATCATTTATAATTTTCCTTCCACTTCACAATTGAGTACCACTTTGTGTTGGTCTATCACATAAAATCCCAATAAAATACATTTACGTTTTTGGTTGTAAAATTACAAAATGTGGGACATTTCAAGGGGTGTGAATACTTTTTCAAGGCACTGTATGTCTGGCAGAAATTCTATACAGCTCACCATCCAATAGATATCTAGAGCACCCCAACCCCCCCCCCTCCATCAGATGTCAAGAGCCCCCTGCCATGAAGCCTGCACCCTCTCTTACATCACAGTGTACCCCGATTACCTAGTGCTGCTGCCAGGAAGAAGCTGGGGGCAGAGCTGGGAAGCAGAAAGTGCAGGGTCTGGAGGAGGGGGGGCCAGAGTCTGCTGAATGCTGAGACCAGGGAAGGCTAAGACAAGGGGGTGCTGCAGCTGTACAGAGGCGCAGGATCTGGAGGAGAAGTTCTGTTCTACTGAGGCGGGGGGGGGGCAGAGACGAGCCTCTCCGAAGCTGTACAAAGAAGTGCAGGATCTGGAGGAGGAAGTCTGTCCTCCTCTCTGCTACCAACTGCTGAGACAAGGTCGGGGTGGAGATTGCATGCGGACCAAACTAGGTAACACCCGCAGGTGATTCTGAGCCTCCATGAGGTGGGCTCTATCTGACTTGCTGCAGCTTCTAATGTACATTGAGAGAAGTTAACAGTGTGCAGTGAAATCAGAGAAAGGCCGTTTCAGTACTGGAGAGGAGCCGCTACAACCATGCAAGACAGAAGGAAAGGCTGGAGGTCAGATTTAAACAGGTATTGACATAAGCAGGCTCTAATCAGGTGCAAGGTCCATTGCTCCAAGCAAACCATGTCATATAGTGGCCTTGTAACTGGAGATTTGTACTGATTGGATTTACGGAGAGAAATGTATCAGGGTGAGAAAAACACACATGGAGACCAGTGACCAGTGTAAATCGTCCATGCATGTCAGTTGATCTATTGATATTTCTTTTTTTTCAGCTTATTGTATATGAGCACATTCCTCCCCCCACCCCCGCTGAACCTTGTCCTACTGGGAAGGCAATGAGAACTTTTGGACCCATTATCCTTCACCGTGATGCAACACCAAGTGTGCAGAAGACAGGCGGAGACAGTTATTTCAGGCACATATTTACTAATATATAAAACTTTAAACACCAAAATATAGATATAAAAAGTAAGTTGCTCGCCATAAAACCTTAGCCTATTGTTATTTTTTTGCACCATTCTTTGTTGGCAGACGACAAAATATCAAAATCATTATAAGACCCCACTAGGAAAATCAGATACCCCACAGTACATAATGTATAGAGTACTATATTATATATAAAAAAAAAATACAAATAAAATATAACATTTTTTCATAGTATAGTACTCAATAAGTACTGTGAGGTATCTGATTTTCCTAGTGGGGTCTTATTATGATTTTGATGTTTTGTTGTCAGCAAACAAAGTATGGTGCAAAAAAATAACAACGGGCCATGGTAAGGTTTTGTGGTGAGTAACTTACTTTTTATATATATTTTTTTGTGTTGAAAGTTTTAGATTTTAGCAAATATGTGCCCAAAACACCAAAAAAAAAATGTATATATAAAAAGTAAGTTACTCACCATAAAACCTTACCATGGCCCCTTGTTATTTTTTTGCACCATACTTTGTTTGCAGACAACAAAACATCAAAATCATAATAAGACCCCACTAGGAAAATCAGATACCCCACAGTACTTATTGAGTACTATACTATGAAAAATGTTATATTTTATTATGTTTTTTTTTTTTTTTTTTATAATATAGTACTCCATACATTATGTACTGTGGGGTATCTGATTTACCAAGGGGGGGTCTTATGATTTTGAGGTTTTGTTGGCCCACTGCAAAGTATGGTTCAAAAAAATAACAATGGGCTATGTTAAGGTTGTATGGTGTATGTGTGTGTGTATACGTATATATATATATATATATATATATATATATATATATATATATATATATATATATATATATATATATATATATATATATATATATATATATATATATATATAAACACATAGTATATACTGTATATTAGACATGTGCATAATGGAAAAATGTGTTTAGTTTCAGATAGATTTGTTATGTTACCAATTTTGTTTCATTATGGAATTTGTTTAGTTTGGTTTCGATTTTGTTAAATTTCCTTTTGTTTTCATTAGAAAATTAATATATGAAAACTAATTTTAACGAAGTCCAACTTTTCAGAATGATTAGAATTTGGATCGGTCGAAAAACGATCGACCAATTTGAATTCTGTGTGAAGAAATAGCTGGTTGTTAACCACTTCAGCCCCGGAAGGATTTACCCCCTTCCTGACCAGAGCGTTTTTTGCGATTCGGCACTGCGTCGCTTTAACTGACAATTGCGCGGTCGTGCGACGTGGCTCCCAAACAAAATTGACGTCCTTTTTTTCCCCACAAATAGAGCTTTCTTTTGGTGGTATTTGATCGCCTCTGCCATTTTTATTTTTTTGCGCTATAAACAAAATAAGAGCGACAATTTTGAAAAAAACGCATTATTTTTTTACATTTTGCTATAATAAATATCCCCCAAAAATATATAAAAAAACATTTTTTTCTTCAGTTTAGGCCGATATATATTCTTCTACATATTTTTGGTAAAAAAAAAAAATCGCAATAAGCGTTTATCAATTGGTTTGCGCAAACGTTATAGTGTTTACTAAATAGGGGATAGTTTTATGGCATTTTTATTAATAATTTTTTTTTTACTAGTAATGGCGGCGATCAGCGATTTTTATTGTGACTGTGACGTTATGGCGGACATGTCGGACATTTTTGACACCATTGTCATTTATACAGCGATCAGTGCCATTAAAAATGCACTGATTACTGTGTAAATGACACTGGCAGGGAAAGGGTTAACCACTAGGGGGCGGGGAGGGGTTAAGTGTGTCCTAGGGGAGTGATTACTAACTGTAGGGGGATGGGCTGTGTGGGTGACGTCACTGATCTCTGCTCCGATGACAGGGAGCAGAGATCGAGTGACACTTGTCACTAGGCAGAACGGGGAGATGCTGTTTACAACGGCATCTCCCCGTTCATCCTCTCCGTGAGGCGATCGCGGGTATCCCCCGCGGCGATCGAGTCCGCGGGACCCGTGACCTGGCTCACGGAGCTCCGTCGGCGCGCACGCAATGGCACGGCGGGGAATTCAAATGGACGTACAGGTACGCCCATTTGCCCAGCCGTCCCATTCCGCCGACGTACATCAGCGTGCGCCGGTCGGGAACCGGTTAAGCAGCAGGCCGGGAAGCCGGCCTTAACAACCATGAGCCATCATCTGTCAGCTGGCTTCCCCGCTGACAGATGAATGTAAAGATAAAGAATGTCGGCAATTGCCCGGCAATAGAAAAATGTTAAAAAGAAACAACTTGGGATCCCCCCCGAAAATCGAATCCATACCAGGCCCTTATTCGAGCATTCAGCCCAGCAGGACAGCAAGGGGGGTGGGGACGGGTGAGCCCAACCCCCCCCCCCCCCTCCTGAACTATACCAGGCTACATGCCCTCAACATGGGGGGGTGGGTGCTTTGGGGCAGGGGGGGCCTTATTGTGCTCTTCATGAGCCACTCCTTTGTTGCCTTGGCCGTGTGTTTTAAGTCATTGTCATGCTGGAAGACCCATCCACGGCCAGTTTTCAATGCCTTGGCTGAGGGAAGGAGGTTCTCACCCAACATTTGACAGGACACGGCCCTGTCCATCGTCCCTTTGATGCGGTGAAGTTGTCCTGTCCCCTTAGCAGAAAAACACCCCAAAGCATTAAGTTTCCACTTCCATGTTTCGCGGTGGGGATGGTGTTCTTGCGGTCATAGGCAGCATTCCTCCTCCTCCTCCTCTAAACACGGCGAGTTGAGTTGATGCCAGAGAGCTCGATTTTGGTCTCATCTGATCACAACATTTTCACCCAGTTCTCCTCTGAATCATTCAAATGTTCATTAGCAAACTTCAGATGGACCTGTACATGTGCTTTCTTGAGCAGGGGGACCTTGCGGGTGCTGCAGGATTTCAGTCCTTCACGGCGTAGTGTGTTACCAATTGTTTTCTTGGTGACTATGGTCCCAGCTGCCTTGAGATCATTGACAAGATTCTCCCGTGTAGTTCTGGGCTGATTCCTCACCGTTCTCATGATCATTGAAACTCCACGAGGTGAGATCCTGCATGGAGCCCCAGACCGAGGCAGATTGACAGTTATTTTGTGTTTCTTCCATTTGCGAATAATCGCACCAACTGTTGTCACCCTCTCACCAAGCTGCTTGGCGATGGTCTTGTAGCCCATTCCAGCCTTGTGTAGGTCTACAATCTTGTCCCTGACATCCTTGGACAGCTCTTTGGTCTTGGCCATGGTGGTGAGATTGGAATCTGATTGATTGCTTCTATGGACAGGTGTCTTTTATACAGGTAACAAGCTAAGATTAGGAGCACTCCCTTTGAGAGGAGCCAGAAATCTTGCTGATTGATAGGGGACCAAATACTTATTTCACTCATTAAAATGCAAATCAATTTATAAACTTTTTTGAAATGCGTTTTTCTGGATATTTTTGTAGTTATTCTCTCTCTCTCTAACTGGTAAAATAAAGCTACCATTAAAATTATAGACTGATCATTTCTTTGTCAGTGGGCAAACGTACAAAATCAGCAGGGGATCAAATACTTTTTTCCCCTCACTGTATATGCTTCAGGTGCATCAAAACAAAAAGTGTGACAGGTCCACTTGGCCTTGTGTTTTGGATCATTGTCACGTTGGAATGTCCAAGTACGTCCCATGCGCAGCTTCCCGGCTGATGAATGTAAATGTTCCTCCAGTATTTTTTGATAACATACTGCATTCATCTTGCTATCAATTTTGACCAAATTTCCTGTGCCTTTTGTAGCTCAGACATCCCCAAAACATCAGCGATCCACCTCCGTGTTTCACAGTAGGAATGGTGCACCTTTCATCATAGGCCTTATTGACTCCTCTCCAAATGTAGCATTTATGGTTGTGGCCAAAAAGCTCAATTATGGTCTCATCACTCCAAATGACTTTGAGGCTTGTCTCTGTGCTGTTCGGCGTATTGTAAGCGGGATATTTTGTGACATTTGCGTAGTAATGTCTTTCTTCTGGCGACTCGACCCTGCAGCCCATCTTTCTTCAAGTGCCTCCTTATTGTGCATCTTGAAACAGCCACACCACGTGTTTTCAAAGAGTCCTGTATTTCACCTGAAGTTTATTTGTGGGTTTTTCTTTGCATCCTGAACAATTTCCTGGCAGTTGTGGGTGAAATTTTAGTTGGTCTACCTGACCGTGGTTTGGTTTCAACAGAACTCCTCATTTTCCACTTTTCCGCGCCAAATTTTAAATAAAAAACCGGCATGTGTTCCCCCTCCAAGGGCATACCAGGCCCTTGGGTCTGGTATGGACCTTAAGGGGAACCCCCTACGCCGAAAAAACGGTGTGGGGTCCCCCCCAAATCCATACCAGACCCTTATCCGAGCACGCAGCCCGGCCGGACAGGAATGGGAGTGGGGACGAGCGAGCGCCCCCCCCCCTCCTGAACCGTACCAGGCCGCATGCCCTCAACATGGGGGGGTTGTTGCCTTGGGGGAGGGGGGGCACGCTGCGGGCCCCCCCACCCCAAAGCACCTTGTCCCCATGTTGATGAGGACAAGGACCTCTTCCCGACAACCCTGGCCGTTGGTTGTCGGGGTCTGCTTATCGGAATCCGGGAGCCCCCTTTAATGAGGGGGCCCCCAGATCCCGGCCCCCCACCCTATGTGCATGAGTATGGGGTACATGGTACCCCTACCTATTCACCTAGGGAAAAAATGTGTCAATAAAAAAAAAACACAGTACACAGGTTTCAAGAATAATTTATTAGGCAGCTCCGGGATCTTCTTCCGACTTCGGGGGGGGGGGGGTCTTCTTCCAACTTCTCCCGGTGTTCCGCCTCTTCTCCCAGGCTCCTCTGCTATCTTCTTCCAGCTCTTTTGCCAGCAGGGGGCCCCGGTCTGCTGCCGCTGTCTTGCCGCGTCTTCTCTTCATCTCATCTTCCGATGTTGACACGACGCTCTCTCCGGGTGGAATGCTGTGTGCGAGCTGCGGAGCCATTTATATAGGCGGTGACCCCGCCCCCTTGTGACGTCACGGTCCCAGCATGCGCAGGGACTCTGGCGTCATAAGGGGGCGTGACCCCAGAGTCCCTGCGCATGCTGGGACCGTGACGTCACATTTTTGTCTTATATATATATTTCTGACATTAGGTCCACTTCAAGTAGCTGTTATCTGTTATCTCATACAGTAAAGCACTGGTTTCCAAACTGCGGCCCGGGGGCCAGATGCGGCCCTTTGGTTGCTTTTATCTGGCCCTTGAGGTACCATTTCATGCACTAATACTGAAAATGGGGCATAATCCCCCCCCCCCCTACTGACACCAAATGACACCGATGATAGGGCATTGTATCTGTCGTTTGTATGGTAAAAAAAAAAATGTTAATAAAACATTAAAAAAAAAAAAAAGAAAGAAAAAAAAAAGGAGGAATGATTCACATTTCAGATATTTCATAAAACCAGCTGATCCTACCGTGCTGTCTAAGGGCCATAGCAGCTTTCAGCATGGGCTTATTGATGCCACCATTCTGAGAGAGGTCTTGGAAGGCGGGCTCCAGGGAGAAGGACTCGGGAAGGGTGGCCCCGGACTCTTTGGCGAACGCCTGGCATTCCTTGTTCATTTCTGAAACAAACTGATAAGAACAACAACGTGTGACTTCTGATGTTACCGTAAGCCTCTTTCTATCGCTCTACAGCAAAGCTCAATTTGGTGGAGGTAGAATCAGCACAAACAGCCAATCAGTTATACTGCAGTGCTCAAAGAACATGCTGCTAGGAGGAAAGAGCAGAGCCACAGAGAGATGACCTCATCAGTCTGCTGCTTCTCCTTTCACTGTCCAATCACAGGCTGGATGGAGGGAGACCTGTGTTACTATACTGCAATCAAAAGGTCTCCTTCCTTAGCCAGAAAGGTCTGAGCTGTGTTGCAGAGCTGAGTAAATCTCAGAACTGGATGCACAGATCTACAAATTGTTTAGTGGGTATGTGTGTTTCATCTGTGTAGTCAGCTGTTCGCTTTGTGTTCAGCTACTCCATCTACATACCATAAAGTCTAATCATTCTGTAGTCCCCAAGATACAGACTAAGGACTTGGCTTGACATAGCACAGGAAGTGTGCAGGGGGCACAAGACAGCTCGGAATTTCTGGCAGGATCAACAGATTGGATTTTTTTTTTTTTTTGCAAAAAAAACTCCCCAAAAAAACAATAGTAACTTTAACAGATCAAAAGGGAGTAAAAAAAGAGAGGTTCATTGTTAGGGTTTAACTAATGATTATTTAGATAAAAGGTCTCCAAAATGTTCAGTACAAGGGCCACACTGTATAATTTACAAATAATTGCAGGCCATAAAAAGCCCTGTCAGAGTCCCCCTGACCCTGAATCCTTACCAGAGTCCCATTTTTAATCAGAGCCTAGCTTAGGAGTCCCTCCTTACATTAGGATCCCTTTCAGAGCCCCCCTCACATCATAGTCTGTCATAGAAGTCCTTCTTTACATCAGAGTCCCCATCTGTGACTCCCCTTACATCAGAGTCTGCCATAGGAGTTCTCCTTTACATCAGGGTCCCCATCAGAGCCCCTCCTTACATCAGGGTCCCTTGACAGAGTCCCCCTTGCATCAGGGTCCCCATCAGAGCCCCCCCTTACATCAGGGTCCCCAACAGAGTTCCCACTTGCATCAGGGTCCCCATTAGAGCCCCCTCCCCTTACATCAGGGTCCCCATCAGAGCCCTCCCTTATATCAGGGTCCCCAACAGAGTTCCCACTTGCATCAGGGTCCCCATCAGAATGCCCACTTGCATCAGGGTCTGCCATAGGAGTCCTCCTTTACATCAGGGTCCCCATCAGAGCCCCTCCTTACATCAGGATCCCTTAACGGAGTCCCCTTGCATCAGGGTCCCCATCAGAGTCCCCACTTGCATCAGGGTCTGCCATAGGAATCCTCATTTAAATCAGTGTCTTCATCAGAGTTCTCCTTTACATCAGGGTCCCCACTTGCATCAGGGTCTCAGAGTTCCTCTTACATCAGAGTCTGTCATAGGAGTCCCCCCTTATATCAGGGTCCCTATCAGAACTCCCCTTACATCAAAGTCTGCCATAGGTGTCCTCCTTTACATCAGGGTCCCCATCATAGTCCCCACTTGCATCAGGGTCTGCCATAGGAATCCTCATTTAAATCAGTGTCTTCATCAGAGTTCTCCTTTACATCAGTGTCCCCACTTGCATAAGAGTCTCAGAGTTCCCCTTACATCAGTCTGCCATAGGAGTCCTCCTTTACATCAGGGTCTCCATCAGAGCCCCTCATTACATCAGGGTCCCCATCAAAATCCCCACTTACATCAAGCTGAGACCATGTGGCTGTAAACCTCAGACATATTATAGCATATCCCCCTATGGTGTGTACTTGTCTCAATCCAGAGCACTAAGGCTGGGTTTACATACGCTGCAGCTGCGGCTCACAGCAAGGGGTCCGGTGCGTCCCCATTCACTGTTTTTAAGGTGCAAATCTGGTGTGAAGTTTTGGCTGAAATAGACCAGAAGACACACAGGACCTTTCTGCAATTCGGGCCGCAGCCGCCCCGGAGATGTGTGAATCGGCTCTTTATAGAGCCAGTCATGCAAATTGTATGCGGGAAACCCTCATCCAAATTCGCATACGTGTGAACCCGGTTTCAATGTAATTTCTGTCTGCTGCCTCCTTCCTCTGCAATTAGCATGAATAACTTCTGACAAGTTTTCATGGCACCAAAAAAAAAAAAAAAAAAAAAAGGTGACAGGGGAGGGCGCTCCAGCACACAGCCTGTGATTGACAGCCTCAGCTCTGTTCCTGTGTGCTGTGTAGAGGGGGTGTGTGTCTCTTCCCTCCAATCAGCTCTCACAACTCTCCTCACTGAGCTCTGCAGAGTGTAAACTACAGCTCTCCGCCCCCCTTTATTCTGAACTCTCTGACAAGCTTTATAAATTCAGCATTTTGAATGGCTATAGAGAAGAGAAGACTGCAGATAGACAGGTACAACCTTTGTAGGAGGATGTCTTTCATCTCTGCGTATCACCTGAGGATAGTCCCTTCACAGGGTGTATTTAAGGCTTTACAACTACTTTTATTGTTAATCAATAGGAATGAGTCCGATGTTCGAGTTGAACGTAAGTTCGACTCGAACATCGGGTGTTCGCCTGTTCGCCAAACAGCGAACAATATGCGGTGTTCGCGACAAATTCAAAAGCTGGCAGAACACTGTTAAAGTCTATGGGACACTAACATGAAAAATCAAAAGTTCAAATTTTATAGGCTTATATGCAAGTTATTGTCATAAAAAGTGTTTGGGGACCCAGGTCCTGCCCCAGGGGACATGGATCAATGCAAATTATTTTTTTAAAAGCGTCCGTTTTTTCGGGAGCAGTGAAACAATAAAAATGAAATATTCCTTTAAATATCATGCAGGGGGGGCGGGTTCAACCGGTTACGTCACTGGGTGGCCCCGCCCTCAGTTATATAAGAACTGTCACAAGCGAAGAAGCGTCACATGGCGGGAGCCTCCCATGGAGGCGGATCGGTTGCAGATTTTTTTTTTCGGTCCATCGGGCGGCGTGATAGAAGAAGATGAATGGAGATCGTGGGACATTTTTATTTTTTTATTTTTTAATAAAGGACTTGTCCCAAGCTGTGTCTTGTCTTTTTTAACATTTTAACACATTTTGGGAAATGGTAGGGGTACTTGTACCGTTACCATTTCACACAGGGGGGGATCTGGGGGTTTCCTTGTTGAAGAGGGCTTCCAGATTCCCATAAGCCCCCCGCCCACAGACCCCCTTAACCACCGGCCAGGGTTGTGGGGATGAGGCCCTTGTCCCCTTCAACATGGGGACAAGGTGCTTTGGGGGGCTACCCCAAAGCACCCTCCCCATGTTGAGGGCATGTGGCCTGGTACGGTTCCGGAGAGGGGGCGCTCTCTCACCCCCCCTCTTTTCTTGTGGCCTGCCAGGTTGCGTGCTTGGATAAGAGTCTAGTATGGATTTTGGGGGGGACCCTACACCATTTTTTTTTACATTTTGGCGCAGGGTTCCCCTTAAAATCCATACCAGACCTGAAGAGTCTGGTATGGATTTTGGGGGGGACCCCTACGCCATTTTTTTTTTAAATTGGCGCAGGGTTCCCCTTAATTTCCGTATCAGACCGAAGGTCTGAGGGTATGGATAGGGTATGGATTTTAGGGGGACCTCCACGCAATTTTTTTTTTCAATTTTGGTTCGGGGTTCTCCTTAATATTCATACCAGACCCAAAGGGCCTGGTAATGGACTGGGGGGGGTCCCATGCTTTTTTTTTCAATGAGTTTTATCTATATTGCCAAGACCTGACAATTCATTACAGCCGCGATCAGTTTTAAATGCCAATTTTTCCTTTAGAAATGTCATTTTGTGCAGGGACTGTTCTAAACATGGGAAAAATGCACCACTTTACAGGCATACTATAGACACCCCCCAGGGACGATATTTAAAGGAATATTACATATTTATTGTTTCACTTTAAGCATTAAAAAAAAAATCATTGCTCCTGAAAAAAAGCTGTTTTTAAAACTTTTTTTGCATTGATACATGTCCCCTGGGGCAGGACCCGGGTCCCCAAACACTTTTTATGACAATAACTTGCATATAAGCCTTTAAAATGAGGACTTTTGACTTTTCATGTTAGTGTCCCATAGACCTTAATGGTGTTCGTGTGTTCTGCCGAATTTTTTGCCTGTTCGCATGTTCTGCTGAGAGCCGAACAGGGGGGTGTTTGATAATTTTGGTATTAGTGCACTTTGAGGACTTGCCGCTGACGCCGGGTGGGAGCCGGATAAAATCTTGTAGTGGGCTGGACGTGGCCCGCAGGCCGCAATTTGGAGACCCCGGATCTATAGTGCGGAGTCATAATACAGCAATTCATTTGAATAATTCCAGCTTTGTATTACCTGGGAGAACGGGATTTGTCCTCTCTCTGCCCGGGGCAAAGGTCCATCCTCACCGCTCTTCACAAATACTTTCAAGAAGAAACCGCTGCCGACACAACACAAAACAAGGATCTTTTTATATATGGACACACACATATACAGTACATTATTTATATACAGTTGTGTTCAAAAGTTTGCATACCCTGGCAGAAATTGTGAAATTTTGGCACCAATATTGAAGATATGACAGGCCACGTCTTTTGTTTAAAACAGGGCTTGACTTAGTTACATAGTTACATAGTAGGTGAGGTTGAAAAAAGACACAAAAGTCCATCAAGTCCAACTTTGCTTTGAATCTAGGAGCCAGCTAAAAAAGTTTAGGAGCCAGTTTTTTTTATTTTTTAACCACTTTCCATCCATTTTTGACACTTCGCTCCTACGAGTAAAATACTACATTTTTTTGCTACAAAATTACTAGAAATCTCAACAGATTAACAGATTTTGGACTTTAGTGGTACCAAGTGAGGAACGGCCACACATTTATAGTAAAAATAACAATATTTATTACAAAAAAAATAAAAAAATATATCTATCTATCTATAACAAAAATATGTAAAAAGCATCAATACCACGTACTGATATTTTCATAGGACAATATTCACCATATTTTGGATCACCATGTCTTTGCTAAATATTCCAAGAGGTCGACACGTTTCCCATTCCAAGAGGTTGACGCGTTTCGCATAGTCGCTTCCTCAGGACCTCAATGTTTTGACAGCAAAGAGGTTAGGCGTGTCATCCCATGGGCGTTACACAAAGATGGTGGTACAGCAGGTAATGCGGACAGAGTATACCGTCGCGTCGACCTCTTGGAAGATTTAAAGACATGTTGGCGTTTCAATATATGGCGGATATTGTCCTATGAAAATATCAGTACATGGTTTTATTGATACATATTTACATATTTTTTGTAATAAATATTGTTATTTTTACTATAAATGTGTGGCCGTTTCTCACTTTGTACCAGTAAAGTCCTAAAATCTGTTAAAGAGGAACTGCATTCTACTCAGATAATTTGTAATAAAAACATCTTTGCCATTCTGAAGCTTCCCTCCAACCACTTTGCATATTATTTTATATATACTGTGATTCTGTACTTGCCAAATATGCTGCAGAAATCCCCCCCCCCCCCCACTGAATCTAGCTGCATCCATTTTAACTGTGGGCAGCTGAAGCTGCTGGCTGTTCACTTCCTGGATTTACACAGACACACAGAGGCGCACCTTCAGCCCTGCAGCTCTCTTTGGCCACCTTATGACTCATCCCCCCTCCCTTCTTGGCAAACTCTCATGAGAGTGAGATAGGGAGCTGTGCATGATGTCATAAGCCTAGGCTTTTTAGCAGACAAGAAACAGGAAGTTGGCTGTATAAGGTATTTACTGGCAGAAAAAAAATGTTTTTACTATCCAAAGTTAAAATACCAACAAGGACAGAAGATTTAATAGATGAAAAGATGAAAAAATGACTGAAGTTCCACTTTAAGTTTTCTAGTAATATTTCATGGATTTTATGGATGAGGTACTGCTCTTATAGCCTGTTCTATTTTTTAACAAATTTGCTAGAACCCCCAAACATATATATTTTTTTAAGCAGAGACCCTATAGGATAAATTGGAGGGTGCTGCAATTTTTTTTGTCACATGGTATTTGCGCAACGGTATTTGAAAAAAAAAAACACTTACATTAATTAAAAAAAAAAAAAAACAGTAAAGTTAGCCCAATTTTTTTTGTACAATGTGAAAGATGATGTTACGCCGAGTAAATAGATACCCAACATGTCACGCTCGTCTGCAATGGTGGAATGGTGGCACACTACGGTACTTAAGATTTTCTATAGGCGACGCTTTAAACACCTTTACCGGTTTCCAGTTTAGAGTTGCACTGGAGGTCTGGTGCTAGAATTATTGCTCTCACTGTAATGTTCGCGACAATACCTTACATGTGCGGTGCTTTATTGCTAAAGGGATGACAGGTCCTCTTTATAGAGAGATCTGGGGTCTATTAGAGCCCAAATCTCTCCTCTAGCAACCCACGCAACCGATCAGACGCAGATCGGTCCGACCGGCTGCTTTCCTGGCCGCTGGTGGCCAGGTAAACAAAGAGCCGAACTACTCATCGCTCCCGCTTTCCGGGGGTTACAGAGAGAGAGGGGAACGATGTCAGTTCCTCTTTCTCTGTACAGGGCAACCATCACCGCCGGTCACATCACTCCCGGCCTCCGCGATCAGGCAGAAAAGCCTGGGAGAGGCGGCGACGGGAGGGACGTTGACCCTTTTCTGCCACCCGCAGAAGCGATCAAGCGGCTAATTATCCACTTGGATCACTTCTGCATGAAAGAGAATTGGCGGTTGAAAAGAATATTACCAGGATGATGGCTGTAGGTGCAGGCATCATCCCGGTATAACCACTGAAACCCGAGGACGTCCATGGACATACTACGGGCGGCACGTGGTTGACTAACAAAGCTTACGGGTAGAACATGTCACATGTTCCCGAAGGTGGACCCATCCTTTAATCCTTGCGCTGTCAGAGTTGTTTTGGGATTTTTTTTTGCACATTTAAAAAATTATTTTATGCCTGAAGATTACATAAAACCCCAAAACATTATATATCTTCTGAAAGCAGACACAATAGAAAATAAAGTGGAGGTAGTTCCAATTTTTTGTATGTCACACAATATTACCGCAAAGGTAATATATTTCAGTGAAACACACATTAAAATTTCATTTTAGGGCTCCTCACCACCTCCTTTCCCTGTCACAGCGGGACCCCCCCCCCGCGCGCGCGCTCCGGACTACGGGTGGGTCGGGGTGCAGTAGAGTGCGCAGCTCGATCAGCGGTGCAGCTCATGTCCAGAGGGTCCCTGTAGCTATCTTGACATGGGTCAACCTGGAGTTGTCACCCTTACCAGCCTCCCGCCCACCCTCCCCTGCACAAATAGCTGATCCAGTGTCCCGACATCTGCACTCAGCCACCCTGTTGCTAGACATGACCGGCTAGGACATCCCCCCCCCCCCCCTCGATCACGATCTCTCTCTGTGCGATGATCTCATCCACCCCTTATAGCTGACCCTCTGATTGCACATTGTAGCAGAGTAGATAGATCTCCCCCTCCGCCCAGAATTATTGTCCCTACCCAAGTCATCATGGTGTCCCTCCCCAGGGGGTGTCAGCTGGTCGCACACATGGGCTCTTTCTGTGCCCTGATCACGATGATGTCCAGGATTGTGGGGCCTCTCGACCTGTGCTGTGAACACCCCACCTCCACTTGTTACACCGATATATAATCTATTTTTGCACTGTAGAGGTAATAGGAAGATAAAGGGGGGAGGGGGGGGGTCTCTTGAAGTCTAGATCTGTCATCAGCGTAGATCAATAAAAAGGCAACCGGGAGTTCTGGATGTGCAGCTTTTTCTTTCTTCTTTCCATGTCCTCAACGTAGAGCAGTGGTTCTGAACCTCAGTCCTCAAGTACCCTCAACAGGCCATATTTGCAGGTTTTACCTTTATCTTGCACAAGTGCTTTAAATTAGAGTCAATGGCTTGTTATTTTGGACAGCTATCTTATCTAAGAGAAATTCCCAAAACATGGCCTGTTGGGGGTACTTGAGGACTGAGGTTGAGAACCACTGGGGTAGAGAATGCAGCCTTTCAGCTGGCCTACAGTGCATCCGGAAAGTATTCACAGCTCTTCACTTTATCCACATTTTGTTATGTTACAGCCTTATTCCAAAATGGATAAAATTCATTATTTTCCTCAAAATTCTATAAACAGTACTACATGATAACAACTTGAAAGAAGCTTTCTTGACATCTTTGCAAATGTATTAAAGATAAAAAAGAAAAAAAATCCTATGTACATAAGTATTTACAGCCTTTGCCATGACACTCAAAATTGAGCTCAGGTGCATCCCCTTTCCACTGATCATCCTTGAGATGTTTCTATAACTAGATTGGGGGTCCACCTGTGGTAAATTCAGTTGATTGGACATGATTTGGAAAGGCACACACCTGTCTATATAATGTCCCACATATAACAGTGCATGTCAGAGCACAAACCAAGCCATGAAGTCCAAGGAATTGTCTGTAGACCTCTGAGATAGGATTGTATCGTGGCACAGATCTGGGGAAGGGTACAGAAAATGTTCTGCAGCATTGAAGGTCCCAATGAGCACAGTGGCTTCCATCATCTGTAAATGTAAGTAGTTTGGAAGCACCAGGACTCTTTCTAAAGTGGGCCGCCCAGCCAAACTGGGCGATTGGGGGAGAAGGGCATTTGTCAGGGAGGTGACCAAGAACCCGATGGTCACTCTGACAGAGCTTTAGTGTTTCTCTGTGGAGAGAGGAGAACCTTTCAGAAGAACAACTATCTCTGCAGCACTCCACCAATCAGGCCTATATGGTAGAGTGGCCAGACGGAAGCCACTCCTCAGTAAAAGGCACATGACAGCCCACCTGGAGTTTGCCAAAAAGCACCTGAAGTACTCTCAGACTATGATAAACAAAATTCTCTGGTCTGATGAAACAAAGAATGAACTCTTTGGCCTGAATGGCAAGCAGAGGCGTTGCTAGGGGGTGGCTATTGGGACTATAGCCCCGAATCTGGGGCCCATAGCCCCGAGTCTCTCACTGGGGGAAGCAATGCCATCAGTGGCGGATGTGGGCGCCGTGCAGACAACTAACATCTCAGCCATTTTACTTTGTTCTGCCACTGCACTGGTTGCTAGAGCCGCCCAGGGTCTAGCTACCAGTGATGTCACATAACCTGAGTGACACAGTGGGAGCCCGAGGCAGTGGTGTCGCTGGGGGGGTGGGGGCCGCCTTCCCCTCCTCTCTGTTTACATCCACACAGGAGGAGAAGGATCACAAGGGACACACCACTGTGTACAGTATATCCGTCAGCGCTGTTCTGAGGTCTGTACATTTTTATTATACAGTACATAGGTGGACATGTGCAGGGGGCTATGGGAGGGGAGAGGGGCGCCTATACTGATGGGGGGGTCTGCACTGAAGGGGGGTGTCTATACTGATGGGGGTCTGCACTGAGGGGGGTGTCTATACTAATGGGGGGTCTGCACAGAGGGGGGTGTATATACTGATTGGGGGTTCTGCACTGAGGGGAGGTGTCTATACTGATGGGGGTCTGCACTGAGGAGGGTCTATACTGATGGGAGGTCTGCACTGAGGGGGGGTGGCTGCACTGAGGGGGTGTCTATACTGATGGGGGGTCTGTACCATGCCCGCAGCCTCTGACATCCTATGTACCATGCCCGCGGCCTCTGACATCTCCTGTACCATGTCCGCAGCCTCTGCATCACCTCATTATATATATTTATTTTACACACACACACACACACACACACACACACACACATTTTTATTATATACATGTGTATGCCCGCCCAAGCGTATGACTTTCTTTACTTCGCTGCTATGGGCTCTAGCCCCAGATCTTTAGTAGGCCTAGCAACTCCCCTGATGGCAAGCATCATGTCTGGAGGAAACAAGGCACTGCTCATCACCTGGCCAATACCATCCGTACAGTGAAGCATGGTGGTGGCAGCATCATGCTGTGGGAATGTTTTTCAGCGGCAGGGACTAGTCAGGGTCGAGGGAAAGATGAATGCAGCAATGTACAGGGACATCCCTGATGAAAACCTGCTCCAGAGATCTCTGGACCTCAGATTGAGGTGAAGGTTCATTTTCTAACAGGACTACTACCCTAAGCACACAGCCAAGATAACAAAGGAGTGGCTATGTGACAGCTCTCTGAATGTCCTTGAGTGGCCCAGACTTGATCCCGATTGAACATCTCTGGAGAGAGCTGAAAATGGCTGTGCACCGACCCTCCTAATCCAACCTGTTGGCGTTTGAGAGGTCCTGCAAAGAAGAATGGGAGAAACAGCCAAAAAAATAGGTGTGCCGAGCTTGTAGCATCATACTCAAAAAGACGTGAGGCTGGAATTGGTGCCAAAGGTGCTTCAACAAAGTATTGAGCAAAGGCTGTGAATACTTATGCACACAGGATTTTTTTCGTTTTTTATTTTTAATAAATTTACAAAGATGTGAAAAAAACTTCTTTCACGTTGTCATTACGGGGTATTGTTTGCAGAATTTTGAGGAAATTAATAGATATAATTAATTTTGGAATAAGGCTGTAACATAACAAAATGACGGTCAATCACGTTTAAATCGATCATGTGTTTTTAGCATTTTTTTATCCCAATCATGTACTTTGTATAATCAATATATGAATTGTTTATGTATTCCGGTATCTATTCCAAATTATGGGAAGTTAAGAGGTGGTATACCCATGATCCTTGACTATGGATATGTGCCATTCATGCTTTATATGTATGTATACAAATGAAATACTGTGATAATAATCAGGTTTATGTATTATTGTTCAAATCTGGCACGTAACAAATGCCAATTATTAATTATCTGTACTGACTGCGTGACTCTTTAAAGTCCCACCTTGTTACTGCTCCTTTTTTTAATCCGTCCATGCGGATGGGGTGTAATTGGGTGTACTTAAGAGATGGACTTAATTTTTTGGCCTCGGAATGATATACTTACTGTAGAGAAGATTGTTTGTTGTCTCCTTTTTCAAGATGGAAGGGATTGGATGAGCCCTTTAGGCCAAGTTTGAATTTCATCATGGGGATTATGAAAAACCCTCGTCTGCACCTACTGAGCCAGAAGGACAAGACTAGAATTGTTCTGAACAATCTTAGCCAGTCAGTGTTCCTCTTCATCGACAGAAAGCACTTTCAGACTTGTAAAAGCAAAGCCACGATCTTCAGTTTATGCAGCATCTGCCTCTACCTGCCACAGGATCAACTCACCCATTGGGCAGTTGGCACTGTTGAGGTTTACCTTCGCCCTTACATGCTCGAGTAATGGTGTGACCTGTCAAACTGGGAAGATCAGATCTTAGCGAGAATTTTATTTTTCTTCCCCAGATTCCAGAAGATTATGGGCTCGTGCTCATAAAACGTGTATGTTGTGAACCTTCAAGCTGGATATTTCTTTCTTCGTCATTTTTGTATCTGGACTTTTTTTTTTTTTCATATCTAATTTCTTGTGCATGGACCTTGTGAAAAAGAGGATGCTCTGAAACATCACTCACAGATAGGGTTAAACCGTCTCTTTCTGGCAATTCCGCATCAGTGAGTCACTATGGCAACATTTATCCAGGGGAGAGCACCAGGTAGAGGCTTGGTTTTTCCCTTTAGACTCTTCTGATTAAAGTTAACATCGTTTTGAAGCGGAGTTGAAAACGAGGCTTGGTTCAGGCTTAACACTACATAGGTGATGGCTCAATGCGTCGCCCGTGCCCCTTTGAAGACGTCAGTTGTGACGAAACATGTAGGGCGTGGCTACGCATTGCAAGCCATCACACTGTTCGCCCCATGACCTGCATGGGTGTTCGCTTATTTTATATGCCGGCTTTATTTTATGACTTTTACGAGTGTTTTTACGGAGTGAGTTTTCTCCGTTTTCGTTGTACTTTTTTACAATAAACCCATTAGTACATACTACACCATTGGAGCTCCTTTTGTCTTTTTATCCACCACCTTGGGAGCAAGTGGGCGCTTCTCCCCCCTCCAGGCACAGGACTTGGATCAGACCAGATTGGAGACGCTGGATGTGTCAGCTGCTGTGGACGCTATCATCACCCGGTCTTTGCAGAGGGCTAAATCTGCATGCTCGCAAGACCTCGCTAATAGGGGGGTCCATCATCGAGGGTAAGGGTCCACCTTTATCACTTTTTTCTTGGATTCACTGCAATTGGAAGTCACATCTACTTATCCTTCCTTTCTTTCTTCAATCACATGGATTACGGTCTGATGGAAAGTGGATGTGTTTCCCTATGTTCATGAACTTTTTCTTGTGGTTTTACTTTATGGACTATGCTCACTATTTTTGGATTATTTTATTTTATTATTTACAGATATTTTTATCAGTGTCACACCTTCTCTTGACTGATGTTTAACCGTTGTGACCAGGATTGATATTTGTGTTTTTCACATGTGTGTTTTGGCACGTTAATGCACACTTCATATATATTTCAATATAGGTATTTTTTATTTTATTTTTTATTATTTACTATTTATTTTTTATTTTTTAATTTTTAAACTTTGTTTTATGCAAGTTTCATTCATTCATACACACTTTTTCACTTAATGACATCACTTGCGCATACAGATTGTAATCGCACCTTTTACAAATTATTGGATTATTTTACATGGATATTGGTGTTTTATTGGTGCAGCTACCATCTTGCTTCTATCCAGGTTCCTTAGCGCGGTTTTCCTAATCAGTATATCCTCTGAAACATCTTTGCTTTAGCCTCATAAAATGTGAATTGATGTGAATCTGGCACACTGAATCAAACGTATCAGAAAGCACAAGGTGTTTTTTTTTTGTTTTTTTTGGTGGTCTTCTCATTTGCACTGATCATATTCCATTAAAAAAAGTTGAGAGTTAGACTACAATCTTGAGGGTGAAACATGAATGTAATGCCGCGTACACACGTCCGGTTTTGCCATCGGAATAAACTCCGAAGGTTTCTGCGACGGAATTCCATTCAAGCGGTCTTGCCTACACACGGTCAACCCAAAGTCCGACTAAAGTCCGACCGTCCAGAACGCGGTGACGTACAACATTTAGGATGGGACTAGAAAAAGGAAGTTCAATAGCCAGTAGCCAATAGCTTCCGTCTCGTACTTGCTTCACAGAATGCGTAGTTTTTGGTCCGTCAGAACAGCATACAGACGATCGGTTTTCCCGATAGGAATTGGTTCCGTCGGAAATATTTAGAACATGTTCCATTTCTAGGTCCGTCAGAATTTTCGAAAAAAGAAGTCAGATGAGGCATACACACAATCGGAATAGACGATGAAAAGCTTCCGTCGGACTTTTTCTGTCGGACATTCCGCTCGTGTGTACGCGGCATAACAGGCATAGAAGCTACACTGCTTTAAGCCTAGTACACACAATGAGATTATTGGACAAAAGATCGTGCGGTTTTTTTTTTGGATACTAATTTCCATATAGAAAATGAATAGTTTACTAAATTAGGAAGATCGGGAAACTTGGATGGTTTTCCCGACGGAATTCCGCTCAAGCTTGCCTTGCATACACACGGTCACACAAAAGTTCTCTGAACTTTTGACCGTCAAGAACGCGGTGACGTACAACACTACGACGAGCCAAGAAAATGAAGTTCAATGCTTCCGAGCATGCGTTGAATTGTTTCCGAGCATGCGTGATTTTTTTTGCGCGTCCGAATTGCATACAGACAAACTCATTTTCGAATAGGAACTTTTTCTGACCGAAAAATAGAGAACATGCTCTCAATATTTTGCTGGCTGGAATTTTGCCAGCAAAAGTCCGATGGAGCATACACACGGTCGGAATTTCTGACCACATCTGACTTTTGCTGGCGGAATTTTTTGATCATGTGTACGGGACATAAGTATTCACAGCCTTTGCCATGACACTCAAAATTGAGCTCAGGAGCATTCCATTTCCACTGATCATCCTTCAGATGTTTCTGCAACTTGATTGGAGTCCACGTGTGGTAAATTCAGTTGAATGTTCATGATTTAGAAAGGCACACACCTATCTATATAAGGTTCGACAGGTAACAGTGCATGTCAGAGCACAAACCAAGCCATGAAGTCCAAGGAATTGTAGACCTACGAGACAGGATTATATGGAGGCACAGATCTGGGGAAGGGTACAGAAAAAGTTCTGCAGCATTGAAGCACTGTGGCCTTCATCATCCATAAACGGAAGAAGTTTGGAACCACCAGGACTCTTCCTAGAGCGGGCCGCCCGGCCAAACTGAGCGATCGGGGGAGAAGGGCTTTAGCCATAGAGGTGACCAAAAACCCGATGGTCACTCTGACAGATCTCCAGCGTTTCTCTGTGGAGAGAGAAGAACCTTCAAGAAGCTCAACCATCTCTGCAGCACTCTCTAAGGTAGAGAGGCCAGATGGAAGCCACTCCTCAGTAAAAGGCACATAACAGCCTGCCTGGAGTTTACCAAAAGGCACCTGAAGGACTCTCTGACCATGAGAAACAAAATTCTCTGGTCTGATGAAACAAAGAATGAATTCTTTTTGCCTGAATGGCAAGCATCATGTCTGAAGGAAACCAGGCACCACTCATCACCTGGCAAATACCATCCCTACAGTGAAGCATGGCGGTGGCAGCATCATGCTGTGGGAATGTTTTTCAGTGGCTGGAACTGGGAGACTAGTCAGGATCGAGGGAAAGATGAATGCAGCAATGTACAGAGACATCCTTGATGAAAACCTGCTCCAGAGCCCTCTGGACCTCAGACTGGGGTGAAGGTTCATCTTTCAACAGGACAACGACCCTAAGCACACAGGCAAGATAACAAAGGAGCGTCTACGGGACAACTCTGTGAATGTCCTTGAGTGGCCCAGCCAGAGCCCAGACTTGAACCCGATTGAACATCTCTGGAGAGATCTGTAAAAGGCTCTTCACCGACGCTCCCCATCCAACCTGATAGAGCTTGAGAGGTCCTGCAGTGAAGAATGGGAGAGACTGCCCAAAAATAGGTGTGCCAAGTTTGTAGCATCATACTCAAAAAGACTTGAGGCTGTAATTGGTGCCAAAGGTGCTTCAACAAAGTATTGAGCAAAGGCTGTGAATACATGGGATTTTTTTTTTGTTTTTTTTAATTTTATTAAATTTGCAAAGATTTCAAACAGACTTCTTTCACGTTCTCATTATGGGGTATCGTTTGTAGAATTTTGAGGAAAAAAATGAATTTAACCCATTTTGGAATAAGGCTGTAACATAACAAAATGTGGAAAAAGTGAAGCGCTGTGAATACTTTCCGGAGGAACTGTATATTACATAGGAGTACTTGAGCACTGTGGAAAGCATGTTTCTGGATAGAGGAATTGAGACATGAGCCTGCTGGTGGTTTGTTTATTACTTTTCTAAAATAAAGTACCATTTTTATAACGGGAAACCTACGGTGGGTTCTGAAAATGTCGTTTTCTAAAGCAGCTGCAAACTGTGAAAAAGGAAAGGTGAAGTGTGCCAAGTTGGATCAGAAGATAATTTTATTTTGCTCAATGAAAAGTACTACTGTATCGTTTAGAGCAGGGGTCTCCAAATTCTCGAAATCAAAGGGCCAGTTTACTGTCCTTCAGACTTTAGGGGGGCCCGACTAGGGCCATTGGGAGTACAAAATGTCCAGGTGTCCTGTGGGAGTAAACAATACCATATCTTTGGTGTCAATGGGAGGACTAGTGCCCCATCGTTGGTGTCAATGGATCGAATTGTACCCTTTTGATGGTGTTGGTGAAATAGTGCTCCATTATTGGTATCAGTAACAAGAATGATTCCCCATTGTTGGTGTCAGTTTGGAGACCCCTGGTTTAGAGAGAAGGCTCTGCTAAAAGGTCTCAGTATCTTTTTCCAATCACAGCAGAAGCGGGTCGCCGGCAACACGCGACCCAGAAGTGACTGATCGCGTTCTAGATACGTGATCTGGCACAGAGCGGCGGGCCCTGCCACAGTATATCTACATTTTTTTTGGTGACAGGTTCTCTTTAAATGAGACATCCAGGGTCCAAAAGACCTCCAATGTCTCCCCTGTGGTCCACTGAATGTAATGCAATGCACATCAGTGTGACAGGGAAACTGTCAACGTGGACCTGGAAGTGACGTCACTTGCGGGTCAACGACCAGAATGGGAGGAGATGCGTGTCTGCGCTCCTCCTTCCCCTCTACCAGGATGAAATTTTTTGTTGCCATGGTGACCCGGCACCTGGGTTTTGTTGAGCCCCGACCTAGGCCCAAGGCACTAGCCTGTCTGATCTGGGGGTGCAGTAAAAAAAAAAGAAAAGTCGGGGGGGGGCATAGTATCAACGCACCTATGATTTATCCTTGCGGCTACGTGCACCATGGGGAATGGTAGGTATGGCAAGATTGCACATAGGGGAGGATTCAGCAGAACCAGTGCCTATTCCCTGTATACACTGCACACCCACAAAATACAGCTATACACAAGTAACAGTCCCACAGACACACCTAAACCTCAGGACAAAGGATCATTTAGGCTGGCCATACATGGTCTTTTGAAAATCAGAAAATGTGTGCGTTTTGTGATCTGATGGTGCCATCATTGATTTCGAGATTCGACCAACCAAGCCTTCAAATTCAACTCATGTTGCTACAGAAAATAATTTTTGTGGCTGTGAATCTTCTTTTCTTTTCGGGAATTTTCTTTTCTTGCACATGCGCATTTCCTTTTCGATTACATTTCTTGCACAATTCTCCCATCATTAATTAAAAAAATCTTTCGTTTTTCAAAAAATTTCCGATTTCTCAAATTCGATGGGTGCACGAAAATCGGCTGTTGCTGCAGCCCACTAATGGTGCGAAATACGAACGAAAATTCTCAATTAAGATTTTCTAAAGAAAATGCTTTTGAAAATCAACCCATGTATGGCCTGCCTAAAAAAAAATAAACTCTTCCAGTGCATTTACTTTTCTTCACACAAAAGATCATTCCTGCCCATTGCCAAGCAAGAGTTAGAATCCAATGACCATCACACCACCATTCCCATCACTGAAAAAATTCTTGGGCTGCTTGTCGGTGTCCTTCATCCCACACCCTCTGTGGCCAGGCTTTCATGGACCTGCCTCCTGGGGACCTTATCTAAAATCCTTGGATTTGCTGTGCTAGCTTCATTGCGCATTCATGCATGCCCCGCCATTGACAAATCTTATTGGTCTGTCTGCTCCCCGCAGTACCTCTTCCCTGCCACTAAATGCCACTAGTCTTCTGGGTTTAAACGACAGCTGGTGTCCTTCATCCTGCATCTTCTGTGGCCAGGCTGTTATGGAACCACCTCCTGGGGGGGGACATTATCTATAATCCTTGGATTGCCTGTGCTAGCACCATTGCGCATGTGTGCCCCACCATTGACAAATCTTATTCATCTGCCTGAGGTAGCACCATCGCGTTTTCCTGCCAACCTTTGACAAGGATCTTTGGCCACCCTGTGCTAGAACTATCACACCACCGGTCCCATCACTGAAAAAATCCTTGGGCTGCCTGTGCTAGCACCATCACACACATGTGCCCTGCCATTGACAAATCTTATTGGTCTCCCTGCTCCCTACAGTACCTCTTCTCCGCCACTAGATGGCGCTAGTTTTCTGTGTTGAATGACAGCTGGCGTCCTTCATCCCACATCCTCTGTGGCCAGGCTGTCATGGAACCGCCTTCTGGGGGGGGACCTTATCTAAATTCCTTGGGATGCCTGTGCTAGAACCATCATGGATGCGTGCCCCGCCATTGAAAAATCTTACTGGTCTGCCTGCTCCCTGCACTACCTCTTCTCTGCCACTAGATGCCGCTAGTCTTCTGGGTTTGATTGACGGCCAGTTTCCTTCATCCCACATCCTCTGTGGCCAGGCTGTCATGGAACCTCCTCCTGGGGGGGACTCTATCATCTAAGATCCTTGGGTTGCCTGTGCTAGCACCATCACACACGTGTGCCCAGCCACTGGCAAATCCCAGTGGTCTGCCTGCTCCCCGCAGTACCCCTTCTCTGCCACTAGATAGCGATAGTCTTCTGTGTTTGAATGACAGCCGGTGTCCTATATCCCACACCCTCTGTGGCCAGGCTGTCATGGAACTGTCTCCTTGGGGGGGGGGAGACCTTATCATATAAAATCCTTGGGTTGCCTATGCTAGCACCATCACGCATGTGTGGCCCGCCATTGACAAATCCTACTGGTCTGCCTGCTCCCCGCAGTAGCTCTTCTCTCTTCTCTAGATGGTGCTATTCTTCTGGGTTTGAATGACAGCTGGTGTCCTTCATCCCACATTCTCTGTGGCCAGGCTGTCACCATCACATATGCGTGCCCCGCCATTGATAAATCTGATTGGCCTGCCTGAGGTAGCGTCATCACGCATGTGTGCCCCATCATTCACATAATACATTGTTGACAAAATACTGGCAACACATTTCCTGACCTGCACAGAAACACGCTGCTCTGTAGCAGATGCGGGGGGCGCTATTAATTCTTAAGGGCCCCCCCGTGCATTGGCACCTGCACGTATATTTGCGTGAAACTGTGTGGTGCTGCAGCACCATGTGGTTCTGTGCTGCACGTTTTTAACCATTTTCTGCCAGGCAACGTACCAGCACGTCTCAAGATTTTAAGTGGTTATACTGGAATAATGCCTGCAAGCTGGTATTTTTTCAGCCTGTGGGGTACTTTAATGTAAAAGCAATCCTAGAGGCCAAATAACCACTAGAATTGCTTTTACAAGCGGCAGGAGGGGGTCCCCCATCTCCTGCTGCCTTCCCAGGCTCTCCCATCCCACCCATCCCCTGAATGGAGACCTGGAACGTCCCCGATCATCTCTATGGTCTATAGCCGAGTATTTCCTCACCTCAAGCTTCACGGTTCTAATCAAACCATTACTGGTTTGGAAAAAACAACCATGCCGATCTTGGTATGATCCACAGCTTTTAGGGGTGGAGGAGAGATCTGGGGTCTAATAAACCTCAGATGTCTCAGTAAAGAGGACCTGTCACTGCCTATTGCTATCACAAGGGATGTTTACATTCTTGTGATAACAATGAAAGAGATTTTAAAAAAATTAAAGGTAAAGTGTAAACACATAATATTTTTTTATTATGATTTTATTTTAATGTTTACACTTTACCTTAAAATTTTTACATCTCTTATTGTATTTCCCCTTTTGCGTGCAAGCACAGGGGGATGGAGGCAATTTAAAACACCCCATATTGACAGAAAAACACAGAATTGTTGACATTTTTGCAGATTTATTAAAAAAGAAAAAGTGAAATATCACATGGTCCTAAGTATTCAGACCCTTTGCTGTGACACTCATATATTTAACTCAGGTGCTGTCCATTTCTTCTGATCATCCTTGAGATGGTTCTACACCTTCATTTGAGTCCAGCTGTGTTTGATTATACTGATTGGACTTGATTAGGAAAGCCACACACCTGTCTATATAAGACCTTACAGCTCACAGTGCATGTCAGAGCAAATGAGAATCATGAGGTCAAAGGAACTGCCTGAAGAGCTCTGAGACAGAATTGTGACAAGGCACAGATCTGGCCAAGGTTACAAAAAAATTCTGCTGCACTTAAGGTTCCCAAGAGCACAGTGGCCTCCATAATACTTAAATGGAAGACGTTTGGGATGACCAGAACCCTTCCTAGAGCTGGCCGTCCGGCCAAACTGAGCTATCGGGGGAGAAGAGCCTTGGTGAGAGAGGTAAAGAAGAACCCAAAGATCACTGTGGCTGAGCTCCAGAGATGCAGTCGGGAGATGTGAGAAAGTTGTAGAAAGTCAACCATCACTGCAGCCCTCCACCAGTCGGGGCTTTATGGCAGAGTGGCCCAACGGAAGCCTCTCCTCGGTGCAAGACACATGAAAGTCCGCATGGAGTTTGCTAAAAAAACACCTGAAGGACTCCAAGATGGTGAGAAATAAGATTCTCTGGTCTGATGAGACCAAGATAGAACTTTTTGGCCTTAATTCTAAGCAGTATGTGTGGAGAAAACCAGGCACTGCTCATCACCTGTCCAATACAGTCCCAACAGTGAAGCATGGTGGTGGCAGCATCATGCTGTGGGGGCGTTTTTCAGCTGCAGGGACAGGATGACTGGTTGTAATCGAGGGAAAGATAAATGCGGCCAAGTACAGGGATATCCTGGACGAAAACCTTCTCCAGAGTGCTCAGGACCTCAGACTGGGCCGAAGGTTTACCTTCCAACAAGACAATGACCCTAAGCACACAGCTAAAATAACGAAGGAGGGGCTTCACAACAACTCCGTGACTGTTCCTGAATGGCCCAGCCAGAGCCCTGACTTAAACCCAATTGAGCATCTCTGGAGAGACCTAAAAATGGCCGTCCACCAACGTTTACCATCCAACCTGACAGAACTGGAGAGGATCTGCAAGGAGAAATGGCAGAGGATCCCCAAATCCAGGTGTGAAAAACTTGTTGCATCTTTCCCAAAAAGACTCATGGCTGTATTAGATCAAAAGGGTGCTTCTACTAAATACTGAGCAAAGGGTCTGAATACTTAGGACCATGTGATATTTCAGTTTTTCTTTTTTAATAAATCTGCAAAAATGTCAACAATTCTGTGTTTTTCTGTCAATATGGAGTGCTGTGTGTACATTAATGAGGAAAAAAATGAACTTTAATGATTTTAGCAAATGGCTGCAATATAACAAAGAGTGAAAAATTTAAGGGGGGTCTGAATACTTTCCGTCCCCACTGTATATATATATATATATATATATATATATATATATATATACATATACATGTACATACATACATACTTTACCTTTAAATTTTTTTAATTATTTTTCATTTTCTTTTTTATATTCACACTGTATCTTTTAGTTTATAATATATATATATATATATATATATATATATATATATATATATATATATATATATATATATATATATATATATATATATATATATATATATATATATTTTTTTTTTTTTTTTTTTTTTTTTTTTTAACTAAAAGGTGCAGTGTAGATATAAAAAAGAAAATCGTTTTAAAAAATATTATTTAAATATTTAAAAATGATAAAAAAAAATTAAAGGTACAGTATAAATATATATTTCAAAAATAATATAATAAAAAATAATAATAATAATTATAATAATAATAATAATAAAATAAAACAAATTAAAAAATAATAAAATAAATATATATATAAAAAAAATTAAATATATTTTAAAAAAATAGGTACAGTGTAAATAAAAAAATAAATAAAAATGAAGGGTACAGTGTAAATATAAAATGAAAAAAGTGTTTTAAAGCGCCCCTGTGCTCGCACGCAAAAGGGGAAAAACAGTAATCGCAGTGCACATGTGAGGGATCACGGTGAACCATCAGATCGAGAGCAATAAATTCTAGCAATAGACCTCCTGTGGAAATCTAGTGGTGACCTGCAAAGTCTTGGATAATATAATGTACGTAGTTGTCACCACTCCACGGGCGCGTGCGCAGCCTGACATGTATGGTATCTATTTACTCATTTTTTATTTTATATGTTACCAAAAACAACTGAGTATTATATTGTGTTTTTGTGCGTTCAGATTCATGAAAGTGTATTTCTTTTTTGTTTTTTAATTGCGTTTTAGAAACTTCTGTGCCAATTCACCATGTTATTAAGAAAAAAAAAACTTTTTGTGGGCAGTTTGGTGCCTCTGCCTAGGCGAAAACGTGGGCAGAATGGCGCATTTTTGCCTGCGTTGCCCAAAAACACACATCATTATTTCTGAATAATAATAATCCCAAGCAGCTGTGTGTTTTCTGTGCGGAAACCCGCCGCGTGTCGCCAATTGCATGTGACTCGGTGCCAAAATAAAAAATTGGTATTTGCGCTTCTTTGGCGTGTTTTTTTTTTTTTTGGTTGCACGACAGGTTGTAGCCCTATATACTGTCCTGTATACAGAGACTTCTACACCTCCATATAACAGGTGGCACCTCCCCCCCTCATATACTGTCCTGTACACAGAGACTTCTACACCTCCATATAACAGGTGATCGCCCCCCCCCCTATATACTGTCCTGTATACAGAGACCTGCACTGGGCCTCTCCCAGAATCCTCCGCGGCAGCCAGACTCCCTCCATGTCCCCCGCTCACCTCGGCAGTGTCAGTCTGTCCTCCAGGCGGTGGAGGGCGCTCTGTACTCCGGGGGTCAGGAGGACTCCGCCCAAATCGAACATCACCAGCCGCTTCCCCGACATCTTCACTGGTGTTCTGCAGAGAAAGCCGACCACTGTCACCCCAGCGCGGCCCCGACAACACTGCGCGTCCCCGCCTGACCCGCCTATGGGCGCGGCCACTCATTACCTCTGACATAGAATACCAGGGGGGTGGGAGAGATATATAGTCCTCCTTTATCTGGGACTTGTCCCTAACCACAGGAGGACTACAAGTCCCAGCCTTCCATAGTCCTAACCACAGGAGGACTACAAGTCCCAGCCTTCCACAGTCTTAACTACAGGAGGACTACAAGTCCCAGTCTTCCATTTCCCTAACCACAGGCGGACTACAAGTCCCAGCATTCCATATTCCTAACCACAGGAGGACTACAACTCCCAGCCTTCCATATTCCTAACTACAGGAGGACTACAACTCCCAGCCTTCCATATTCCTAACCACAGGAGGACTACAAGTCCCAGCATTCCATATTCCTAACCACAGGAGGACTACAACTCCCAGCCTTCCATATTCCTAACCACAGGAGGACTACAAGTCCCAGCCTTCCATAGTCCTAACCACAGGAGGACTACAAGTCCCAGTCTTCCATGTCCCAGATACAGGGGGACTACAAGTCCCAGCTTTTCCGTTCTTCAGGAACAAGAGAACTACATGGGAGGCTGGGACTTGTAGTCCTCCTCGTAGCTGAGACATGGGAGGCTGGGAGTTGTACTTGTAGTACTCCTGTATTGGGAGACATGGAAGGCTGGGACTGGTAGTCCTCCTGTATTGGGAGACATGGTAGGCTGGGACTGGTAGACCTCCTGTATTGGGGGACATGGAAGGCTGGGACTGGTAGACCTCCTGTATTGGGGGACATGGTAGGCTGGGACTGGTAGTCCTCCTGTATTGTGGGACATGGTAGGCTGGGACTGGTAGTCCTCCTGTATTGGGGGACATGGAAGGCTGGGACTGGTAGTCCTCCTGTATTGGGAGACATGGTAGGCTGGGACTGGTAGACCTCCTGTATTGGGGGACATGGAAGGCTGGGACTGGTAGTCCTCCTGTATTGGGAGACATGGTAGGCTGGGACTGGTAGTCCTCCTGTATTGGGGGACATGGAAGGCTGGGACTGGTAGTCCTCCTGTATTGGGAGACATGGAAGGCTGGGACTGGTAGTCCTCCTGTATTGGGGGACATGGTAGGCTGGGACTGGTAGTCCTCCTGTATTGGGGGACATGGAAGACTGGGACTGGTAGTCCTCCTGTATTGGGAGACATGGAAGGCTGGGACTGGTAGTCCTCCTGTATTGGGAGACATGGTAGGCTGGGACTGGTAGTCCTCCTGTATTGGGGGACATGGAAGGCTGGGACTGGTAGTCCTCCTGTATTGGAGGACATGGAAGGCTGGGACTGGTAGTCCTCCTGTATTGGGGGACATGGAAGGCTGGGACTGGTAGTCCTCCTGTATTGTGGGACATGGTAGGCTGGGACTGGTAGACCTCCTGTATTGGGGGACATGGAAGGCTGGGACTGGTAGACCTCCTGTATTGGGGGACATGGAAGGCTGGGACTGGTAGTCCTCCTGTATTGGGAGACATGGAAGGCTGGGACTGGTAGTCCTCCTGTATTGGGGGACATGGAAGGCTGGGACTGGTAGTCCTCCTGTATTGGGGGACATGGAAGGCTGGGACTGGTAGTCCTCCTGTATTGGGGGACATGGAAGGCTGGGACTGGTAGTCCTCCTGTATTGGGGGACATGGAAGGCTGGGACTGGTAGACCTCCTGTATTGGGGGACATGGAAGGCTGGAACTGGTAGTCCTCCTGCATTGGGGGACATGGAAGGCTTGCAGTGAAGAACACCACCAGGAAACATTTAAGCTCCTTGCTGTGTTCTGTGCTTTACCAGCAAATGTTGAAGTCAGTGACAGGTCCTCTTTATAGTGATGAGGACACACATTGTGCAGTCTATGATGTATCAGTAGATGTAGCCGGGTCATGTGATCACCCTTTCCCCCATTGTACTTTGTATGATGTGTGATCACTAAGCGCTCACCAATCCTATCCCTTCATATCAGAGTCCATGGATGAGAGGAGGAGTAGACTCTACAACACGGTCATGTGTTCCCTGCACTACATGTAAACCCAGACCAAATGATATAGATTTACACTATATTGTCAAAAGTATTGGGACACCTGCCTTTACACGTACATGAAACATGATTTTATTTTTTTTTTCTCAAAATGTTTCATCTTTTTTTCTTGTTTAGCAAAAAATAAAAATCCCAGCTGTGAATAAATACCACCAAAAGAAAGCTCTATTTGTGGGAAAAAAATGCTAAAAATTTCATTTGGGTACAGTGTTGTATGACCGCGCAATTGTCATTCAAAGTGTGACAGCGCTGAAAGCTGAAAATTGGTCTGGGCAGGAAGGGGGTGAAAGTGTCCAGTAAGCAAGAGGTTAAGGGGATTAACTGGAAGCTGTTGGGGAGCTGCTAGAAAAGCCTGCTGGGAGGAAAGCATTGCCAGTATGAGTATGGTCTGAAAATTTCCATTGTCCGGAGGATAAAGAGACGGAACTCCCCGAATCTCCAGTGTTCAGGGTGTGAGGATCTCTTGGTGCCAATGTTGACCTTGAACATATGATGTTTGCTGTAAGTGGTTCCTTTCCCAACTGTACTGGTATTGGATCTGTGAACAGTAAATAATGAATTCTGATGTGATGAAAGTACTGATGTGTAAACTTTCTTTCCAAATCAACACTATGGGGGTCTAATTTGCACAGATATTCATCCAGTGAAGCTGTATGTACTGTACATGCGTTCTTTGTGAATTAGCCAGCATTCACTCATTAGGGTTTTTTTTGCACAATGTAGAAAACTATTGCTATTGTCGGAATGAGACAAAATCAAATGTTCTTATGTTATTTTCTCTCTGGATCGAATGTTCTTAGGGTAGTTTTTATTCTGTTCAAATGTGCTTGATTGTATTTTTCTTAAGATTTAATGTTCTTAAAAAATATTCTCCTTAGATCAAATATTTTTAGGGTATTTTCTCTTCAGATCAAATGCTATAATGGCATTTTCTCATCTGACTGTTCCTAGGGTACTCCCCCTTCTGATCGAATGTTCTCTTCACTTCTAACTGAATGTTCTTAGGATATTTTATCTTCTGGTTGAATGTTCTTAGAGAAGATAGCAAGCTCCATGAGCAGGGCCCTCCTATTCCTTTTCTATTGAACTGTGTTGTCATTTTACTGTCCCCTGTAGCGGGTGCCCCGCTCTTTCACCCGCGAACCTGGCCAAGCTGGCCGAGGTTCTTTTCTCCCCCATCCTTTTTTTTCTCCACCCACAGACACACAGGGCTGCACACTCTGCATCCTCCCCTGTGTTCCTATTGGCAGGAGGAAGAGAAACAATTATAGGAGCAATTACAGGAGCCAATCAGAGGGACTTTACCAAGCAGCAGCTGCAAAGGATTCTGGAATATGTAGTCCCTATCACAAACGGCCCCATAGCCTTGTATGGGGGGCAGGAACTACAAGAGCCAGCATGCTCTGGGGGCAAAGGAACCAGAGACTCCATCTTGCTGATCGAATGTTCTTAGGGTACTTTGTATTCTGTTCAAATGTGCTTGATGTATTTTTTCTTAAGATTTAATGTTCTTAGAGTAATTCTCCTTGGATCAAATATTTTTTAGGGTATTTTCTCTTCAAATCAAATGCTATAAGGGCATTTTCTCATCTGACTGTTCCTGGGGTATTCCCCCTTCTGATCTAATGTTCTCTTCACTTCTAACTGAATGTTCTTAGGATATTTTATCTTCTGGTTAAATGTTCTTAGAGAAGATAGCAAGCTCCATGAGCAGGGCCCTCCTATTCCTTTTCTATTGAACTGTGTTGTCATTTTACTGTCCCCTGTAGCGGGTGCCCCGCTCTTTCACCCGCGAACCTGGCCAAGCTGGCTGAGGTTCTTTTCTCCCCCATCCTTTTTTTTTCTCCACCCACAGACACACAGGGCTGCACACTCTGCATCCTCCCCTGTGTTCCTATTGACAGGAGGAAGAGAAACAATTATAGGAGCAATTACAGGAGCCAATCAGAGGGACTTTACCAAGCAGCAGCTGCAAAGGATTCTGGAATATGTAGTCCCTATCACAAACGGCCCCATAGCCTTGTATGGGGGGCAGGAACTACAAGAGCCAGCATGCACTGGGGGCAAAGGAACCAGAGACTCCATCTTGCTGATCGAATGTTCTTAGGGTACTTTGTATTCTGTTCAAATGTGCTTGATGTATTTTTTCTTAAAGCGGAGCGCCACCGAAAAAAATTTTTTTAAAAGTCAGCAGCTACAAATACTGCAGCTGCTGACTTTTAAAACATGGACACTTACCTGTCCAGGGCGCCCGCGATGTCGGCACCCGAGTCCGAAGCGTCTCTCCGTCCTCGGGTGCTGCCGCCTCCATCTTCGGTAAGGGAATCAGGAAGCGAAGCCGTACGGCTTCACTTCCCGGTTCCCTACTGCGCATGCGCGAGTCGCGCAGCGCAATCCGGATGGTCCCTGCTGCCTCTGGGATCCGTGTGTTTCCCAGCAGGCAGCGGGAGGGAGCAGGAAGTGGCGTAAATACCCGCAGATTCTGCGGGTATCTATGCCGGAAGTGGGTACAGATACCTGTAATATACAGGTATCTGTACCCCCCTCCCCCCTGAAAGGTGCCAACTGTGTCACCGGAGGGGGGGAGGAATCTAATGAGTGGAAGTTCCACTTTTGGGTGGAACTCCACTTTAAGATTTAATGTTCTTAGGGTAATTCTTCTTAGATCAAATATTTTTTAGGGTATTTTCTCTTCAAATCAAATGCTATAAGGGCATTTTCTCATCTGACGGTTCCTAGGGTACTCCCCCTTCTGATCGAATGTTCTCTTCACTTCTAACTGAATGTTCTTAGGATATTTTATCTTCTGGTTGAATGTTCTTAGAGAAGATAGCAAGCTCCATGAGCAGGGCCCTCCTATTCCTTTTCTATTGAACTGTGTTGTCATTTTACTGTCCCCTGTAGCGGGTGCTCCTCTGTCACCCGCCAAGCTGGCCGAGGTTCTTTTCTCCCCCTCGCTTTTTTTTTCTACCCACAGACGCACAGGGCTGCACACTCTGCATCCTCCCCTGTGTTCCTATTGGCAGGAGGAAGAGAGACAATTATAGGAGCAATTACAGGAGCCAATCAGAGGGACTTTACAAAAGGATTCTGGGATATGTAGTCCCTATCACAAATGGCGCCATAGCCTTGTATAGGGGGTAGGAACTACAAGAGCCAGCATGCTCTGGGGCAAAAGAACTAGAGACTCCATCTTGCTGATCTGAGGAGACTTTCAGTCACCACGAGGCAGGGGAAAAGACAGAACTTAGGAGAAGGTGCCACCTCCCAGGTCAGTCCACCGCATTGTTTCAGGCATCTACAGCTGGTCGGGGACATCTAGCCTGAGAGAGGGATCCCAGGTGCATATCCAGACGCACCTGCATCGACAGTGTGAAGCGTTCCAGTGTGAGCTGACCAGTCGGGTCACTAGAAGAGCCTGCCTGTTCCAGGACATTCATTTGGACCTTGACCGGAGAATTGGGTGAGAGGTCATTTGCAGGAAACAAGGACACTGCACACAGATAGAGTTGTATGGACACTGTATACAGACATCATTGCTCTTAGTCACCTTGCTGACACCTGTAGTGGCACAGGACACAAGGCTATTTTTTTTGTTTTTTTTCTTTCTTTTTATATATATATTATTGGTTCTTATGTGTATCCTTTGTCTCCAGATATTCTCTGTGCTTCTCCTGAGAAAGCGAGGTTTTGAACTCGCAAAACGCGTCGAGAATACCAGCACAGATTTTCCAGGCTAATGCCTGGATATTAGGGGTGCAAAGGATCGTCATCGATCCGTGATCCGATCCGCGGAGGTTGATCCGATCCGCGGAGGTTGATCCGTAGGGGACACCTCTGTGGCCTCGGCCATAGGAAAGGCCGCGGCTTTGGCCTAGCTCCGGCCATCTTGGTACACCCGGCGGCCGTTTAGCACGTCGAATGACGGAGCGATCACTTGTAACAAACCGGCGTCATGTCATGACGCCGGTCCCTCTCTCTCTCCCCTCTGTGTACTGATCTGTACAGTGGAGGGGAGAGATCGGTTGGCAGCAGTGCCAATACTCTGCAATGCCCTGCCAATACTCTACAATGCCCTGCCGCAATACCCTGCTGCAATACCCTGCCAATAGGGAGATTGTGGATATTACTGTGGGGGAGATTTTTTTTTTGTTGATCCGAAAATGATCCGAACCGTGACTCCTAAACCGAGGAACGATCCGAACCGTGAGTTTTTTGATCCGTTGCACCCCTACTGGATATCAATACAGACCATATAGGTTCTATGCAAAAGTTTCAGTAATTGAACTGTACAGTATTTAGAATGTACTTCTATCTTTGCTATACATATATGACTTGCTGTTTTTAAATGAATGTAAATAAAATTTTTAATATTTTACCTGTGTCTGAGGTGTGACTCAAAAGGTCTTGTGGGCTTTAATTAAGTTGTTGTTCAAGTCATTTCTCTGCTCTCCTCCTGCCTGAACTCATGGAGCCAATTTGAGTAGAGATAACCATCAGTGGCGGCTGGTGCTCAAAATTTTTAGGGGGGCGCAAACAAACTGAACAATTCTGTAAAATACTAAAACAAAAACATCAATTGCAGCCACTGTGCCATCAAATGCAGCCACTGTGCCCATCATATGCAGCCAACTGTGCCCATCATATGCAGCCAACTGTGCCCATAATATGCAACCAACTGTGCCCATCATATGCAGCCACTGTGCCCATCATATGCAGCCAACTGTGCCCCTCAAATGCAGCCACTCTGCCCATCATATGCAGCCAACTGTGCCCATCATATGCAGCCAACTGTGCCCATCATATGCAGCCAACTGTGCCCATCATATGCAGCCAACTGTGCCCCTCAAATGCAGCCACTCTGCCCATCATATGCAGCCAACTGTGCCCAGCAAAAAGCAGCCACTCTGCCCATCATATGCAGCCAACTGTGCCCATCATATGCAGCCAACTGTGCCCATCATATACAGCCAACTGTGCCCCATCATATGCAGCCAACTGTGCCCAGCAAATGCAGCCACTCTGCCCATCATATGCAGCCAACTGTGCACATTATATGCAGCCACTCTGCCCATCATATGCAGCCAACTGTGCACATTATATGCAGCCAACTGTGCACATTATATGCAGCCACTCTGCCCATCATATGCAGCCAACTGTGCCCATCATATGCAGCCAAATGTGCCCAGCAAATGCAGCCAACTGTGGTGGCATGTTATCCTGCTGGACGTCATATGACGCCCAGTCAGGATAACAAAACCACTTCCTGGCCGTCATTCTGCTATAGGCCGGGCGGGAAGTGGTTAAACTCCCTCTCCTTCACCCCCTCTTCTCCGCATCACAGCTTACAGTGCCTTGAAAAAGTATTCATACCCTTTGAAATGTTCCACATTTTGTCATCTTACAACCAAAAACGTAAATATATTTTATTGGGATTTTATGTGATAGACCAACACAAAGTGGCACATAATTGTGAAGTGGAAGGAAAATGATAAATGGTTTTCAATTTTTTTATACAAACAAATATCTGAAAAGTGTGGCGTGCGTTTGTATTCAGTATATACAACACACTATATTGTCAAAAGTATTGGGACACCTGCCTTTACACACATGAACTTTAATGGCATCCCAGTCTAATGCCCCGTACACACGGTCGGATTTTCCGACGGAAAATGTGTGATAGGACCTTGTTGTCGGAAATTCCGACCGTGTGTAGGCTCCATCACACATTTTCCATCGGAATTTCCGACACACAAAGTTTGAGAGCAGGCTATAAAATTTTACGACAACAAAATCCGTTGTCGGAAATTCCGATCGTGTGTACACAAATCCGACGCACAAAGTGCCACGCATGCTCAGAATAAATAAAGAGATGAAAGCTATTGGCCACTGCCCCGTTTATAGTCCCGACGTACGTGTTTTTACATCACCGCGTTCAGAACGATCGGATTTTCCGACAACTTTGTGTGACCGTGTGTATGCAAGACAAGTTTGAGCCAACATCCGTCGGAAAAAATCCTAGGATTTTGTTGTCGGAATGTCCGAACAAAGTCCGACCGTGTGTACGGGGCATTAGTCTGTAGGGTTCAATATTGAGTAGGCCCACCCTTTGCCGCTATAACAGCTTCAACTCTTCTGGGAAGGCTGACCACAAGGTTTAGGAGTGTGTCTATGGGAATGTTTGACCATTCTTCCAGAAGAGCATTTGTGAGGTCAGGCACTGGCGTTGGACGAGAAGGCCTGGCTCGCAGTCTCCACGCAAATTCATCGGGTTGAGGTCAGGACTGTCAAGTTCCACCATCCGAAACTCGCTCATCCGTGTCTTTATGGACCTTGCACTGGTCCAAATCATTTGGTGGAGGGGAGGATCATGGTGTGGGGTTGTTTTTCAGGGGTTGGGCTTGGCCCCTTAGTTCCAGTGAAGGGAACTCTTAAGGTTTCACCATACCGAAACATTTTGGACAATTTCATGCTCCCAACTTTGTGTATTTGATCTAAGGAGAAGTACCCTAAGAACATTAAATCTTAAGAAAAAATACATCAAGCACATTTGAACAGAATACAATCTACTCTAAGAACATTCGATCCAGAGGGAGAGAATAACATAAGAACATTTGACTTTGTCTCATTCCTACAATAACAATAGTTTTCTACATTGTGCAAAAAAACCCCTAATGAGGGAAATCTGGTTAATTCACAAAGAACGCATGTACTGTACATACAGCTTCACTGGATGAATAACTGTGCAAATTAGACCCCCATAGTGTTGATTTGGAAAGAAAGTTTACACATCAGTACTTTCATAACTCAAGGAGTTCATCAGAATTCATTATTTACTGTTCACAGATCCAATACCAGTACAGTTGAGAAAGGAACCACGTACAGCAAACATCATAAGTACAAAGTCAACATTGGCACCAAGAGATCCTCACACCCTGAACACTGGAGATTCGGGGAATTCCATCTCTTTATCCTCCGGACAATGGAAGTTTTTAGTCCATACTCATACTGGCAATGCTTTCCTCCCAGCAGGCTTTTCTAGCAGCTTCTCAACAGCTTCCAGTTAATCTCCTTAATCGGTCTCCTGTTTTGTATATGTACAGAATAATCGTGGCTCTTGGGACAAACATATTAGATGTCCTATTGTGTCCTTTATCTGAAAAAAAACATACTTGCTTTGTGCACTGGTCCAAATCATTTGGTGGAGGGGGGGATTATGGTGTGGGGTTGTTCTTCAGGGGTTGGGCTTGGCCCTTTAGTTCCAGTGAAGGGAACTCTTAAAGCGTCAACATACCAAGACATTTTGGACAATTGCATGGTCCCAACTTTGTGGGAACAGTTTGGGGATGGCCCCTTCCTGTTCCAACATGACTGCGCACCAGTGCACAAAGCAAGGTCCACAAAGACGTGGACTGAGCAAGGGTGGTGGAAATAGAACTTCAAGTGCAAACATTTACATTATAATAGTAACTAAAACATATAAAATGAAATGTAACAATCTAAAAAATAAAAAATTCCAAAGTGCTATACTGGTGAGAACCTCCCAACTAAAAAGTTGTTGCACTCGAAGTTAATTTGTATTGTAATTATCTGTAGAGGGGTTCCCACCATCCCTACTAAGCTTTAAAACAATGTTTATGTCTTATTCTCATTTTGATGTGTATTACATGTGAAATCACATATCACTGGAATCATTGCACTTGTAGTTAATCTGTATGGCAAATATCTATAGGAGGGGTTCCCATCATCCCTGCTAAGTTTCATTTTATGTCTTATTTTCAGTTTGATGTGTATTATATGTGATGTTACATATCACAGAGACCGGTATTGTGGTAATATTGAAGATTATTGAGATTCCCATACATTAGAGGGTTCCACCATTATTGTTATTGATCAGTAAGTTAGCGCTACACTTATTTGTTTCCATGGTGTGGGAACACATAACAGTGCTTAGCGGTAGGCACTTTACTGACACTTTTATTTTACCTCCAGTAGTTTATTGTAAATAGTAGTGTGGTGATTACCTATTATACTAAAGATCGGCATGTGGCATTAATAAACATCAACAGATTTCAGTTGTGCCCCATGAGGCCGGCCCTTCATGGACAATGTGCCTGGCTGCTGAGTTTATCTCCCCATCCTGGCACTGATGGGCACTGACAGGCAGCACTGATTGGAAGCACTGATGGGGACTGATTGACAGCACTGATTGGCACTGATAGGTGGCATTGATTGGCATTGATAGGCACCACTGATTGGTAGCACTGATTGCCACTGATAGGCACCACTGATTGGTAGCACTGATGGCCACTGATTTGCAGCACTGATTGCCACTGATAGGCACCACTGATTGGTAGCACTGATGGCTATTGATTGGCAGCACTGATGGCCACTGATAAGCAGCACTGGTTGACAGCACTCATTGGCACTGAGTGGCAGCACTGATGGGCACTGCTTGGTGGCACTGAAGGGCAGCACTGATAGGGGGCACTTATTGGCACTAATAGAAAGCACTGATTGGCACTGATTGACAGCACTGATAGGCAACACTGACTGACAGCACTGATGGGCGGCACTAATGTGCCCAGGTTGGCAATGATAGGGGCACTGATTGGCAGCACTAATGGCACTGATAGGCTGCACTAATTGGCACTGATAGGCAGCACTGATTGGCAGCATTTAGTGGCACTTATTGGCAGCACTGATTGGCATTGATAGGCAGCAATGATTGGCAGCATTTAGTGGCACTGATTGGCAGCACTGATGGGCACTAATTGGCAGCAGGGATGGGTACTGATAGGCAGCACTGATAGACAGCACTAATGGGCACGGATAGGCAGCGCTGATGGCCACTGATAGGCACCACTGATGGGGACTGATTGACAGCACTGATGGGCACTGATTGGCACTGATAGGTGGCACTGATTGGCACTGATGGGCACCACTGATTTGCAGCACTGATTGCCACTGATAGGCACCACTGATTGGTAGCACTGATGGCCACTGATTGGCAGCACTGATGGCCACTGGTAAGCAGCACTGGTTGACAGCACTGATTGGCACTGAGTGGCAGCACTGATGGGCACTGCTTGGTGGCACTGAAGGGCAGCACTGATAGGCGGCACTTATTGGCACTAATAGAAAGCACTGATTGGCACTGACTGACAGCACTGATAGGCAACACTGACTGACAGCACTGATGGGCGGCACTAATGTGCCCAGGTTGGCAATGATAGGGGCACTGATTGGCAGCTCTAATGGCACTGATAGGCTGCACTAATTGGCACTGATAGGCAGCACTGATTGGCAGCATTTAGTGGCACTTATTGGCAGCACTGATTGGCACTGATAGGCAGCAATGATTGGCAGCATTTAGTGGCACTGATTGGCAGCACTGATGGGCACTAATTGGCAGCACGGATAGGTACTGATAGGCAGCACTGATAGACAGCACTGATGGGCACGGATAGGCAGCGCTGATGGCCACTGATAGGCAGCACTGATGGCCACTGATAGGCAATACTGATGGGCACTGATTGGCACTAATAGGTGGCAGTGATTGGAAGCACTGATAGGCAGCGCCGATGTGCACTGATAGGCAGCACTGATGGGCACTGATTGTCACTGATTGGAAGCACTGATTGGCAGCACTGATGACCACTGATAGGTGGCATTGGTTGGTACTGATAGGCAGCACTGATTGGCACTGGTGGGTGCCACTGATAGGCAGTGCTGATAGGCACTAATAGGCAGCAGTGATTGGCACTGATAGGCAGCACTGATTGTCACTAACAGGTGGCACTGATTGGAAGCATTGATTGGCACTGACAGGTGGCACTGATTGGCACTGGCAGGTGGCACTGATAGGCACTGACAGGTGGCACTGATTGGCACTGATTGGAAGCACTGACAGGTGGCATTGATTGGAAGCACTGATTGGAACTGGCAGGTGGCACTGATTGGCACTGATTGGCACTGATTAGAAGCACGGATTGGCACTGGCAGGTGGCACTGATTGGCACTAGCAGGTGGCACTGATTGGCACTGACCGGGGGAGAGGTGGAGTTTCACATTGAGCAGATCATGAGGCATGCAAGAGCCACTCAGAGTGTGAAACTGTCATGTAATGTAACTGAGAGAGGGAGAGAGGTATGTCTCTACCAGCTTTGCACATCTAGAGAGTAACATTTTTGCCCATTCTTCTTTGCAAAATAGCTCAAGCTCTGTCAGATTGGATGGAGAGCTTCTGTGAACAGCAATTTTCAGATCTTGCCACAGATTCTCAATTGGATTTAGGTCTGGACTTTGACTGGGCCATTCTAACACATGAATATACTTTGATCTAAACCATGCCATTGTATCTCTGGCTGTATGTTTAGGGTCGTTGTCCTGCTGGAAGGTGAACCTCTGCCCCACTCTCAAGTCTTTTGCAGACTCAGGTTTTCTTCTAAGATTGCCCTGTATTTGGCTCCATACATCTTCCCAACAACTCTGATCAGCTTCCCTGTCCCTGCTGAAGAAAAGCATCCCCACAACACCATGCTGCCACCACCATGTTTCACGGTGGGGATGGTGTGTTCAGAGTGATGTGCAGTGTTAGTTTTCCACCACACATAGCATTTTGCTTTTAGGCCAAAAAGTTCAATTTTGGTCTCATCTGACCAGAGCACCTTCTTCTACATGTTTGCTGTGTCCCCCACATGGCTTCTTGCAAACTGCAAATGGGACTTATTATGGCTTTCTTTCCACAATGGCTTTCTTCTTGCCACTCTTCCAAAAAGACCAGATTTGTGGAGTGCATGACTAATAGTTGTCCTGTGGACAGATTATCCCACCTGAGCTGTGGATCTCTGCAGCTCCTCCAGAGTTACCATGGACCTCTTGGCTGCTTCTCTGATGAATGATGCTCTCCTTGCCCGGCCTGTCAGTTTAGGTGGACGGACATGTCTTGATAGGTTTGCAGTTGTGCCATACTATTTCCATTTTCAGATGATGGATTGAACAGTGTTCTGTGAGATGTTCAAAGCTTGGGATATTTTTTATAACCTAACCCTGCTTTATACTTCTCCACAACTTTATCCCTGACCTGTCTGGTGTGTTCCTTGGCCTTCATGATGCTGTTTGTTCATTAATGTTCTCTAACAAACCTCTGAGGGCTTCACAGAACAGCTTTATTTATACTGAGATTAAATCACACACAGGTGGACTCTATATACTAATTAGGTGACTTCCGAAGGCAATTGGTTCCACTAGATCACATATGAATTTTTTGGACTGTTCAATTTCTCTTATGCCGCGTACACACGAGCGGACTTTACGGCGGACTTTGCCCGGCGGACTGGATTTCGTCGGACAATTCGATGAGTGTGGGCTCCAGCGGACTTTGTTTTCTCAAAAGTTGGACGGAATTAGATTTGAAACTTGTTTAAAATTTATCCGTTGAAATCGAGTCCGGTCGAAAAGTCCGCCGTCTGTATGCTAGTTCGACGGACAAAAAGCCACGCTAGGGCAGCTATTGGCTACTGGCTATGAACTTCCTTGTCTTAGTCCGGTCGTACGTCATCACGTACGAATTCGACGGACTTTGGTGGACTGTGTGTAGGCAAGTCCGTTCGTTCACAAAGTCCGTCGGAAAGTACGTCGAAAAGTCCGCCGGGCAAAGTCCGCCGTAAAGTCCGCTCGTGTGTACGCGGCATTAAGGCTATTGCACTTGCACTTTACACTTAAGCTTTTTTGGACTTTATACTCAAGCTTTTGGATTGCTCTTTTTTATTTCTGTTTATTGAACTTATGAGTACTGCACTTGCACTTTATACTTAAGTTTTTTTTAGTACTTAACACGTTTAAGTATTATTAAAAACAGAGTTACTCCCTCAGATAGGGCAGATAGCACATATATTTTGGTACACGTATGAAGCACATATGACACTTTAAGCACGGGAGTATAATTTAATCTATTGCACTTTATTAAGGATATGGTATGCTAATAAGGGAAGTTTTACACCTATACATATTATCTATACTAGAGGAGACACATCCTATGAAGAGCGATCTGGGCATTACCCTTTAGGATATAGGTAGCGGCACCAACCCCATTCTCATTTTATTAAAGTGGAGTTCCACCCACTTTTACAACTCTTCAGCATCCCTCACTAAACTGTGCACTGTAAACGAATTTGATATTTTTTTTTTTTCTCAGCACCTAGTGTATATCTACTGTATTCATTTTTCACTTCCTCCTCCCTGGCCGCGGCCCATCGCATCATTTCCTGTTTGCAATGCCTTCTGGGAAGGGGCGGCAACTTCCTCTGACACTGCCGTTGCTATGAAAACCTCACCTGAAACCTATTACACTGCTTGTGCTGCACTGAGCATGTGCGAGATCTGCAAGGATGAGATCCAGGAAGAAATACAGTCTGGCTTCAGATGCCCACACTTAAGATGGCCACGGCCTGCTGTAAGTTTATAAAATAACAAACTACTGCTATAAACTAACAAAACAGACCTTAGTTTACAGACTAACTTTACTAGAATACATTAAGCTTTTGTATTATAGGGGTATTTTTATTTAAAAAGTATCATTTCGGCCAGAACACCACTTTAACTTATTTTCTAGCCCCCAGTAGGGGACTCAGGAGGGGAGGCTGCAAACCTTTCGCTTTATCCTAAGCGCTTATTTATATTTGTTTTATTAGTGTTTTTTTGTACTCTCTGTAATATTCCCTAATATATCATAGCTATATAGATATAGGATTATAGTGTGTGTCGCTATGGTGGAACATTAGAGTGTAGGCTCCTAGGGCAAACATATTGCCACCAATGTTTTTTTTTTTTTTTGTACTCACAACATTATACCAGAATATATCATAGCTATTGTGACACTGTGTGTCACTGTGGTGGGACATAAAATGACATACTGCTGGTGGGAGAGACTGACGTAAATGGTTGTGTGTCCTCTATAGACCTCTGTATGTTGGGGAATAATTGTAATGTTCTTGTTTATGGCTGTGGTGGAGACAAAAGAAATGGCTTTGTGTACTCAAAGCATTGCAAATATATGAGCACTATGGGAACAAGGTTCAAAATAAAAACATGTCTGGTGTTTGAAGGCTGCATTACCACCTTTTGTGTTCTTCTGTCTACTTGGTAGGTTAAATCAGGACTTTAAAATAATAAAAACTCATATTTTATACCCTTTTTTATTCATTATATTCATGAAAGCTTTAGTTAACAGCAACAGATTTAATAGATGATGCACCTATGTCATTCGGTTTATAGAGCATAATGAGGCTGATCATATCGGGCCAAGTAGTAGTTTGGAGATCCCTTTTCTAAATAATAGCGAAAAAATGATTATTTGGTCTCATACTTTACACTTTAATATCAGCATGGTCATTTCAACAAAGGTCTTTTTTGGTTTAAACAGGTCAGGTCCACATTAAAGCAGAGCTCTGGATTTCCCATAAGGGGAATGGTCCCTTCATCCCAACATCTTCAACTTCCTATATCAGAAATTGGCAACTCCAGATGTGGACAATCTGGCCTGCCGGCTCAGCAACAGGTTACCCATGTTTGTGACCACGGCCAAGGATGCTCTAGCACTAGAATCAGATGCCCTGGTAATTCCTTGGACCCTGTTTTGTTTATTTTTTGCCTGCCCTCCAGTGCAGATTCTTCCTCAGCTGCTCCACAAAATAAAGAAAAAGAAGAAATCTGTGACCCTTATTGCACCAAACTGGTCCAGAAGAACCTGGTACACAGTCATACTCAGACTTCTAGGAGATCCTCCCTCACCTCCTCAAAGCAGGCTAGACCTACTGTCTCAAGCCCCTTGTCCCATCCCATTTCACAGTCACTGGCTTTTACAGCATGGCTGTTGAAACCCAGGCCTTAAAGGACAGGGTTATATCTGACTCGGACGCTCCCTCATTACTCAAAACCAGAAAAGCCACTTCAAAAAATCTACGGTACCTGGAAATTCTTTTTCTGGTTTGAACACAGTTATTTCAACCCCAGAGACTATTTGGTACTTCGCATTCTGGCTTTCCTGTAGCTGGAACTTGACCAAAACTTGTCTGTAAGTACTCTTAAGGCACACGTTTAATCCTTGTCCATTCTGTTTCAAAACCTTTGGCCTCCATTTTACTTATTAAACCCTTCATTCAAGGTGTCCCACAGATTGGGATCTCCATTTGATTCCCTCTATCCTGCGGAAACCTATTGGGGAACTTCCCTTGGGTTATCTCTCTTGCAAAGTGGCCTTCTTGGTGGCTAACACATCTGTCAAATGTCTTGCAGAGTTAGCATCTCTCTCTTGTAAGGTGCCCTTCCTAATTCTTCACACGGATATAGTGGTCTCACAACCACGACCCTCCTTTCCACCCAAGGTGGTATCAGCCTTTCATCTTCATGAAGACCATTGTCCTTCCTTGTGCCCTGATACAAAGCATCCTAAGGAAATGTTTCTCCATTGTTTGGACGTAGTCATCGCTATCAGAATTTATCTGAAAGCTACAGCCTCCAACCAACAAACAGACACTTTTTGTCTTACCGACAGGGTCTCGAAGGGACACCCCATTTTCAAGTCCACTATTGCTTGATGGATAAGACAACTTATTGCAAGAGCTTAAGCTCTAAATCAGTGGTCCCCAAACTGTGACCCCGGCAGCCAGATGCAGCCCTTTGCTTGCTTTTGTCTGATCCTTGGTGCATTATTTCATCCACTGATGCCAACGATGGGGCATAATCCTTCCCCCACTGACCCCAATCAAGGGGCACAATTCCTCCCAGTGACACCAATAATGGGGCACAATTCCTCCCGATGGCACCTACAATAGGGCACGATTCCTCCCACAGACACCAAAGTTGGGGCATTGTTTTTTTCCACTAATGTTAGGACTTTTTCTATTCCAAATGGCTATAGCCTGGCCCCCCCAAAAATCTTAAGGATAGTAAACTGGCCCTTTGATTAGAAAGTTTAGAGACCCCTGCGCTAAAAGGTAAGGTACCTCAAGTGCCCTTATTTGCTCACTCCATCAAATCCATGGGGGTTTCCTGGACATTCCGACATCAACGTCAGTTCCCTAAATTTGTAAAGTCACCACCTTTATAGGGCCACCCCAACTTCATAAGGCCACCACTTTACCAGCCTTGCCACTTTATAAGGCTGGTCTTTTAGTTCATTTCTTTTCAATTTTCTACCAGGTGGATCCAGCTTTTGGCTGCAGGGTTCTATCAGGGGCACTCTGAGTTTAGTTCTTCACCCTTGGTGGTTTTTGGTGGGCCTGTTGGCATAGTTCTGTTTGCCTAGTTGTTATCCACCCTTTTTATTTATTGCTCAAAGATGTCCCAGGTTCTGTGAATATCCAGCCTATGTCCTATACTGTACGATTAAGCTAAAATTAATTTTGACTTAAGTATAAATACCATATCTTGAAATACAGTACAGGACACGGAACACCCTCTCTTCTTTTCCCTGGTTTACTCTGCATTGCGTGCTATTCACGGAGTAAGGTAGGACTATAAGGGTACACCTGGGGGGGTGTCCAAGAGCTTTGCCAGTGTCCAATCACCTGAAGGTTGCAGCCTGTAACCCAAGGCCTATGAATATGCACCCCGTGCCCTTCTTTTTGCAGACATACTGGACATTTGGGATGGATGGAGGGGTTTCAATCTGTTATAGTTCCCGCTCAGCCATTCATTGTGTACTACTGTATTGATCTTTGTGACTGGTCACAGTGATCGCATGGTACAGACAAGGCCAATCACAGCCCATCTGTACCATGTGATTAACTGTAGCCAATCACAGTTAATCACAATAGTAAACAAATAGTAAACACTGAATTATTACTTTTCATTCTGGTAAAACAGCTGCTTATACCAGTGGAATTCACTGTTATAAGCAATTATAGTGTGTAAAAAAATTAATAGATCCTGATTAATTCCCTGAGTAGTACAGTGTTACTACAATAACACTGTATTGCTCTGGTCACAGTATGTAAAAAAAAAATAATAATTGTAAATAAATAAAAAAAATGTTGTAAAAAAGAAAACAATGTTTTAAAAAAAAAAAAAAAAATACTTTATTTATTTTTTACATACTGTCACCAGTCACTGTCTGTGAACACTGCCACACCAGTTATTCGATGACGCAGTACTGCACTGATGGCAGTATGTAAAAAAAATAAAATGTGAAAAAAAAATGTATTTGTTAATTTTCCAAAAAATTGTGACAAAAAAATTACAACTTCAAAAAACTTGCCATGCTTCTTACTAAATACCTTGGACTGTCTACTTTCCAAATAGGGGTCATTTGGGGGGGTGTTTGTACTGTCCTGGCATTTTCGGCCCCCTCATGAAATTAAATAGGCCATCAATACATCAGGATTGATCAATTTTCAGATTATACAGTATCTCACAAAAGTGAGTACACCCCTCATATTTTTGTAAATATTTTATTATATCTTTTCATAAAGAAATGACACTTTGCTACAATGTAAAGTAGTGAGTGTACAGCTTGTATAACAGTGAAACTTGATGTGTCAATAAGTGTCAATATTTTGTGTGGCCACCATTATTTTCCAGCACTGCCCTAACCCTCTTGGGCATGGAGTTCACCAGAGCTTCACAGGTTGCCACTGGAGTCCTCTTCCCCTCCTCCATGATGACTTCACGGAGCTGGTGTATGTTAGAGACCTTGCGCTCCTCCACCCTCTGTTTGAGGATGTCCCACAGATGCTCAATAGGGTTTAGGTCTGGAGACATGCTTGGCCAGTCCATCGCCTTTACCCTCAGCTTCTTTAGCAAGACAGTAGTTGTCTTGGAGGTATGTTTGGGGTCGTTATGTTGGAATACTGCCCTGCGGCCCAGTCTCTGAAGGGAGGAGATCATGCTCTGCTTCAGTATGTCACAGTACATGTTGGCATTCATGGTTCCCTCAATGAACTGTAGCTCCCCAGTGCCGGCAGCACTCATGCAGCCCCAGACCATGACACTCCCACCACAATGCTTGACTGTAGGCAAGACACACTTGTCTTTGTACTCCTCACCTGGTTGCCGCCACACACGCTTGACACCATCTGAACCAAATAAGTTTATCTTGGTCTCATCAGACCACAGGACATGGTTCCAGTAATCCATGTCCTTAATCTGCTTGTCTTCAGCAGACTGCAGGCTTTCTTGTGCATCATCTTTAGAAGAGGCTTCCTTCTGGGATGACAGCCATGCAGACCAATTTGATGCAGTGCGTGGCGTATGGTCTGAGCACTGACAGGCTGACCCCCCACCCCTTCAACCTCTGCAGCAATGCTGGCAGCACTCATACGTCTATTTCCCAAAAACAACCTCTGGATATGACGCTGAGCATGTGCACTCAACTTCTTTGGTTGACCATGGCAAGGCCTGTTCTGAGTGGAACCTGTCCTGGTAAACCGCTGTATGGTCTTGGCCACCATGCTGCAGCTCAGTTTCAGGGTCTTGGCAATCTTCCTATAGCCTAGGCCATCTTTATGTAGAGCAACAATTCTTTTTTTCAGATCCTCAGAGAGTTCTTTGCCATGAGGTGCCATGTTGAACTTCGAGTGACCAGTATGACCCAATTTAACACACCTGCTCCCCATTCACACCTGAGACCTTGACATCGGGGAGGGAAAATTGCTAATTGGACCCAATTTGGACATTTTCACCTATGGGTGAGCTCACTTTTGTTGCCAGCAGTTTAGACAATAATAGCTGTGTGTTGAGTTATTTTGAGGGGACATCAAATTTACACTGTTATACAAGCTGTACACTCACTACTTTACATTGTAGCAAAGTGTCATTTCTTCAGTGTTGTCACATGAAAAGATATAATAAAATATTTACAAAATGTGAGGGGTGTACTCACTTTTGTGAGATACTGTATGTCATAGATTGTAGTCCCTATACCTTTCCTACAGACTAAATAATATGCACTGATTTCGGATATTTTCACCAAAGAAATATAGCAGAATACATGTGGGCCTAAATTGATGAAAAATAATTATTTATTTGCAAAATTTTACAACAGAAACAAGGAAACTTTTTATTTTTTTATTTTTTGGTTTATTTAACAAAAAATAAAAAACCCAGTGGTGAATAAATACTACCAAAAGAAAACTCTGTGTGGAAAAAAATGATAAAAATGTAATTTGGGTACAGTGTTGCATGACTGCGCAATTGTCATTCAAAGTGTGACAGCTGAAAATTGCCCTGGGCAAGAAGGGGGTGAAAGTGCCCGGTATTGAAGGGGTTAAGCACTCAGCACTTTTTTCACCAGTTAGCACAAGACTAAATGGATATCCAACGTAGAATGTTATATAAGGCTCAATTCCACTTAGAATAAATGGAAACTGTGAGTATTGAGCTGATGTTTTTGTTTGTCACAGCCACAAACTCCTGGCTACAGAGACGGCATTGTGCTCTGTTTTCTTTTTTGGCAGAAAAAAAGTATTTATGACCTTCTGGAGACACCCAGAAAATAACACAACCCAAAGCTGTTTATTTACACGCCAAAGAATCCGTGATTTGAGGCAACAGGAAAGGCCGAGTCAGAATGTGAGCGAGATCTCGAATTACACAATTGGTGTACTTGTTGCGGGGACCTCTTGTCCCGGTGTTGATGGCGGCACGTCTGTCACTTTTTCCTGGCATTTAATATCGTGCAAAAAGTACAAAATAAAGAACAAAATCCCCTATAATGCCCCGTACACACGGTCGGATTTTCCGATGGAAAATGTCCGATCGGAGCGTGTTGCCGGAAATTCCGACCGTGTGTGGGCTTCATCGGACATTTTCCATCGGATTTTCCGACACACAAAGTTGGAGAGCAGGAGATAAAATTTTCCGACCACGGAGTGCGCATGCGCGGAGCTCGCAAGATGGCCGCTAAAGCCTAGAGCTCCGCTCCCTCACGAACGACCGGCGCTCACAGCACGGACCACAGCGCCCCACCGCACAACCAAAACACCCGGGGGTACTCCCCAAGGTCCAGGCTACACCCCCATATGCCCGGGGCCCCGGTAAAACGGAACCTGTGGCCGCAACAGGAGCGAACACAAACGGCTGAGACGCCCAAGATGGCCGCCGCTACACAGGCACAGCCTCTGCCTCAGATTCTCTGCTCCACAGGCCCGGCGGACTACAGGTCAGAGCAACCCCTCACTCCCCCTCACTTCACTCCAGGGAGACAGCAAGGATACCCACCTCTGCTGACCCCCTCTCCAGCCTCTACAGGATCCCTGCAGGATCGCCCCCACTGTGAAGGCCCTCTATCCCCCCAGGGATCTACCTCAGATCACACAGGCCTCACACCATATGCCTTCCCTGCCAGTGACTCTGCTTCTCTCATGGACTCCCTCTTTCACAGATTCTCTGAATTTTTGGACAGAGGCCTGGCTCAAACAGCAGCCAAAATTACAGGGGACCTGAAGGCAGACTTTAATAATTTAGGGGCCCGAATCGATGCAATCGAACACAAAATGGAGGACACTATAGCCATCACTAACCAACAATCGCAGCACATCAGCACTGTACAAGATCAACTTGACCTAGCAATGGCTCGTATTGACGAACTCGAGAATAGGTCAAGAAGATATAACATCAGAATCCGTGGCCTACCGGAAACAATTCTCAATGTCCCAGAAGCAGTCCAAGACCTGATTAAACAGCTAATCCCTAATATCTCCTCTCAACGCCTTGAATTGGACAGGGCACACAGAGCCTTAGGGCCCCCCAGAAAAGACGGCACCCCAAGAGATATTATCGCTAAGCCGCACCACTACACAGTTAAAGAGGAAGTGATGAGACAGGCCAGGTCCTCTCACTCCGTGCAGTGTATGGGACACCCAGTGCAGATCTTCGCTGACCTCTCACCCTCTACGATCCAGAAGAGGAGATCGTTGAAGCCACTGCTTCTCGCTCTCACCCAAAGAGACGTGAGATACAAGTGGGCCTTCCCCTTCGCGGTTAAATTCTCCGTCAAAGGGAAACAATATGCCTTCTCCTCCCTCCCAGAAGGTGAAAAACTTCTCCTGCGCCTGAAAATCATCTCCCAGGAAGCCGAAATGGACACAACCAATGCCGGGACCAACTCTAACAAACGTCAGACCCCCACCAGCCCTCAATCTCCCCTGTGGTCAACAGGAAAAGCAAAGAAGGCCAAAGACAACAACCAAACCTGAAGCCAGTGATGATGAGAACTGCATCGCTTTTCTCCCGAATGTGAAGTGGGGATTGGATTGAACATCCCCATGATTATAGGGGATCCCCCCGTGTCTACCGGGCTACGTTTTCTGACTTATCAGAATTTTTTATTGCTTTTGCTGGTTCCAAGGAGGGACTTTTTTTTTTTAATTATTTTTAGATTTTTGTTCAATTCTTCCCTCTTTAGTTTTTTCTGCTTTTTACTGGCCCACTGCCATTTAGACTGGGCACAGGGGAGCTGCACCTCTCCGGATTGGGAGGGGCGGTACCCTTAAGCCTAGTTATGGGGGGGGAGTGGGATTTTCACCCCCAGTTCTAGGGAATTATATAGGTCTAGACTATGGACGCTCTGCTGAGATAGCGATTTAATGAAGACCTAGAAGGTTACTGCACTGGGCATAGGCTTAGGGCCTCTAGTTGGCCAAACTGTTGTGAAAACCTGATAGTCACCGGTTATAGCTTAAAATTTTCTTTGTTTTTACTTGCTCTTTTCTCTTAAGTTTCATTTTGGGCGTTCGGTTTCGTGAGGAAACACATGCACACCCACCTAACCCTTAGACACCCGTAGGTCTCTGGGGGCTAGGTTGTTTGAGCCCAGATGGGCCAGACACACTCCATTTTTTTCTTAAAAGACATCAGGGACTTCTCCTTCCCTGCGTCTTTCCTTTCCTTTCTAGGAGACCTTTTCTCTGCTATCCTTCTCCCCCTCCCCTCCTCCATGTGCACATCAATGTACCTAATCACAATTTGTGTTTCAGATACCACACACACCCCCACGGAAGTTCCTGAAATCTCTCCACCAAGCAGACGGAATGACCATCATCCTCAGACCCGGGTTCCCCCACATCAAAGGGTAAGTGAGGACCGTTGCACTGCACTCCACCTGCTCCATGGCTAATAACACCACAGATGAACTCCGCATAGCCTCACACAATGTCCAGGGAATCAACTCCCAGATTAAGAGGAGAAAAATACTCGATTACTACAAACACCTCAAGCTAGACATCGTTATGCTGCAAGAAACGCACTTCCCCTCCCGGTATAGCCCTAAGTATCTACACCCCCACTTCTCACAGTTCTTCTTAGCGAGCGCGGATAACAAAACTAAGGGAGTTGCAATCATCGTTTCCAAACATCTTAAATTTGTAAAGATCTCTGAATTCGCCGACCCAGAGGGCAGGTTCATCCTGGTCAAAGGCACAGTGGCGGACCACTTGTATTCCCTGGTCTCCTACTATGCCCCAAATAGAGGTCAAGCGAAATTTTTTGACACCCTACTGCGCAGCCTCGTTCAGAAACTGGAGGGAACGGTCATCTTTGGTGGAGACTCAAACGCAGCGTTCGATCAGGGTTTGGACAAGTCTAAACCCCTATCGACCCAACTAACACGACCCACCAAGGAGAGCCTCAGGATCGCAAAAATAATCCACGCCCACGGTTTAGCTGACACTTGGAGGGAACTTAATCCCAACAAAAGGGACTATACCCATTACTCGTCACCTCATAACACCTATGCGAGGATTGACCACATTTTAACCCCTTCCACCCTTCTTCCCCTGATTCACAGAGCTCAAATCAGAGAGTCGACCCTCTCGGACCACTCCATAGTCACCATATCTCTCAAAACTGGCCCCCTGGGCGTACCCAGGAGACATTGGAGACTGAATGAGTCACTATTATCTGACCCCATCAGGGTCACTGAACTCGAAAAAGCCCTACAAGAATACTTTAAACTCAATAAATCGGAGGATATTTCTCCAGAAACGTTATGGGCCGCACATAAAGCTTTTATACGGGGTAAACTCATCCAGATTGCCACTCAAACCAAACATGCACAGAAAGCAGACATAATCCGGTTGGACAGGGAATATACCTCACTGAAGGCTGCCCATAAAAAGGACCCCTCCAAGACCCCTATTCACCTTATCGACAAAGCTAGACTAGACCTTAATTTAGCACTGACATCCAAAGCCGAAAAGGCCGTCCGCTGGAATGGACAAAAATTTTACACTCAGGCAGACAAGATAGGTCCCCTCCTAGCTAAAAAACTCTCCCCCCGCATTAGGACCCTCGCCTTTCCCAAACTCAGAATAAATGGTCAACCCCCCACGACCAACCCTTCAAAGATTCTAGAAGCCTTTCGGGATTTCTACTCTAAATTATATAGCCAAAAAAATACACCACACGCGAACTTAATCCCTCAGTTCCTGGAGGGTATCTCCCTACCATCCCTAACAGATACCCATAAACAAAAGATGGAAATACCCATCACAGAGGAGGAGGTTTTGGGGGTCATAAAAGATCTAAGAGGGGGGTCAGCTCCAGGTCCTGATGGTCTTTCGGTAGCATACTACAAATCTTTTACAGCCATACTAGCACCTCACCTGACCTCCTTCTTTAATTACAAAACCAATGGAACCCCCCTTGACATCCACCTCAATACCGCCTTAATCACAGTCATACCTAAACCTGACAAAAACCACGAAGACGTTAGCAATTACAGACCAATATCACTCATCAACAACGACCTAAAAATACTCACCAAAATAATGGCCAACAGGCTGTCATCCTTTATTAGTCAATATATACATAAGGACCAGGTGGGATTCATACCCGGGAGACAGGGTCCTGACCAAATAAGGAGAGCAATAGACATCACCTCGATTCTTCAAACAAACTGGGAAGGGGGGCCAAATCAATCGGGATTCCTTCTATCATTAGATCTGCAGAAGGCCTTTGACACGGTCTCTTGGAAATACATCTTTACCGTGCTGGAGAGATGGGGATTTGGCGACCGTTTCCTGGGAATTCTACATGCTCTCTACTCACAACCAAAGGCCCACATACGACTCCAGGGACATTACTCCGACTCAATAGACATTTTACGTGGCACTAGACAAGGGTGCCCTCTATCCCCCCTAATCTTCGCAATAGTCATAGAAACCTTAGCGATCGCAATCCGACAGAACCCGGACATAAAGGGGGTGACCTGTGGAGACCAGACGCACAAATGTGGGCTTTTTGCCGACGACATCCTCCTTTTCCTGACATCCCCCCTCACTACACTACCTAACCTCTGCCTATTGTTAAGGAACTTTGCTAAAATCTCTGGACTCGAAGTCAATTTCGCCAAATCTCAAGCCCTTAATATTTCGTTACCACCACGAACAGTTGACTCTCTAAAACAATCCTTCCACTTCAAATGGGGCGACACCTCCATTTGCTACCTAGGTATCACATTGACGGCCAAGACGGAAACTCTCTATGCACAAAATTACCCTTCTCTCTTTAGGAAACTGGAGGCTGACCTTACTACATGGTCAAAACATGAATTATCCTGGCTGGGTCGGATAAACTCCATTAAGATGACCTTACTCCCCAGGCTCCTCTACTTCTTCCGTTCCCTCCCTATCCCAATAAGGAAAAATCACCTAAAAGCTTTACAGAGTAAAATTCTCCAGTTTATCTGGGGTAAGAAAGGATATCGTGTCCCTCAGAACACCCTATTCCTTCACAGACGCAAGGGAGGGCTGGGTCTCCCAAATCTACATAAATACTACTTAGCGGCTAGATTAGCCCAACTATCCTCAATCTACTCGCGGTATGAAAAACCAGATTGGGTAACTATTGAAAGACAGGCCACCCCCAAACATACACTAGACTACATACTTTGGTGCCCGACTAAATCTAGGCCGCCCATCTTGTCACCCACTTTATCCCACTCCTGCGCCCTTTGGGACTCCCTCCGACACTCCACTGCCCTGGTCTCCACATGTCGTCCCCTAGCACACTTATTCCACAACCCTGATTTTCCACCTGGACTGGACATCTCAGCATTCAAATGGTGGCTGGACAAAGGGCTATACCGGATAGGGCACTTTTTCACCCCCAATGGACCAATCACCCTCAATTTCTGTATCAAACACCTAGACTTCCCGGATTCGGAAAGATTCCGTTTTCACCAAATTTCTCACTATCTACACTCAATTTGGCAGGAGAAACCGCTCCCCCCTAAATTCACTACATATGAACAATGGTGCGGACAAGCCATGGAGCAGAGGGGAGGCATATCTGTGATATATTCGGCCCTCACTTACCCAACGAACAAAACCACATACATGCAGGCCTGGGAGGCTGACTTCCAATGCAGCAGGGACATAGAGATTTGGCAAGCAGCTCTAACTAAATCCTTTAAGGGGATCCAGAACATCTCTTTGATGGAGGCAAGCATCAAACTGATAACCAGATGGTACATGACCCCTACCAGGTTAGCAGCAATCTATCCCTCAGCGAACCCCCTGTGTTACAGAGGATGTCAACACCGGGGCACAATGGCCCACATTTGGTGGGAATGCCCCAAACTGCGCACTTTTTGGAGGAAAGTTTTCTCTATGATTTACAAGGTGACGGCTTGCCAGATCCCTAGGTCCCCAGAGGTGGCTATTCTTAATGCTAACCTTCCTGGAATCTCAAAGGCTAAACAAACACTGATCAATTTTATATTGCTGGGCACTAAAATCTCCATTGCCAAAGCCTGGAAACAGCCGAGGCCCTCGTTTAACGCAGTAAAAAGGAAGGTTTCATGGATCATGGCCCAAGAAAAACTCTATAGCATCACGTCAAACACCTCCAAGAAATTCCAAACAATATGGGAACCTTGGGCCCAATTTATGGGAACCTCCCTCATACCAGGGGTTCAGGTGCGCATCACCACCTAACCCACAACTAGACTGCTTTATTCCTCAGTATTAATAGAGGTACACAAAGGAACCCCTTTTCCCTCCCCACCCACCTTAAAGAACCCCCCCACCCCTCTTCCCGCCTCACTCTTCTCTTCTTCTCTTTCACCTCTTCTTCCTGTCTTCTATCTCACTTTAAATTAACTATCTGGTTGCAATTCGATGGAAAGCTACCATACGGTATAGTACCTAGCTTACGGGGACTCATAACCCCTACACACTCCTGATGGCCCAGACCAAATGGGCAAAGGAGAAGTAGGGAGATTTCCCCACCTGGCACAGCTGGATCCCGCCGGGGGTGCCGGGGATGGGGAAAGATCCCGTGCTGTGTGGGGGGCAAAACTTGGAGACTGCTTACTTAAAGCTTAGTTAAGGTTCTATATCAGGCTGTCCTCTCCACCAGCCCTTGAGGCATAGAAACCGTATATTATCTGTTCCTTTTTTTTTTTTTTTTTTTTTTTTTTTTTTTTCTCTTTGTTTGCACTCGAATTGTAACCTTTTTGTCTCATGTTCGAGGAGGCGTTCCCTCCTGTGCAATCTAAATATGTTAATGCATAATTTGTATGACATCATTGAAAATAAAAACATATTGAAAGTAAAAATTTTCCGACCACAAAATCCGTTGTCGGAAATTCCGATCGTGTGTACACAAATCTGACGGACAAAGTGCCACGCATGCTCAGAATAAATAAAGAGATGAAAGCTATTGGCCACTGCCCCGTTTATAGTCCCGACGTATGTGTTTTACGTCACCGCGTTCAGAACGATCGGATTTTCCGACAACTTTGTGTGACCGTGTGTATGCAAGACAAGTTTGAGCCAACATCTGTCGAAAAAATCCATGGATTTTGTTGTCGGAATGTCCGAACAAAGTCCGACCGTGTGTACGCCCTATTACAGCGAGAGAGGCACCTTTCATGAAGAAGAGTCCTAGACAGTGAGGATGAGAGTTCACCAGGAATTGGGGACTTTGGGGGGCCCATTTAGATCTTGGCATCCTGGTGCATTGCAAGTTCAAATACTTGGCGCCAAAACGTCCCAAAAAAGAACATGCACCAATTTTGGCAATGTAATGCACCATAACGTAAAGTAGTGCATTGCCGTATGTTGCAGTGCATTGTAGATGCACTGCCTAAGTTCAGTGGTCTCCAAACTGCGGCCCAGGGACTGGATGTGGCCCTTTGCTTGCCCTTATCCAGCCCTTGGGGCACTATTTTTCCCATTTACAATATATGAGTAAATATTCCTCCTACTTACACAAACAATTGGTCATAATTCCTACCACTGACACCAACAATGCAAGGAACTATTCCTTTCACTGACACCAACAATGGGGCATAATTTCTGCCACTGACACCAACGATGGGGCACTATTCCATCCCCTGACACCAATGATGGGGTACTATTCCTCCAAATGACACCAACAATTGTTCATAATTCCTGCCACTGACACCATCGATGCAAGGAACTATTCCTTCCACTGACACCAACCATGCAAGGAACTATTCCTTCCACTGACACCAACAATGGGGCATCATTTCTGCCACTGACACCAACGATGGGGCACTATTCCATCCCCTGACACCAATGATGGGGTACTATTTCTCCAAATGACACCAACAATTGTTCATAATTCCTGCCACTGACACCAACGATGCAAGGAACTATTCCTTCCACTGACACCAACAATTGGGCATAATTTCTGCCACTGACACCAACGATGGGGTACTATTCCATCCCCTGACACCAATGATGGGGTACTATTCCTTCAAATGACACCAACAATTGGTCATAATTCCAGCCGCTGACACCAATGATGGGGCACTATTCAATTCACTATTCCATCCACTGATACCAATGATGGAGTACTATTCCTCCAAATGACACCAACAATTGGCCATAATTCCTGCCACTGATGATGCAAGGGACTATTCCTTCCACTGACACCAACAATGGGGCATAATTCCTGCCACCGACACCAACAATGGGGCACTATTCCATTCACGTATCCATCACCTGACACCAATGATGGGGTGCTATTCCACCAAATGACACCAACAATTGGCCATAATCCCTGCCACTGATGATGCAAGGTACTATTCCTTCCACTGACACCAACAATGGGGCATAATTCCTGCCACCGACACCAACAATGGGGCACTACTCCATTCACTTATCCATCACCTGACACCAATGATGGGGTGCTATTCCTCCAAATGACACCAACAATGGGGCATAATTCCTGCCACTGACACCAACCCACTGGCCACAGTGTAGCCCCTCTAAAGCATGTTTAGAGGGTTTGAAGACCTCTGCCTTAGTGCATTGAGATGCCATTAAAATGAATAGCACTGCAATGCACCAATGCATGTGATGTACACTGCAGCGGAAAAGTGTGTTTTGCCACTTAGGTTCCGTTTACATTTTTGCTGTGCCTTTATGTGCGTTGCATTAAGATAGCTGATTGAAAACATTGGGATACCATTGTATCAAAATGTCCTGAAAATCAGACTTGATATTGTATTGCATGTAATGTGTTGGGGTTCCATTCACAATGAATGCAGTAATATCTTTCCGCCACTAAATGTCCTCAGACTGGGGACATCCTGTAAGTGCAGGGCATCATGTTGGAGGGCAGGAGCAGAATTTGGCCACTTCTTGACTTGGTGACCACGCAGGATGTGACAGAAATCCCCCAAATGGATAAACAAACTGCAATCAAACCTGATAGTTTTGACCCTTCCCCAAAGCTGAAAATAAAGTTTTGTCTGGTGTTGCACCTTGACCCTGCCCAAACCACCACCCTAATGCCGCATACACACGAGCGGACTTTACGGCAGACTTTGCCCGGCGGACGGGATTTCGTCGGACAATTCGATGTGTGTGGGCTCCAGCGGACTTTGTTTTCTCAAAAGTTGGTCGGACTTAGATTTAAAACATGTTTTAAATCAATCCGTCGAACTCGAGTCCGGTCGAAAAGTCCGCTCGTCTGTATGCTAGTTCGACAGACAAAAAGCCGTGCTAGGGCAGCTATTGGCTACTGGCTATGAACTTCCTTGTTTTAGTCCAGTCGTACGTCATCACGTACGAATTCGACGGACTTTGGTGGATTGTGTGTAGGCAAGTCTGTTCATTCAGAAAGTCCATCGTAAAGTACGTTGAAAAGTCCGCCGGGCAAAGTCTGCCGTAAAGTCCACTCGTGTGTACGCGGCATAACACTTACTCTAACCCCTAAAGTGAGAAATCTTCCTTTTAAGAAACATTAAATTAACAATTAACGATTATTAATTATTTTCATGTAGCACCAGATAAAGCCAGCAACTCTGTAGTATCCAAAAGTATAAATCGCTATTGGCTACATGGTAAAATCCAGTTAAAAAACAGGCTTACGTGTTTTGGCTTTACAGCCTTATGTAGGGTGAGGGTTTTGTGAAGAAACAATGTTAAAATGCCAGTGCCTCTTGATGATGTCTTTTTTGGAGCCAATGGGAAGTGTTTACGTCATTTAGGCAGCAACATAGCAGCACCTGAAGAAGTATCCTCCTCCTCTGCAGAGACAAATACAAAAGATTCAGGGCCTGGGTTGCCACGTGACCACAGATTAAGGTAAGTATTGGGGGCTATTAGTGGAGTATTTTTTGCTCTAATCGATCGCTTAGCTAGAAGGGTTCCCAAAGATGGGAATAATCTTTGGGTGGGGAGGCTTCAACTACAATCACTGAGCCATTTCATTGTAGTAATAGTAGAAAGGTCCATCCTTGGCATCACTGTAGATACGTGGAGACACTGCAAGTATCTTACAAAGGATTGAGGTTTTTAGGGTCCATTTACTCTTTTGCTTTGCGATAACTCATGGCAACACAAATCACATGCATTGTGGGGCCATTCAGGCTCTAAAATCTATGCTTTATAACACATAGGGAATTGTGCATGTATCGCAGAAATGTACTGAATAGTTGTTTTCCCTTGGCATATATTTTAACCTTTCTCAACTAGGGTTCCTTTAAAGGTTGTTTGGGGTTCTTTGAGCAATAAGCATTTCTGCCTCAGATATAAGTAACTATTGACACCAATTATCTTTTTAGCTATCTGTAAGGGGCATTCTTACCATTGACCAGTGCTCTAGGGGGCAGTATTCTCATTGACCAACACTGTAAAGGGCAGTCTTCCCAAAGACCATTAATACAAGGAGCCATCTTCTCATTGACCAATATCATAGGGGGCATTCTTTCAACCACAAAATACTATAAGGGACCAGCTTCCCATTGATCAATATTGTAAGAGGCATTCTTTCTACTTACCAATACTGTACGGGGCAGACTTCCCAATGGACAATGCTGTAAGGGGCATACATCCCATTGACCAATGCAGTCAATTCCAATAACAGTACCGTATTTCCAATAACTAATACTTTAACGGGCAGTTTTCCCAATGACTGATACTTCAAGGGGCATTTTTTCCATTGACCAATACTTCAAAAAAGTCTTTCTAATGACCAATAGTGTAAGGGACAGTTTTCCCATTGACCAATATTGTAAGGGGCATTCTACCTACTGATCAATACTGTAAGGGACAGTCTTCCCAATGACCAATAATATAAGGAACATTCTTCCCATTGACCAATACTGTAAGGGGCACTCTACCTACTGATCAATACTGTAAAAGACATTCTTACCATTGACTAATAATGTAAGGGACATTTTACCTACTGATCCATACTGTAAAGGACAGTCTTCCCAATGACCAGTACTGTAAGGGATATTTTTCCAATATACCAATACAATAATGGACATTCTTCTCCTTGGTCGGCACTGTAAGGGGCATTCTTCCCATATGCCAATACTGTATGGGGCATTTTTCCAATAGACCAATACTATAAGGGAGAGTCTTCCCACTGACCAATACTGTAAAAGACATCTTCTTACTGACAGATACTGTAAGGGCAAGCTTCCAAGTGACCAATATTATAGGGGACGTTCATCCCATTGATCAATACTGTACTATTTATTGGGAAGACAGTCTTCCAAACGACCAATATTGTGAAGGGCAGTTTTCCTAATGACCGATACTATATAGGACATTCTTCTCATTGACCAATACTGGAAGGGACGAAACTCTTCAAGACAAATACAATAGGGGGCAGTCTCCCCTTGGATCAGTATTCTTAGGTGTTTTTTTCCCCATTGACTGTTCAGTACTGTAGGGGATCTTCCCAATGACCAACACTGTAAGGGTGGTCTTACATTGACCAATACAGGGACAGTCTTCCCAATGACCATTACTGTAAAGGACAATCTTCCTTTGACTAACACAGTGACAGTCTTCCCAATGACCAATACTGTAAAGGGTAGTCTTCCATTGGCCAATACAGAGACAGTCTTCCCAATGATCAATAATGTAAATGGCAGTCTTCAGATGACCAATACAGGGACAGTCTTCCCAATGACCATGCTGTAAGGGTGGTCTTCCCATTAACCAATACTTTAAGGGGCAATCCTCCCAATGACCAATACTGTAACAGATAATCTTCCAATGGATCAGTACATTCTTCCCATTAATGAATACTGTAAAGGGCACTCTTCCCATTGACCAATACTGTAAGAGGCAGTCTTCCCAATAACCAAGACAGTAGAGGCACAGTCTTCAACAAGTCCAATACTCTGACAGATAAATGCTGTGAGGTGTATTGCTCTCATTGACCGCCAGCAGTGACTTATGCCCCATACACACGGTCTGATTTTCCGATGGTAAATGTCCGATCGGAGCGTGTTGTCGGAAATTCCGACCGTGTGTGGGCTCCATCGGACATTTTCCATCGGATTTTCCGACACACAAAGTTGGAGAGCAGGAGATAAAATTTTCCGACAACAAAATCCGTTGTCGGAAATTCTGATCATGTGTACACAAATCCGACGGACAAAGTGCCACGCATGCTCAAAATACATAAAGAGATGAAAGCTATTGGCCACTGCCCCATTTATAGTCCCGACGTACGTGTTTTACGTCACCGTGTTTAGAACAATCTGACAACTTTGTGCGACCGTGTGTAGACAAAACAAGTTTGAGCCAACATCCGTCGGAAAAAATCCTAGGATTTTGTTGTCGGAAAGCCTGAACAAAGTCTGACCGTGTGTACGTCCTATAACAGTGTGGGGTAAAACCACAATTTTCACTGTCCACCTTACTTTTTTTGTTATTATTATTATTCCTTGTTTAATTTCATTCTTGTTACTGCAAGTTATGCCCTGTACACACGACCGGTTTTGCCGTCGGAATAAACTCCGAAAGTTTCTCCGACTGAACTCCGACGGAATTCCGCTCAAGCGGTGTTGCTTTACACACGGTCACACCAAAGTCTGACCGTCCAGAACGCGGTGATGTACAACACTTATGACAGGACTAGAAAAAGGAAGTGCAATAGCCAGTAGCCAACAGATTCCGTCTCGTACTTGCTTCAGAGCATGCGTCGTTTTTGGTCCGTCGGAACAGCATACAGACGAGCGGGTTTACCGATAGGAATTGGTTCCGTCGGAAATATTTAGAACCATTCTCTTAGTGTCTTTCACAGTGACAAGATTTTGTCTCTACAAAGCGTTGAGCAGACGGTCTCATAAAAACGGCACGCGGAGCCCTTCTGCTGTTCTTTACCTGCCAGCACTAAAGTCGGGATGGCACCCAGCCAAAGTACTTTGTCCTGTAAAAACTCCTGTGAATGTGTTTTGGCCGACATGTGCGTAATGTGATCCACATCCCAGCTCACCGCTGTCAGCTGATATTATTATTAGCCGTCTATTTCACGGCTGTTCAACTATTTCTCATCTGACAAAGAGAACAAACGTTCCTTTTTTCTCTTGAAACTCTTCAGACATGGCAATCAATGTTGTCCAAAAGGATAAGGATGCATAAAAAAAAACTTAAACATGCCCCAGGCAGATGTGGGCTGCCTTTCAAGCATTACAGTCGATGTAAATCCTAACTGAATGGCATTAAAATTGCTGTAGTATTATAAAAAGTTGACTATTGTTTTTTTTAATAAAAATACTTGTTTTTACCTTGTCCTTCATTCTTTTATTGCATCTCAGTGTCTACATGAAGTCCAACGATCACAACTTTACTGGATTTAAGGTTTGCGTGAACATACTGCAAAGAAGTAAAAGAATCCCAAGGGAAAGGGTCGCGTGAACTTTTGTTAATTTTGTAGCTTTTAAACTTTGTATTTCTCATATGACCACAAGCACCATCTCTGATGCCACCATCTCAGTTTCAGATGACGCATTGCCGGCCTCGGATATAATTGGCCCAGTTCAAAGCGGCCATTTATGATTCCATCAGAAACAGTAAAACCCGGAGTGCCACTTTTATCTTACAGAAAACAAACCACTCAAAGCTAATTGTGAGCTGCAGCTGAAAGGTGAGGCACTTATAGAAAAATTAGATTAATAAATGGAAGGGAGAGAGGCCAAGGCTGATGGATGGAATGTTAATAGAGTGCCACCTGAGTGCAATCACCAAGGGAAAACACAGAAGCATTCAACAAAGGAAATATGGTAAACACCGAAAATTCGACTTTTCAACACAAACCTGAGAAAGAATCTCATTAAGCATTATTTACTATCGGAACCAGCTGTAAAATGCAACCGCAAAGCGGTTAAAATAAAAAATAGTTTATGAGATTCCTATGGGGAATGAGGGGAATGGCATTAAAGCTGACCATACATGAATTGAAAATTCAGCCGGTTCAGCAGGGACCAGCCAAATTTTGATCCATGTATGGGCAGGCTGGTTGTACAGAAGTCAATCTACCGATCACCTTCTGCACAGCAAGAAGGTAAAATTTTACCCACTCGATCAATGCCGCTGCCTATAGCTGGCAGTGCAGATCTGTGTATTGTGACGACGGGGAAGTCTCCCCTCTGCCAGTCTACAATACCTTTTACTAGGGTGCGGGGTTGTGGAGGGAGCGGGAGCTGCCGGCTCAGGCTCCCAGCGGTTCGCTGAGAGGCTGAGTTGGGTGCTGGTCCAGGCATGTGGGCGAATCCCGATCATATGGTCGTGATCTTTCTCAAGCCTAGACCGGCTTTGTGACATCAGACAACAGCGGGCTTCAGCCCGCTGTCTGCTGAAAACGGGTCACAGTTTAACTTGAGGACATGAGCACAGACAGGAAAAACAGGAACTTACACAGGAAGACATGTTAACATCCCAACATGTTGCAGTGCTACATAACGTATGGTAACACTGCTCTGTGTGTGGTGGTGTACTGCAATGTGAAAAATGGTGCATTTTTTGGACATTATGGTGCGTTTCCACCCATTTCTCTATTGAAATGCACTTTAATGCTTGAAAAAAAGTGCATTAACACACATGCATTTTTGTAATTCACCTGGAAGCTAAGGTTTGATTGGGCCTTAAATGACACATGCATGTGGAAGAATTTAAAGCATATCTATAGCCAATATTTTCAGTTTTCGATAGAGTAGTAAACCCAATTCCAGCTTAAAGAGTCTTTCTTTGGATGACCACATTGCTGCCGGGGTGACAAGGACACTGCCCATTGGTGGGGTTCTTACGTGCTTCAGAAGTCTGTTGCGGCATTATGACATCATGACAAGGGGACTGGTTAGCGGCATGCACAGGCAGCAGCTCTTGCTCACCAGTCTTTACTAAAGGAAGAAGCACCAGGGAGGGTCACGTGATGGTTGGACTTGGTAACTTTAATTATAAAAGATACAGCAAATTGGTGAATAGGTGGAAGGGGGTGGTAAGGAGAGATGGGAGGGGCTTTAAATTTATATTTACTGGTAAAGTACCCTTTCAGAGGTATTTTACAAAGTTACACAACCATTACATTCTGAAGGATTGTGCCTCCCCCTTCATGGCTCTAGATGATGTTCAAGCCATGTTGAGTCTTCGGTTGGTGTACGGGACCTTTGAGCTCGCAATGGTTAGGAAAATACATGTTTACTGCTCAGAGCCTCGGGCTTACTGCTCTGCTCCGTAAACATTCAACTTACAACTTGAACATCATCTAGAGCCCTAAAGAAGAGGCAGCTACAATACCCTGTAACACACTGGTATCATTTGGTGGAATAGCAATAAAGATGTTAATTAAGCTGGTGAATTGTGTGACTCTTTATACAAGGCAGTCCTCTCCCCATTCACATAGATATCACAGGTCACATGACAGCCGCTGAGGGAGCATGTAATAGCGTGGGCATTGGGTGAGTGTAATTGAAGCACGAAGAGTGTTGGGGAAAAAAAAAGACTAATGCCGCGTACACACGATCGGAAATGCCGCCAGCAAAACTCAGATGAGAGGTTTTTGACGGAAAATGCGACCGTGTGCATGCTCCATCGGTCTTTTGCTGGCAGAAAAACCATCCAAGATTTTTCCGACGGAAATTCTGATCATGTGTACGCGGCATAAGTTCATCAAGTCTGGCAATTGGTTTTTTTTTGTTTTTGTTTTTGAGTATAGATCTACTGTATGTTTAACCCAAGCATGTGGAAAGTGTCAACTAATTTTTTCTGTAAAATAATACTTTCCAAGAGTCGTTTTCCTCCTGCAAGTTTTTTGGTCATGTCCCCCGTGTTCTTGATTTCAGCTTCATACTGATAATCCTGTCCTCCTGACATGTTTTATCTCTCATTTCTGTTGCCTGTCTCCAGTCTCGTTCTATCTTATCAATATCTTTTTATAAGTGAAGTTTCCAGAACTGGACACAGTATTCTAAATGAGGTCTAGCTGGAGATCTACACTATATTGCCAAAAGTATTGGGGCGCCTGTCTTTACACGCACATGAACTTTAATGGCATCCCAGTCTTAGTCCGTAGGGTTCAACGTTGAGTTGGCCCACCCTTTGCAACTATAATAGCTTCAACTCTTCTGGGAAGGCTGTCCACAAGGTTTAGGAGTGTGTCTATGGGAATGTTTGACCATTCTTCCAGAAGCACATTTGTGAGGTCAGGCACTGATGTGGATGAGAAGGCCTGGCTTGCAGTCTCCACTCTAATTCAGCTCAGAGGCGTTCTGTTGGGTTGAGGTCAGGACTCTGTGCAGGCCAGTCAAGTTCCTCCACCCAAAACTTGCTCATCCATGTCTTTATGGACCCTGATTTGTGCACAGGTACAAATCATTTGGTGGAGGGGGGATTATGGTGTGAGGTTGCTTTTCAGGGGTTGGACTTCGCCCCTTAGTTCCAGTGAAGGAAACTCTTAAGGCGTCAGCATACCAAGACATTTTGGACAATTTCATGCTCCCAACTTTGTGGGAACAGTTTGGGGATGGCCCCTTCCTGTTCCAACATGACTGCGCACCAGTGCACAAAGCAAGGTCCATAAAGACATGGATGAGCAAGTTTGTTGTTGAGGAACTTAACTGGCCTGCACCTCAATCTGATAGAACACCTTTGGGATGAATTAGAGCAGAGACTGTGAGCCAGGCCTTCTCGTCCAATATCAGTGCCTGACCCAACAAATGCGCTTCTGGAAGAATGGTCAAACATTCCCATAGACACACTCTGAAACCATGTGGACAGCCTTCCCAGAAGAGTTGAAGTTGTTATAGCTGCAAAGGGGGGACCAACTAAATATTGATCCCTACGGATTAAGACTGGAATGCCATTAAAGTTAATGTGCGTGTAAAGGCAAGCATCCCAATGCTTTTGACAATATAGGACCTGCTTTTGGCAACCAGGACCTCCTTCCTCCTGATGGTGATGCCTCTAGTGACATAAAGGTCTATATAGAGGAATTAGGACCTCCTTCCTCCTGCTGGTGATCCCTCTAGTGATAACTAAAGATCTATATAGAAGAATCAGAACCTCCTTCCTCCTGCTGGTGACCCCTCTAGTGATAATAAAGGTCTATATAGAGGAATCAGGACCTCCTTCCTCCTGCTGGTGATCCCTCTAGTGATAATAACGATCTATATAAAAAAAATCAGGATCTCTTTCCTCCTGCTGGTGACCCCTCTAATGGTATAAAGATCTATATAGAAGAATCAGGACCTCCTTCCTCCTGCTGGCGATTCCTCTAGTGATATAAAGATCTATATAGAGAAATCAGGACCTCCTTCCTCCTGCTGGTGACCCCTCTAGAGACAAACAAAGATCTGATGCCCTCTAGAATTCTATTTGCTTATCCATACTGTTTGCTCATTTTGCAATCATCTGAAATAAACACCCCCACATCTTTTTCCTCTTTAATTCTGGCCAACACTTTACCCCCCAATATTGTACTCTACCATAGGATTATTTTTCTCTGTTGGCATTATTTTGCATTTAGAAATGTTGAATGTTGAGTTTCTTCTGCTTTGACCAATCTTCCAGCAATGCCAAATCATGTTCCATGGTATGAAGTGTCTACCAAAGAAGATACTCCCCTTTAAGAGCCCTACATGAAGTGCATTATGTTTCTTTCGTAATATCTTTAGACATGTGACCCGGGTTGTGAAACAGCTGAGTCTTTTGCCTGGAAATGTTGGAGATAAAAGGTGCCCTTTACTTCGCCTTGGAAAGTTAAGAAGTTCTGTAAGAGCAGAAATTTTGAAACAGAACAAAATGACCTCAGCATGGAGCATTGCAAGTGTTGGCCAGACGATTATGTCATTATCAATCACTGTGCAGGTTTTCTGGAAACAGCCAAAAAGAGATTCATCCAAAGTACCTATCACTGAAAGCTTTCCTGATCTGTTTGTTCAGAGCACGATGTGTCTGGAAATGGCTTTTGATGGAGGCCAGGAAACAGGAACGTCATTGTTAAACACAGTGAGCTTTTAACGTGGGATTGATATAAGAGCAAGCAGGTTTTTATTAAGCCAACATCTGTGATTCTTACAGTAAGTTCTCTGGTTACCACTTTCTCCCCCTTGCACAAATCTGTTCCCTTTCCCTGCTGGGTATAGAACGTATTGTTAGGTTCAACCATGTAATTGGTTTCTTATGTGGCTAAGTGCAAAGACTTTTTTCCTAAAGGATCATGTGACTGTAACAAAATGGAGTCCTGGTGGCACACAACTTTACCTCTTAATCAGATTTTTTTTTTAAAGAACCCCCCCCCCTCAAAAAAAAAAAACAACAATTCTTGCATTCCCAGTATTTTATTCACCATTTTTCCGACAGTAACCTTGTTTTTTTTCCCATATAATTGCTGTAGCATACCAGCATTCAGACTTCGGAGATTGGATTCTGCAGGTCCACAACTTTGCATGATCAATATACAGGACCACAGTACTATTCCGCTGCCGGTCAGGGCAATGGAACAGAACGAAACACACGTAAAAATTGCTTTGAATTTTTGCAGTTCTGTAATTTTTTTTAAGCCCAACTAAACGCACAGCTGGCCTCCAGGATGAGGTAACAAACTCATGTGTCATGGTCGGGGGTCAGGCTCGGAGACCAGTAGCTATAGCAGTAGAGAGGATCCCACCGACCAGCTGGATAAGTACACAAGCAGATCACCCTGGCAGATGTACGCGGGCTCACTCAAGGTGTGGGGTCTAAGCACTAACCGGTGTTCACCAGAACTCCTGATGGTGGAGATGGGTTTTGCTACATGTTAGTGCCAGGTCGCGGTCCTCGCCCCACCAGGAGGTGAGCAAGCTGGGGTCCAGTAGCAGATATAGCAGGTAGGGATCAAGCAGAAACGTAATCAGTAAACAAGGTCGGTAATAAGTGGTTGCAGGTTGGAATCAAGCAGAAGCAGGGGCGGACTGATCACTCATGGGGCCCCCGGGCAAAAGGAGATTATGGGGCCCCTAGGCAATCAGAGATTATGGGGCCACACAGTATACACACACACAGTATACAATCACACAGTATACCCATATATGTACACACAGTATACACAGACAGATGTAAAAAAAACACAGATGTATACATACTGTCCCTGGTTTTACTGAGGCTGATGGGACCCCCTAGTGGCCCAGGGCCCTCGGGCAGTGCCCGAGTGGCTCAATGGTCAGTCCGCCCCTGAGCAGAAGCTTAGTCGAGGAACAAGCCAAAGATCGGTAACAAGTGGTAGTGAAGACATGGATGACAGCAGGAGTAACAAGAGCAAAATATTGGCTGGGGAGAACACAATAATCTGGCAAACAGGGAGTGCAAAGGCATGGCTTTAATAGGAAGTTCATGGGAGGAACAAAGAGTTCAAGGCAAGGTTTTCTTTAGAGATCAGGAAGGCAACTGTCCAGCATTTCAGGTGGTTCAGCAAGAGGAGACACTACCAGCCACAGCAGAGGTCAGAGGTTCAGACCTGGGTCTTGACTATGGTTGCCACCTCATCCCTTTAAACCCGAACACTTATTAATTACACAGGTTCTGTGACTGATTAAGGTGGTATTTAAACTCACGTGGTGCCTTATCTGCATTTAATTAGCCTCAGAACCTGTGTAATTCAAAGGTGTTCGGGTTTAAAGGGATGAGGTGGCAACTCTAGTCCTGACATCATGGCTCAGCATAGTAGTAGCCATGTACAAGGAGGTAAAGAGCATATAGCTTTAGGAGACCCATATAAGGAATGACAATTAGTGCTGGGATAAGGTCATCTAGAGCCCAGGGCCAACATGCCAAACTGCCCCCCTCAACATGTATGAGTATTATGTGTTATCACAAATCCCCCACCCCAAAAAAATTAGCACTAATCTATATGCTTACCCCCCAAGCATAAAATTCCCCAGTACAAATCAGCCCCCCTGCTGAAATCCACCCCCCAGCACAAATCTTTGCTCTCCATCCCCCAAACACAAATGCCCACCCCATAAAAAAAATCACCCCCTCCTAGCAAAAGTCCTCTACCCCTCACATTTCTGTTCCAAGTATACTCCCCCCCCCATCTCCCCCCAAATTCCCCCTCCCAGCACAAATCCACCCCCTAAATTTCCTCTCCTAGCACAAATCCCACCACCCCCCCAAACAAAAATTTCCGCTCCTAGCACAATTCTCCACCCCCCCCCCCTTCACCATAGCACCTCTTCTAGCACAAACCCCCCAAATCCCCCTTCCTAGCACAAATTCTCTTCCCCCATCCCCCCCCCTTAACACAAATCCCCCTAAATCACCAGCAATCACTAGCAAATCTTTCCAAACCAAAACTGCGCTTCCTAACACAAATCCCCTCCCCCTCAATCTCCTGGCAGTGCCCCCACAACTCACATAAAGCCACGGTGCCCAGGCCAGCCACCTCTCCTGCCCACCCCTTGCCCCGGCCCTGCCAACAACCCATGTAAAAAATATCAATAAGGGCGACATAGGTTCCCATCAGCTACTAATCTGTATCAGAGCCATCATAGCCTAGAGGGATTAGACTACCACCACATTCTTAAGAAAAATAATATACCGTATATACTCGAGTATAAGTCGAATTTTTCAGCACATTTTTTTGTGCTGAAAGTGCCCCCCTCGACTTATACTCGAGTCAAGCACTTTTCTGCAGCAAAAAATTTCATTTTCCGAACCGACTTTGGGGCCCTGTATCTCAGGGCCACTTGGTGCTAGGAACCCCAAATTTGGTGTGCAGACCCAGTAGAACTGGTACCATAACATATCCAAAGCTGAAGTTCCTAGCACTAAGTGGCCCCGAGATACGGGGCCCCAAAATCAGTTCGGAAAATGTCATTCTCTGCTGCAGAAAAGTGCTTGACATTTTCTGAACCGACTTGGTGGCCCCATATCTCAGGGACACTTGGTGCTAGGAACCCCAAATTTGGTGTGCAAACCCAGTGGAACTGGTACCATAACATATCCAAAGCTGGGGTTCCTAGCACCAAGCGGCCCTGAGATACGGGGCCCCAAAACCGGTTCAGAAAATGTCATTTTCTGCTGCAGAAAAGTGCTTGACATTTTCTGAACTGATTTTTGGGGCCCTGTATCTCAGTGCCACTTGGTGCTAGGAACCCCAGCTTTGGAAATGTTATGGTGCTAGTTCCACTGGGTTTGCACACCAAATTTGGGGTTCTTAGCACTAAGTGGCCCCAAGATACAGGGCCCCAAGATACAGGGCCCCAAATTCGGTCAACTGTGTCCATCTGCAGCAATGTCATTTCAGGACCCTCTGGGTTCAGAGACCCCAAATTTTGGCTGCAGCTAGGGGGCATCTAGGGACCCTTAACTACCAAGTTTGAAGTTCAGGGAACCTATGGCTGCAAATGGGCACAGTGAGGCATGCAAATGGGCATTGTTGACCCTCTTTTCCACTTACAGTAGCTGTGCATTTCTCACCCTCGTCTTATACTCGGGTCAATAAGTTTTTCCCATTTTTTTTGTGGTAAATTAGGGCCTCGACTTATACTCGGAGCGACTTATACTCGAGTATATACGGTAACTTGTACAATTGCTGCTCAAGTCATTTGAAAATATTAAATCCTTTCCTCCTCAAATTGCAGATGCTAAAGTTTCCTAAAACAGTAAAACAAAATTCAACGCAATAGGAATTTACTGTAACTTGTTTCTGAAAAAGACCCCTAAAAGGTTAACTATTGCTAAAGTGATGGCGATCCTGCGGCTTCCCACATCAGAGAACTGAGAGTTTACCAGGTGGTCAGCAAACCAGCCCATGCCATACAGAAAACAGGATGTGAAAAATAGATGATGAAACAAACACTTATCTGTTCAGAACACAAAAAATAAATTTGGAATCTGCAACAAGTTTCAAACTATCACGGAATAGTGATGAGAAGTTCGGATCTTTTATGTGAATCGGTTCATTTTGAACTGTTCATTGAAATGAACTGATTCATGAATCCATTCTTCCATTCACCTGCTGAGTCTGCTGACAAGCAAGTAAACCGAAGCTTTGGATCTTTTGGATATTAAACGATCTGAATGACTGAATCAGAATACTCTGATTCACAGAAGGTTGGCAAATCCTTGTTAAGTAAAAAAAAAAAAAAAGAAAGATAAATAAAAAAAATAAAACTAGACATGTGCACTGCCGAAAAATTGGTTCTTTTTAGTTTTCATTTTATTTTTTATTTTTTATTTTTTTCGCTTTTCGGGTCATTCGTTATGATCAAAATTCGTAAATTCGAAAATTCGTAAATGAGAAAATCCGAAAATTTGAAAATCCGTAAATTTGAAAATCTGAAAATCCGGAAATTCCAAAATTTCGAAAATTCATCTACGCTCTTTTTGTTTTTTCCTCCTTTTTCCTCTTTGTCATTTTCACTTCTTCTTTCAGTATTTTTGTCACTCTTTCACTTTGTCCTCAGCTCACCTCTCTCCATTATTTCTTTTCCTTTGCATTTTCTTTATCTTATCCTTCCCTCTTTTTCCATTGTCACTTCACCCACACTATCACTTTTTCCATTACACTCGTCAACATATCTTTCTGCCATTTTCACATACTATTGCCCCACACTTTTTCTCACCCCCCCCCCTTTTTTTATTTTTCATGTCACTCTTTACGATTATCTTCATCCCACCCTTCCCTTTTTTAAGTTTCACACTATTCATTCCACTTCCTTTTCTTTCACTCCTTATTTATTTTTATTCTTCTTCTTCCCTTTTTTTGTTTTTCACTTTATTTTTATTGGCTCTTACATTCCAGTATACTCTTTATACGTCTATTATTCTCATTGATAAGATTTGATAAACTATCTCGGTGGAGTTGTCCGACCTTGCCATAAAACTTATTAAATTAATATCCTTATATTCAATAATCTAACAGTAACATTACCTAATCATTTTTACATACATACTCCTTGTATTTATGCTCTGCCGCGGGTGTCGGCCCCTTCATGCCTGCGGGAGAGCATTAGCCTGAGAGCATTAGCATGTGACTCCTTGTAAGTCGCACTCGGGGCACTTTCTGGTCTACCAATGCATGGGATTATCAGACAGTTTTCATGGGATTTTCGGCTGGGAGGTAAATGTAGCACATAGGTAAATGTATGAGACGGCTATTTGTTGCACTTATATGATCGCTTGTGCATTTTTTCCATTTGATATGCTGTAGTTTCTTTGCAGCAAACCTATCCTCTGAAGAAGCGAAACGGGACGAAACGCGGCAGTTTTTGTCTATTTAGACATGTTTGCTATGTAATGCCATGTATATTTCTATGTTGTAATATTTGCACTTCTTGGGTATACCCCCTTGCTGAGCTCATATTTTAACCTTCATGGTAAATTTTGTGCGTTTTTTCCATTTGATATGCTAAATGTAGTTTCTTTGCAGCAAACTTATCCTCTGAAGAAGCGAAACGGGTCGAAACGCGTCAGTTTTTTCTATTTAGACATGTTTGCTATGTAATGCCATGTATATTTCTATGTTGTAATATTTGCACTCCTTGGGTATACCCCTTTGTTGAGCTCATAATTTAACCTTCATGGTAAATTTTGTGCGTTTTTTCCATTTGATATGCTAAATGTAGTTTATTTGCAGCACACTTATCCTCTGAAGAAGCGAAACAGGTCGAAACGTGTCAGATTTGTCTATTTAGACATGTTTGCTATGTAATGCCATCTATATTTCTATGTTGTAATATTTGCACTTCTTGGGTATACCCCTTTGCTGAGCTCATATTTTAACCTTCATGGTAAGTTTTGTGCGTTTTTTCCATTTGATATGCTAAATGTAGTTTCTTTGCAGCAAACCTATCCTCTGAAGAAGCGAAACGGGACGAAACGCATCAGTTTTTGTCTATTTAGACATGTTTGCTATGTAATGCCATGTATATTTCTATGTTGTAATATTTGCACCCTTTGGGTATACCCCCTTGCTGAGCTCATATTTTAACCTTCATGGTAAATTTTGTACGTTAATACAATTTTGTCAACAAAAAACAGATCTTTTTAATCCCTTGTTATTCATTTACTCCGCTGCTAAAAAAAACCCTTTTGGGGGAACTTTCTCATATATTAATAAAGAAAAAAAACTTGCTTTTTAAGGGCCTGTTCACACCACATGCAGTCCTGTGCGTTTTTTTTTTCTGCATCAAAAATGCATGGAAAGTAGATTATATGGTTTTCAATGGCATAATTCACACCAGTGCTTGCAGGTCCAGTGCATTCCAGAAAAAAAAGTAGAACATGCTGCACTTTTCCTGCACTGGACTGTACTGGAACGCATTAAACCACCGACCAGCCGCCGCAGTTTTACTGCGGCAGAATGGCACGGCTGGGCCAAACGACGTTATGTAACTTTGCTTCGCCCTGTGGCTACTAAGGGCGCGCGTTGGCTGCTCGCCCCCAGAGCCAATGCGTGTGGCTCCCGCGATCGCTCGCGACACACCGAGAACTGGGATCTCTGTGTGTAAACATACCGTTTCCGGTTCTCTGAGGGGAGAAGAGACTGATCGTCTGTTCATACAAAATATGAACAGCGATCTGTCATCTCCCCTAGACAGTCCCCTCCCCGCCCTCAGTTAGAACACAGAGAGGGAACACAGTTAACCCCTTGATCGCCCTCTAGTGTTTAACCCCTTCCCGTCCAGTGACAATTTTACAGTAATCAATGCATTTTTATAGCACTGATCGCTGTATAAATGCCAATGGTCCCAAAAATGTGTCAAAAGTGTCTGATGTGTCCGCCATAATGTCGCAGTCCCAATAAAAATCGCAGATCGCCGCCATTACTAGTAAAAAAAAAAATAATAATAAAAATGCTATAAAACTATCCCCTATTTTGTAGACGCTATAACTTTTGCGCAAATCAATCAATATATGCTTATTGCGATTTTTATTACCAAAAATATGTAGAAGAATAAAATTAGCTATTTTTTAAAAAAAATGGGGATATTTATTATAGCAAAAAGTACAAAATAGTGTGTTTTTTTGAAAATTGTCGCTCTTTTTTTGTTTATAGCGCAAAAAATTAAAAAACACAGAGGTGATCAAATACCACCAAAAGAAAGCTCTATTTGTGGGGGAAAAAAGGACGTCAATTTTGTTTTGGTGCAACGTCGCACGACCGCGCAATTGTCAGTTAAAGCGACGCAGTGTCGAATCGCAAAAAATTACCTGGTCATTCAGCAGCCAAATCTTCCGGGGCTGAAGCGGTTAAGGATCGGAAGGATTTGCCCGCTTAAAGACCAGGCCATTTTCTGCGACACGACACTACGTCGCTTTACCTGAAAATTGCGCAGTCGTGCGATGTTGTACCCAAACAAAATTGACGTCTTTTTTTTCCCCGCAAATAGAGTTTTCTTTTGGTGGTATTTGATCAGCTCTGCGGTTTTTATTTTTTGCGCTATAAACAAGAAAAGGCCGACAATTTAGAAAAAAAAAAAACAATATTTTTTACTTTTTGCTATAATAAATATCTCCAAAAAAAATCAAAAAACAAATTTTTTCATCAGTTTAGGCCTATATGAATTCTTGTACATATTAAAAAAAAAAAATATCGCAATAAGTGTATATTGATCAGTTTGCACAAAAGTTAGAGTATCTACAAAATAGGGGATATATTTATTGTGTTTTTATTATACATTTTTTACTAGTAATGGCGGTAATCAGCGATTTTTAGCAGGACTGCATCATTGCTGCGCACAGATCGGACACTTTTGACACTTTTTTGGGACCAGTGACATTTATACACCGATCAGTGCTATAAAAATGCACTGATTACTTTATAAATGTCACTGGCAGGGAAGGGGTTAACACTGGTGGTGATCAAGGGGTTAAATGTGTTCCCTGGGAGGTGTTTCTAACTGTGGGGGGGAGTGTACTGACTGGAGGAGGAGAGAGATTGCTGTTCCTGATCATTAGGAACAGCAGATCTATCTCTCCTCCCCTGTCAGAACGTGGATCTGTTTGTTTACATTGACAGATCGCCGTTGTGGCTCTCTGTGGAGTGATCGCGGGTGGCCGGCGGACATTGTGGCCCACGGCCATGCACATGAGCTCCCCCGCCGAGCAGCAGACCGATGTACAGCTACGACGATTCCCGGGAACGAGCCGATCTGCCGCAGTGTAATGACGGCGGCTGGTTGGCAAGTGGTTAAAACGCATAAAAAATGCACCTAAATGCACTGGAACACACATGTCCTTATTTAAGATTAAGAAAAAAGAGGGGGGAAAAATGCACTGGACTGCATCAAAAACGCACTGGAACGCATCAAAAACGCACATGAAGAAAAGGATCTGGAACGCATCCGGACTGCATTTTTATGGTGTGAACTGGTCCTGTACAGTTCAGGAAAAATGCATCATGTTCTACTTTTTTATCTGGAACTGAGTGCACTGGTGTGAACTATGCCATTGAAAACCACATAACCTATTTTCCATGTGTTTTTGATACAGAAAATAAACACACTGTATTGCATGTGATGTGAACTGGCCCTAAGGCTGTCTGTACCTTATCACTGCTGCTACCTGATCATTGATTTAGTGTATCGTTCTACTAGTGTACTCTGTTCTGAGACTCATGATTCTTTGACTCAGTAACTGTCCTGGAAACTCATATGATTCTTTGATTCAGTAACTGTTCTGGAGAGTCATATGGTTCTTTGACTGAGTAACTCATATGGTTCTTTGACTCAGTAAATGTTCTGGAGACTCATATGGTTCTTTGACTGAGTAACTGTTCAGGAGACTCATATGGTTCTTTGACTCAGTAACTGTTCAGGAGACTCATATGGTTCTTTGACTTAGTAACTGTTCTGGAGACTCATATGGTTCTTTGACTCAGTAACTGTTCTGGAGACTCATATGGTTCTTTGACTCAGTAACTGTTCAGGAGACTCATATGGTTCTTTGACTTAGTAACTGTTCTGGAGTTACTCATATGGTTCTTTGAGTAACTGTTCTGTAGTTACTGATATGGTTCTTTGACTCAGTAATTGTTCTGGAGACTCATATGGTTCTTTGACTCAGTAACTGTTCTGGAGACTCATATGGTTCTTTGATTCAGTAACTGTTCTGGAGACTCATATGGTTCTTTGACTCAGTAACTGTTCTGGAGACTCATATGGTTCTTTGACTCAGTAACTGTTCTGGAGACTCATATGGTTCTTTGATTCAGTAACTGTTCTGGAGACTCATATGGTTCTTTGATTCAGTAACTGTTCTGGAGACTCATATGGTTCTTTGACTCAGTAACTGTTCTGGAGACTCATATGATTCTTTGACTTAGTAACTGTTCTGGAGACTCATATGGTTCTTTGAGTAACTGTTCTGTAGTTACTCATATGGTTCTTTGACTCAGTAATTGTTCTGGAGACTCATATGGTTCTTTGACTGAGTAACTGTTCTGGAGACTCATATGGTCCTTTGACTCAGTAACTGTTCTGGAGACTAATTTTGTCGTCACTTTGGTATCATCTTCTTCATCTCATGTGCAGCAGACCTCCAGAAAACGTGAATCTTTTTGCTTCTGGAAGTTCTTCTGCTGTCTTCCATGGAGGATCTTTTTTGCATTTCTCGTTTTTCAATGCAAGGACAATATGCATGCACTTTTTCTGTACTTGAAGGTTTTGTCCTACAGTATCTCCCAGCAATAGACATGTGCAATTCATTTAGTTACAAATCAGAATTCGGACTAAATATTCATAATTTGAAGATTCTGATGTATCTGAATTTACAAATTCAGATACATCAGACTCATATGGTTCTTTGACTCAGTAACTGTTCTGGAGACTCATATGGTTCTTTGACTCAGTAACTGTTCTGGAGACTCATATGATTCTTTGACTGAGTAACTGTCCTGGAAACTCATATGATTCTTTGACTTAGTAACTGTTCTGGAGACTCATATGGTTCTTTGAGTAACTGTTCTGTAGTTACTCATATGGTTCTTTGACTCAGTAATTGTTCTGGAGACTCATATGGTTCTTTGACTGAGTAACTGTTCTGGAGACTCATATGGTCCTTTGACTCAGTAACTGTTCTGGAGACTCATATGGTCCTTTGACTCAGTAACTGTTCTGGAGACTCATATGGTTCTTTGACTCAGTAACTGTTCTGGAGACTCATATGGTTCTTTGACTCAGTAACTGTTCTGGAGACTCATATGGTCCTTTGACTCAGTAACTGTTCTGGAGACTCATATGGTTCTTTGACTCAGTAACTGTTCTGGAGACTCATATGGTTCTTTGACTCAGTAACTGTTCTGGAGACTCATATGATTCTTTGACTGAGTAACTGTCCTGGAAACTCATATGATTCTTTGACTCAGTAACTGTTCTGGAGACTCATATGGTTCTTTGAGTAACTGTTCTGTAGTTACTCATATGGTTCTTTGACTGAGTAACTGTTCTGGAGACTCATATGGTCCTTTGACTCAGTAACTGTTCTGGAGACTAATTTTGTCGTCACTTTGGTATCATCTTCTTCATCTCATGTGCAGCAGACCTCCAGAAAACGTGAATCTTTTTGCTTCTGGAAGTTCTTCTGCTGTCTTCCATGGAGGATCTTTTTTGCATTTCTCGTTTTTCAATGCAAGGACAATATGCATGCACTTTTTCTGTACTTGAAGGTTTTGTCCTACAGTATTTCCCAGCAATAGACATGTGCAATTCATTTAGTTACAAATCAGAATTCGGACTAAATATTCATAATTTGAAGATTCTGATGTATCTGAATTTACAAATTCAGATACATCAGACTCATATGGTTCTTTGACTCAGTAACTGTTCTGGAGACCCATATCATTCTTTGACTTAGTAACTGTTCTCAAGACTCATATGGTTCTTTGAGTAACTGTTCTGGAGACTCATATGGTTTTTTGACTCAGTAACTGTTCTGGAGACTCATATGGTTCTTTGACTCAGTAACTGTTCTGGAGACACATGTGGTTCTTTGACTCAGTAACTATTCTGGAGACTCATATGGTTGAGTCTCCAGAACCATATGAGTCTCCAGCACAGTTACTGAGTCAAAGAACCATATGAGTCTCCAGAACAGTTACTGAGTCAAAGAACCATATGAGTCTCCAGAACAGTTACTGAACAGTTGATCGCTCTAGATATTAACCCCTTCCCAGCCAGTGTCATTAGTACAGTGATAGTGCATATTTTTAGCACTGATCACTGTATTAATGTCATTTGTGATGTCAGTGGCAGTAAGTTAATTCCCCCCAACGTCAGTTAGTGTCACATTACCCACTGCACTATAGCAGTCCCATTATAAGTTGCTGATTATCATTAGTAGTATAAAAAAATATATATATATATAAAACAAAAAGTCCAGTATATATCCCATAGTTTGTAGGCACTATAACTTTCACGAAAACCAGTCAATATACACCTATTGGGATTTTTTTTTAATTAAAAACATGTAGCAAATTACATTTTGGCCAAAATTTATGAAGAAATTAGATTTTTGTTATTTTTTTATTGGCTAGGTTTTAAAACAGAAAGTAAAAAATATTGTTTACTATTTCAAAATTTTCAATCATTTTTTTGTTTATATCGCGAAAAATTAGAAAACCCAGTGGTGATCAAATACCACCAAAGGAGGCTCTATTTGTGGGGAAAAAAATGATACAAATTTAATTTGGGTACAGTGTTGAATCCCCAAGCAATTACCAATTAAAGTAGCGCAGTGCCAAATAGCAAAACTTGGCCTAGTCATGAAGGGAGTAAAACCTCCTGGAGCTGAACATGGTGTGCTGGCGATGTGTACTTTGGTGTCTGGTATCTCTGGTTTCCAGCTGGCAATTGCCATAGCACCCACTTACTTTTGGCCATTTCCAGGAACATGTGCAATGGGAATATTATACGATTATCCGTTAACTCCTTCAGATCCGCGCTAAAGCCGAATGATGGCTGGAGCGTGGATCTGCTTTGCCGGGAGGCCGTCAATAGCCGTCCTCCCCTTTGCATGCTCCCCGTGCGCCCCCTGCAAGGCTCAGCGAGCGCGGCGTGAGTTGTGATCACCGATTCACTGAGACTTGGGTGATCACAGATGGGACGATCCCGGGCTCTTACCACGTGATCAGCTGTCAGCCAATGACAGCTAATCACGTAATATAAACAGAAGATCAGTAATCGTTTTTGTTTTTCTCCTCACGCTGACAGCATGAGAAGAAAACGCAGCCAATCACCGGATTTAGTGCAAGGGACATCAGTTCGAAGAGGAAGAGGCAAAGCTGCCTCATCTGTGCCCACCAATACCGCCTTCCAGTGCCACCTGCCATTGTCCACACAGTGCCACGAATCAGTGCCCAGCAGTGCATAAGTACCATCAATCAGTGCCACCTATCAATGCCCACGAGTGCCACCTATCAATGCCCACCAGTGGTGCCAATCAGTGCCTCATCAGTGCCACCCAGCAGTGCTGCCTATAAGTGTCACCTACTAGTGCCAATCAGTGCCCATCACTGCCACCCATCAGTGCCCATCACTGCCACCTATCATTCCCATCACTGCCACCTATCAGTGCCACCTATTAGTGCCCTTCAGTGCCACCTATCAATGCCCACGAGTGCCACCTATCAATGCCCACCAGTGGTGCCAATCAGTGCCACATCAGTGCCACCCAGCAGTGCTGCCTATAAGTGTCACCTACTAGTGCCAATCAGTGCCCATCACTGCTACCCATCAGTGCCCATCACTGCCACCTATTATTCCCATCAGTGCCAGCTATCAGTGCCACCTATAAATGCCCTTCAGTGTCACCCATCATTGCCACCTCTCAGTGCCCTTCAGTGCCACCCATCAGTGCCACCTCTCAGTGACCACCAATGCCACCTATAAGTGCCCACCAGTGCCACCTCATCAGTGCCCACCAGTGCTGCCTATTAGTGCCCATCAGTGCCGCCTTATCAGTGCCCATCAATGCAGCCTATCGCGGTGCCCATCAGTGCAGCCTCATCAGCGTACATCAATGAAGGAGAAAAATTACCTGTTTGCAAAATTTATTAACAAAATATAAAACGGTTTTGTATTTTTTTTTAAATTTCGGTCTTTTTTAATTTTTTTAACAAAAAATAAAAAACCCAGAGGTGATCAAATACCACCAAAAGAAAGCTCTATTTGTGGGGAAAAAATTATAAAAATTTCATTTGGGTGCAGTGTTGTATGACTGAGTAATTGTCATTCAAAGGGTGACTGAAAATTGGTCTGGGCAGGAAGGGGGTATAGGTGCCCAGTAAAGTGGTTAAAGTAGCGCATTGCAATTACTCCTTAAAGCAGCGCAGTGCCAAATAGAAAAAAAATGGCCTGGTCATGAAGGGAGTAAAAGGTGGTGTGCTGGCGATGTGTACTTTGGTCTATGGTGTCACTGGTTTTTCAGCTGGGAATTGCCATAGCACCCACTTACCTTTGGCCATTTCCAGGAAGGCGCGCGATGGAATTTTATACATGCCCCGACAAATACGGCACAGTTGACATGTCCAATATAAATAGAGAGTTGGCCACAAATAATGTATTATTCGGCACAGTCCTGGTTGAGTGTTGGTTGGGCAACCTTGTTTTCCCGTAGATAAGCCGTCCCTGGAGCTGTCATGGTGGCACGGCTCTGTACTCTTGGCTTTTCGAAGGTATACAACAAGCTTGGCCAAGCTGGCATGTTTGTGCCACGGTCTGTTGCGCCTTGTGGCTCTTAATTGCATGGGCGGCCTTAACCATATTGAAACACTACCAGGATCGATTATTCACAGTGCCTAGGAATGCATGCTTATAAAGGTCAGAACGCTTGTATGTTAAATTATTTTTACATGCCAAGGACTGGAAAAAAAAAAATGTTTCCCATAATTTATTACAAAAACAATATGCAAACATGAAATAATCACAAAAGATTCTACAGGCTGGATGTGCTTGTATCCATGAAAATATTGCTCGTCTATTTTTAATTGCATTTTCCTGGCCGGATATAAAATATGTAAATCATTGGTCACAAGTGTAATCAGTGAATATACAGAACAAATTCCTAAATTTTTTAACGATTTTATTTTTTTTCTTATGGAGCTTGAGAATTACTGTGCAGGTAATTGATTGCAGTGTTTCGGAACTGGAATATGCCCAGCCTGTTTTGCAGTATATTGTTTTATAAAAACTTAGAAGCATACAGTAGACAAGTGAAGACCAAGTTTGCCTTTGTTTTTTTTCTTTTTCTTTTTTCTTTTTAACCTTTTTATCTGAATATAGGTCTTTGTTTGTCCCAAGCATGTTTAAACCCTTGTCCACCAAGGTACACTATATTACCAAAAGTATTGGGACGCCTGCCTTTACACGCACATGAACTTTAATGGCATCCCAGTCTTAGTCCGTAGAGTTCAATATTGAGTTGGCCCATCCTTTGCAGCTATAACAGCTTCAACTCTTCTGGTAAGGCTGTTCACAAGGTTTAGGAGTGTGTCTGTGGGAATGTTTGACCATTCTTCCAGAAGCGCATTTGTGAGGTCAGGCACTGATGTTGGACAAGAAGGCCTGGCTCGCAGTCTCCGCTCTAATTCATCCCAAAGGTGTTCTATCGGGTTGAGGTCAGGACAGTCAAGTTCCTCCATCCCAAACTCGCTCATCCATGTCTTTATGGACCTTGCTTTGTGCACTAGAACAGAAACAGGAAGGGGCCATCCACATGCCAAACTGTGCGCCCCCCTCGAAAGATGTGTAAGCATTATGTGTGTGCAAAAATCCCCCCCCCCAAAAAAATAAATTGAGCACTAATCTACATGTTTATCCCATGTTTGATAAGATCACACAATAAGATCTATAAGATCACACTATAAGATCCACGGTAACCCTTAGTGAAATTCCCAAGAGATTTCCTCACCCCCTGAAAAACTGACAGGTGGACCTGATTGGTGCGCCCGTGTGAAAGGGCCCTAAGAGTAAAAGTGATTGTAAAGTCTCAAGGTTTTTCACCTTAAAGTGGAAGATAATGTTGTTTTTTTTACAAAAGGCTGACAGACAGGGTATTTATGACAGAAGAGATCCTATTGGTCACTTCTGCCATAAATACATCCTTCTGCCTGTCAGCTGTCATGTTCGTTGAGCTGTGAATGCGCAGCTCAGGAAACATTTACCACCCCGATCAGCCTCAATCCGTGCCGCTGTGATGTGACTCCCGTGTGCATGCCTGGGAGTCCTGTCATTGTGGCCTGGCCTATCAAAAGGTCTAAGGCACGAGACCCGTAAGGAAGACCGGGCGAAGATGGAAGCATTGGGGGACACCCGGTCCCAGCGTTGCGCTGAAAGACACCATATGACAGGTAAGTCTGCCATAATATCTACCTGATTTGTCAAGAGAGCATAAAAATGTGAGAGGGAGTGCGGAACCTGTTCTCCTCCAAAGCAAATCTGCTCTAACGGTGTGTGAGCTGGCGTAAGGTTTGGTGAGCTGTTGGTAACGTTCGGAGGTGAGCATTCAGTTGCGCTCGTCTCAGAAAGTCAAGATCAGTTTGAAATCAACTCTCTATATCCCTACTAGGGATGGGCCGAACAGACCCCTGTTCAGTTCGCACCAGAACTTCCGAACACCACAAAAGTTCAGACCCGAATAACGAATCCCATTAAAGTCAATGTGACCCGAACGTCAGAAGTGCCCATTTTGAAGGCTTATATGCAAGTGATTGGCCATACAATGGTTATAGGGGTCCGCATCCTGCCCTGGGGGACATGTATCAATAAAAAAAAAGTTTGTGAAAAACTTCATTTTTAAATGAGCAGTGATTTTTTGATTTTTAAAGTGAAAGCCTAAAAATGAAACTATATACTTCCAATATAGTGCCTGGGGGGTCCCCTTAGTCTACCTGTAAAGTGGCAGATCTGTACCATGTCTAGAATCTGTTGCAGCCAAAAAAATTACATTTTCCCTGCAAGCTGCCTTTATTTTGCTCAGCAACAGCTGGGGAGCCAGTGTGTATGATGAGGCCACAATGTAGTGCACTGGGAACAAGATTAGAGATTTTTTGGATACATTCTGGTGTCACTTTGACTTTGTATAGAGGTAACGAGTGCGTAAAAATTGGTCTTTGGGTGTCGTATCTAACGTAACCCTATAGAAGTACTCTTGATGAAAGCAAGAATTGGCCTTGCTGTAAAAAATTGCAATTCTATGCACCTGTCAAACAGGTGCAGAAAAATTACACTTTGGGTGTCGTGGGGAGCCTTCCCACCGTAACCTTATGGAGGTGCTCTTGATGAAGGCAAAAAAATTTGCAATGATATTGGTGTTTTTGCCATGTTTGATGTGCCTGAGACACAGTTTGCAGATAGCAACAGTGCGATCTGCTGCAGATGTGCTGAAAAAGGTCCAGACAGTTGAGCTTTGGGGAGTGGGCCGAGAGATAACAGCTGCAGCATGTGATGGAATAGGATGGCTGCTCTCTACTCATTCTTAATGTCCGCCTTCAGTTTCCTCCTCTGCTCTATCTGGCACCCAAGTTGCATCAGTGACCTCGTCATCTCCATCTCCTCCATCTTCATCATTACCACTGGAGACAACTTGGCAATACGCTCTGGCTTGGGGAACATGAATGCCAATTTGTCTACCAGTGTTCCTCCCTCTCTCTAGGCTCATGTTCCTGTCATCCTCAACCTCAGAACCAACATCTGAATCCAGTAATGGCTGGGCATCATCAAGGAGCAAATGGCTGACGCTGTGGTCAAATAACTCAGCTGACTCCTCAATGGCTGATGTTGGGGCTATGGCAGGAATAGATGTGGACAAGGAGGCAGGTTTATCCACTCTGGCAACTGCAGGGAACTGCACACTTGTCTCTGCTTGCGTGACAGAGGATGAGGAGGATGAGGAAGGTTTAGTAAGCCAGTCCACCACCTCCTCTGCATGCTGTGGCTGGATAGCATGGGCAAACTCACTAAACAGAGGAAATGATGCCCTGCCTGAGGACAGACTACCACATCCACCTTTGCCTGTGGACACATTTGTTGCTTGCCCCCTTACAGTGCCATGGGAACGTCTGCCTCTCCTTGTTGTCCTCCCAGACATTATTAGGAGGGAGGGGGCGGTGCTTATAAGCAAAGTAAAGAAGAAGTGGAAATCTATACGTGGATGTACATTTACATTAATCAATGTAAAGAGGTGTTTGGTGCACTTTAATTTGAGTACTCACACTACACAGACACACTTCACGGATACACTATAATATACTGCAATATAATGCACCAAACATACAGTGACGCACAGAACTATATGGCGTTAAACTGGCAGTAACGGACACAATATTATATGGCGTTAAACTGGCAGTAATGGACACAAAACTATATGGCGTTAAACTGGCAGTAACGCACACAGAAATATATATGGTGTTAAACTGGCAGTAACGTACACAAAACTATATGGCGTTAAACTGACAGAAATGCACACAGAACTATATGGCGTTAAACTGGCAGTAACACACAAAACTATATGGCTTTAAACTGGAAGTAACGCACACAGAACTACAGTAGGGACGGAAAGTATTCAGACCCCCTTAAATTTTTCACTCTTTGTTATATTGCAGCCATTTGCTAAAATATCTTAAGTTCATTTTGTTCCTCATTAATGTACACACAGCACCCCATATTGACAGAAAAACACAGAATTGTTGACATTTTTGCAGATTTATTAAAAAAGAAAAACTGAAATATCACATGGTCCCAAGTATTCAGACCCTTTGCTCAGTATTTAGTAGAAGCACCCTTTTGATCTAATACAGCCATTAATCTTTTTGGGAAAGATGCAACAAGTTTTTCACACCTGGATTTGGGGATCCTCTGCCATTCCTCCTTGCAGATCCTCTCCAGTTCTGTCAGGTTGGATGGTAAACGTTGGTGGGCAGCCATTTTTAGGTCTCTCCAGAGAGGCTCAATTGGGTTTAAGTCAGGGCTCTGGCTGGACCATTCAAGAACAGTCACGGAGTTGTTGTGAAGCCACTCTTTCGTTATTTTAGATGGGTGCTTAGGGTCATTGTCTTGTTGGAAGGTAAACCTTTGGCCCAGTCTGAGGTCCTGAGCACTCTGGAGAAGGTTTTCATCCAGGATATCCCTGTACTTGGCCGCATTTATCTTTCCCTCAATTGCAAGCAGTTGTCCTGTCCCTGTAGCTGAAAAACACCCCCACAGCATGATGCTGCCACCACCATGCTTCACTGCTGGGACTGTATTGGACAGGTGATGAGCAGTGCCTGGTTTTCTCCACACATACCACTTAGAATTAAGGCCAAAAAGTTCTATCTTGGTCTCATCAGACCAGAGAATCTTATTTCTCACCATCTTGGAGTCCTTCAGATGTTTTTTTAGCAAACTCCATGCAGGCTTTCATGTGTCTTGCACTGAGGAGAGGCTTCCGTCGAGCCGTCGAGCCACTCTGCCATAAAGCCCCGACTGGTGGAGGTCGACTTTCTAAAACTTTCTCCCATCTCCCGACTGCATCTCTGGAGCTCAGCCACAGTGATTTTTACCTCTTCTCCCCCAACAGCTCAGTTTGGCCGGACGGCCAGCTCTAGGAAGGGTTCTGGTCGTCCCAAACGTCTTACATTTAAGGATTATGGAGGCCACTGTGCTCTTAGGAACCTTAAGTGCAGCAGAAATGTTTCTGTAACCTTGGCCAGATCTGTGCCTTGCCACAATTCTGTCTCTTAGCTCTTCAGGCAGTTCCTTTGACCTCATGATTCTCATTTGCTCTGACATGCACTGTGAGCTGTAAGGTCTTATATAGACAGGTGTGTGGCTTTCCTAATCAAGTCCAATCAGTATAATCAAACACAGCTGGACTCAAATGAAGGTGTAGAACCATCTCAAGGATGATCTGAAGAAATGGACAGCACCTGAGTTAAATATATGAGTGTCACAGCAAAGGGTCTGAATACTTAGGACCATGTGATATTTTAGTTTTTCTTTTTTACTAAATCTGTAAAAATGACAACAATTCTGTGTTTTTCTGTCAATATGGGGTGCTGTCTGTACATTAATGAGGAAAAAAAATGAACTAAAATGATTTTAGCAAATGGCTGCAATATAACAAAGAGTGAAAAATGTAAGGGGGTCTGAATACCTTCCCTCCCCACTGTATATGGCGTTAAACTGGCAGTAATGCACACAAAACTATATGGCGTTAAACTAGCAGTAACGCAATCAAATAGAAAGTGTTCAGCCATCACTACACTGACGCCATCTAAACTGTCCCTATTCTAGCTATACACTAATGTAAAGGTTACTGACACGGTCTCACTACACTACAGTGAAACTATGTGAGCTGTCCCTACTCTAGCTGCACACTATGCAAAGCTGAATGATGGTCCTCCTCACTATACTCACACTACCCCTAGACTGACACTAAACTAATATTCTTCACTGACAATTGAAGCAGAATAGCACAGTATAGCACACAAATGCCGCGTACACACGGCCGGACTTCCCGACAGAAAAAGTCCAATGGGAGCCTTTGGTCGGACATTCCGACCATGTGTATGCCCCATCAGACTTTTTCTGTCGGCATTTCCGATGGACTCAGATATAGAACATGTTCTAAACCTTTCCGTCGGAAATGCAGATGGAGTTTAGCCCGTTGGCAAGTCCGCTCGTGTGTACGCGGCATAACTAACTAAAAGCACTGCACAGAGCCCTGTTCTATCTCTCTCCATGCCGAAATCATTCTGAAAATGGCTGCCATCGAAAGAATACTTTTATACTGTGGAGTGGGAATGAGCCATGATTGGATAAAGTCATGATGACAGTGTCCAATCATGACTCTGACAGTGCTCTGTGCCCTGATTGGCTGAAGCTTTCACTGCTTCAGCCAATCAAGGCTTGCAATGCACTGTTCAGTGCTTGTCGTTGGTTCAGGGGGGCTGAACAAACGGGCGAACGACCCTTTTGTTTGGCTGCTCGTCGAACGTCCGAACAGCTAAAGTTCGGCCCGAACATATGCTCGGGCCGAACCATTTGCCCATCCCTATTCCCTACTAGACATAAGCCTATTATTCCCTGAAAAGTGGATATGCGAAAGACATTCTGTCTCCGAAGTGAATGAAATTTCGGGTCTGTCAGGCCCGGGAGAAACACGTAAGACCCCAATATCGGGGTGAGAGGGCTCGGCTCTGAAGAAATAGAGGGCATTGTCCTAAAAAGATGTTTGGCCACTCGAAAAGTAGCTCCCACCGTAGGGTGTTGAGTGATCTCCGCAGGGCATCCCCACACAGGAGACCACAGCACACTCGACAGTGTCAAATCTGTAGTCACCTGTTCAAGGTCTACCCACAGTTTGGGGTCGGTTTGTACACACCATTCCATTATCCTAGTCAGATGGGCGGCCTCATAATACCTAACCGGTTCTGGGAAACCTATGCCCCCCTTATTTTTGGCAGTGTGAGAATGGATCTGCTTAGTCTTGGCGTTTTGCCCGCCCAGACAAAAAGTGTAAACCTCTGTCGCAGCTCCGTCAGGTAACCCCATGGGAGTTTAATGGGCATCGTTTGAAAGAGATAAGTCAGCCTTGGCATTACATTCAGTTTTAAAATACTGGAGCGTCCAAACCAAGTAAAAGTTTCCTTATCCCACCGTACGAGATCCGACCTGAGCGTGCGGAGAATAGGTGCATAATTCAACTCGAAAATCCTACGGAGATTACAAGAAATATTTGTTCCCAAATAGCGTATATGAGAATTCGTCCACTTAAATTTAAATGATTGGGTCAGTTGTCATTGAGTTGAGGCCGGTAGTTCTATACCCATAGCTTCTGACTTACTACAGGTAATTTTATGGTTGGAGAGATGGCCAAATCTACTGAGTTATGCAAGAAGCGAGGGAAGCGAAACGGCGGGGGATGTAAGGAAGAAGATTAGGTCATCCGCGTATGCAGCTACTTTATGTGTATGTGACTTGGTGGTTATGCCCTTAATATCTGGATGTATTGTGTTTCATTTATGTGCAGATCAAAGGGATGAACTTTTTTCAGCGGATGCCATCAATTAAAGTAACCTGACAGGTAAAAAAAAAGAACAAAAAATAATAAAATTTGGCTATTTAACCACTTTGTATCCGGGCAAATTCGGACACATCATTCCTACATGTAAAAATCAACTTTTTTTTGCTAGAAGATTACTTAGAACCCCCAGACATTATATATATATGTTTTTTTAGCAGAGGCCCTATAGAATAAAATGATGGGTGTTGCAATCATTTATATCACACGGCGGTTTTTCAAATGCAATTTAAAAAAACAACAAAAACAATTTTAATAAATTTAAAAAAAAAAACAATATTTACCCCGATTTTTTTTTTTTTAATATAAAGTGAAAGATGATGTTATGCCGAGTAGATAGATACCTAACGTGTCACACTTTAAGACTGCAGTACATACAATTTTCTATAGGCGACACTTTAAACATCTTTACATATTACCAGTTAAAGGGGTTGTAAACCCTTGTGTTTTTTTACCTTAATGCATCCTATGCATTACTGATGAGCATAGAGTGCCAACCCTAATGGGCAATGATTGCCATCCCTGGTGGGCTCTAGTGGGCTTAACTGGTGGTCATGGGTGGGCATCCCTGGTGGCCATGGGTGGGCTTTCTTGCTGGCCATGGGTGGGCATCCTTGCTGGCCATGGTTGGGCATCCATGTTGGCCATGGGTGGGCATCTCTGGTGGCCATGGGTGGGCATCTCTGTTGGTCCTGGGTGGGCATCCTTGGGAGGGGCTTCACTGATAATCTATCAGTGCAGGCCCCCCCCCCTGTCAGGAGAGCAGCCGATGAGCTCTCCTTTACTCACATCTGTCAGCGCGAGTAGAGAAAAAGCCGTACACGGCTTTTCCTGTTTACACTGTGATCAGCTGTGATTGGACACAGCTGATCACGTGGTAAAGAGCCTCCGTCAGAGGCGGGCGTTCGCAAGTTATCCTACTGGACGTCATATAATGCCCAGTCAGGATAACTGAACCACTTCCCGCAGTCATTCTGCTATAGGCCAGGCGGGAAGTGGTTAAGTATATTTGGGGTGCCACTTGCCAACCACAATACGTATATATACATTGCAGTCTGTAAATGGTTTACCAGGATTATGGCTAAAGATATCAGCTATAACCACGGTGTTGTTTTTTTACAGCTGGTTTTCTCCTGAAAGCGTTCCAGGTGGCTCATGAGCTGCTGGACCACTTTTGGTGTCTCTCGGGTTTACCGTTTCCGCTGGCTTGTCCAAGAAATGATCCGACAGTGCTACCAGCTGGTCACACAGGCGATCGAAGAGAAGATCCACTTTGATAGCTTCTATGGCCTTGGAGGACCATGACGTCACTTCCGGTCCAGGGTGGAAGTAGACATTTTTTTTTTCTTTAAAGCAAAAGGTCAAATTTTTTTTTTTTTTTTGTTCTTATACTTTTAAAGGTAAAGAAGACATTTGGAGTCTTTTTGACCCCAGATCTCTCCATAAAGAGAACCTGTCATCCCTTATTTCTATTACAAGGGAAAGGAATAAAAGTGATAAAAAAAGATAAGTTAATGGACAGTTTAAAAATAAAAAATAAAATAAATAAAGAAAAAAAAAAGTAAAGCGCCCCCTCCCCGCCCCCATCCTGCTTGCGTGCAGAAGCAAGCGCATATGTAAGTCACGCATGAATGTCTAAACAGTGTTCGCACCACACATGTAAGGTATCACCACGAACATTAGAGCGAGAGCACTAGACCTGCTCTGTAACTCTAAACAGGTAACCTGTAGAGGAGTTTAAAGTATCGCCTATGGAGATTTTTAAGTACTGTAGTTTGTCACCATTCCACAAGTGTGCGCAATTTTAATACACGACATGTTAGGTATCAATTTACTGGGCATAACATCATCTTTCATATTATACCAAAAAAAAAATGATGTATACATTTTTTTTTTAATTCATTAACCGCTTCAGCCCCGGAAGATTTGGCTGCTGAATGACCGGGCCATTTTTTGCGATTCGGCACTGCCTCGCTTTAATGACAAGTGCGCGGTCGTGCGGCGCTGCACCCAAACAAAATTGATGTCCTTTTTTTCCCCACAAATAGAGCTTTCGTTTGGTGGTATTTGATCACCTCTGCGGTTTTTATTTTTTGCGCTATAAACAAAAAAAGAGCGACAATTTGAAAAAAAACACAATATTTTGTATTTTTTGCTATAATAAATATCCCCATTTTTTTTTTTTTTTAAAAAGCTAATTTTGTCTCAGTTTAGGCCGATATGTATTCTTCTACAAATTTTTGGTAATAAAAATCGCAATAAGCGTATATTGATTGGTTTGCACAAAAGTTATAGCGGCTACAAAATAGGGGATAGATTTATAGCATTTTTATTATTATTATTTTTTTTTACTAGTAATGGCGGCGATCTGTGATTTTTTTTATTGGGACTGCGACATTATGGCGGACACATCGGACACTTTTGACACATTTTTGGGACCATTGGCATTTATACAGCGATCAGTGCTATAAAAATGCACTGATTACTGTAAAAATTAGGATCATTGGCATTTATACAGCGATCAGTGCTATAAAAATGCATTGATTACTGTAAAAATGTCACTGGCAGGGAAGGGGTTAACACTAGGGGGCAATCACGGGGTTAACTGTGTTCCTTCTCTGTGCTCTAACTGAAGGGGGGAGGGGACTGTCTAGGGGAGATGACAGATCGCTGTTCATACTTTGTATGAACACACGATCAGTTTCTTCTCTCCTCAGAGAACCGGGAGCTGTGTGTTTACACACACAGCTCCCGGTTCTCGCTGTGTCACGAGCGATATCGGGAGATTCTGGCGGTCATCGCGCCCGTCGGGCACTCGCATCGGCTCCGGGGGCGAGCAGCGCGTGCCCCTAGTGGCCACAGGGCGAAGCGACGTTACATAACGTCGTTTTCGACCCAGCCGCGCCATTCTGCTGCAGTAAAACTGCGGCGGCTGGTCGGCACGTGGTTAAAATGTATTTTTCAAAAAAAAAAAATTGTGTTTGAAAAACTGCTGTGCAAATACTGCGTGACATAAAAAAATTGCAGCGATCGCTATTTTATTTCCTAGGGTCTCTGCTTAAAAAAAAAGTATAATGTTTGGGGGTTCTAAGTAATTTTCTAGGAAAAATACTGAATTAAACCTGTAAGAAAAATCCTGGTCTTCAAGTGGTTACAAATGAATGGCACCCGAAAGCGCATTCTACGCTTTGCTGTGTTTTTTGAGCATTCCTGCACGTGCTTCTGCTACGCTCAGGTGCGAACAGAGCCTGAAGTCATTGCCAAAAAAAACATCCTAAAGCAGACGTGTAAGAATTGCTCCTAGGGGGTGTCGGGGTTGAAGTGGTTGAGGGCCATAACAAAACCCTAAAATACTGTTTTCAGGTGGACTGACCTTTTTAGACCTTGTATACAAGGGGAGAAGGCTGTTGCAATGTTCTCACCATTTTTAGTTCTCTGAAAGTAGAAATAAAAGGTTTTGCAAGTCTTTTTATGGGATGCTGAAATGTTATGACATTTGTTATACGTGTTTCTAGCTGGCCGCTGTACAAAACGGAAAAACACAAAACTTTGATGTCAACCTTGGCTTGGAGAGCATCCTGTAGCTGGTGCCCATTGGGACCTTCAGAACAGGAGTGAGTTCACTGCAGAAGTTTTCACCTTCCCCAGAAGAAAAATAGACCCGGCCCTTAGATCTTCTCCTATCCCCATCACATACACTTAAGTGTTCTGAATCTGATGCTGCCTGAGGGGATGCATGGATCTGTCTCATAACGCCAGTCATGCCTAACCTGTAGCCGAAGCTTGCCTGTCTAATAAAAATAAGAACAAAATGAAGCACAAGCACATTTTTTTTTTTTTGTTAAAATACAGGAAAGAGAAATACGAAGGGATCCACAGTGGCCAAACAAACTTTGACTTTCAAGTAGAAAACTGGCATTTTACCGGTTGCTTTAGGCTTTTTGGTCCTTGAGTGTATCTAGAAACTACCACTCAGCAGCACCTGGAAAAAGTAAAGAACTCAACAATACCTGTTATCGGGATGTCCACCATTGCATATCAGCACCAGGATGGCCGAGTGGTTAAGGCGTTGGACTTAAGATCCAATGGATGTATATCCGCGTGGGTTCGAACCCCACTCCTGGTATGACTTTTTCATTTGTTGAAAAAATTAGAGAATTACATCAGTCTGCTTCATCCTCCTCAATCTAGATTGCTGAAAATTTAGAATACTTTATTAACTCCCAAAAAGGAAATTGTGGGCACACATGAGAAATTGAGATTTTCAGTTCCCATTTTGGTAAAATGCAATGGAGTCAATGGGGATGGTAAAATTAAGGCTACTTTCACACTGAGGCGCTTTGCAGGCGCTAAAGTGCTAAAAATAGAGCCTGCAAAGCGCCCTGAAAGAGCCACTCAATTCACTCCAAGGTGAAAGCCCCGAGGGCTTTCACACTGGAGCGGTGCGCTTGCAGGACGGTCAAAAAAGTCCTGCAAGCTGCATCTTTGCAGTGCTATAGGAGCGGTGAATACAAAGTGCCCCTTCCCATTGAAAACGATGGGGCAGCGCTGCAAACCCGCCGGCAAATCGCTGCTGCAGCGGCGCTTTGCGGGCGGTTTTACCCCTTTTTTGGATTAAAACCGCCCCGCTAGTGGCCGAATATTGGCGCTAAATATACCGCCGCTTTACCGCCGGCGCCCGCCCGCCCCAGTGTGAAAGTAGCCCAAGGCGGTTTTGGTGGCTTTTAAGGCTACAATTGGCTTTAAATAGCTCCTGGGAGTTACAGAAGCCCCTTTTACCTATGCTGGACCTGTTTTTGGACCAAATAAAGTTTTTTTTTAAAGTAATAAAAAAAAACAAAAATAGACTGTAGGAAGAAGGAAAAAAAATAAAAGTATTTTAAACGTTTTATTTACATTTTTTTTTTTTTTTTAAAGGGTAACTTTTATTGTAGATATAAAAAAATTGTACATAACATTTTTCTGGTTACAGAATAAAGAAGAACTGTTATGCCCTGTACACATGGTCGGATTTTCCAACGGAAAAAGTGCGATCGGATTGTGTTGGTGGAAATTCGCGTGTGAGCTCCATCCGACTTTTTCCGTCGGAGTTTCCGACACACAAAGTTTGAGAGCAGGCTATAAAATTTTCCGACAACAAAATCTGATCGGTTAAATTCCGATCGTTTGTACACAAATCCGACGGACAAAGTGCCACGCATGCTCAGAATAAATTTAGAGACGAAAGCCATTGGCTACTGCCCCATTTATAGTCCCGACGTACGTGTTTTACGTCACCGCGTTCAGAACGATCGGATTTTCCGACAACTTTGTGTGACCGTGTGTATGCAAGACAAGTTTGAGCCAACATCCGTCGGAAAAAATCCTAGGATTTTGTTGTCGGAATGTCCGATCAATGTCCGACCGTGTGTACGGGGCATTACAAATAGCAAATGCAATAGCAAACGTATGTAGGCATAGGACATGCCCCCCCACGCCACACCCCCTTAAAGGAGAATTACCCAAAAAAAAAGGTTAATTAAATCAACAAGGGTATTTTTTTCACCACTACTATTCCTTTACATTGGCTTTTAAAGTTTACAAATGCAGCAATTTAGAAATCAGATGAAAGGTTTATCAGTGGGAAACACTTTTTGAACGATAAAAAGTGCATTTTATATACAACTATATAGATCAGACCAAAATGAGGGACAAATGAGGGGGAAAGAGGGACAGGGGGACATTGCTCCAAATCAGGGACAGTCCCTCGAAATCAGGGACAGTTGGCAGGTATGTATTTGTATTATCTGTAGTTACCCTCACAAATATATGTTAGTTAGTACAGCACTGCACAAGATGATTATACTCCATTTTTACTGTTATTAGTATCTAAACCCAAAAAACAAAATTATTCTGCAGTTTAACAATCCATAGATACAGCGACTGCATTTGTTTTATTTTATTTTTTATTTTTTCATCTGGTGATCCTGCCAGTATTATGCTACCTGTCTCTGGGTGTTTAATCTCATGCGTCTATTGTATCCATGGAGAGAGCAATGGTTGTCAGCCAAGTTAGACTTCAAGCATGTCTGCCTTTATCAGGGACAGACTGACCATTCAAAATGCAAATTGGACCTTTCTTTTCACAAAAAATCAGGTTAAACAAATGACACCCAGGCTTTTTTTTTTCTGTTTTGTTCTTTGCACTTCCATTGTTACCAGAGAGGCCTGTTTTTCACACCTCTTGTACTTGCATGATTTACATTTAGAACAAGTAACCACAGGGTAGTAGCAGCTGTCTATTCTGCCCTATTTTTTTTTTTGTACAGAAAATGTACTTTATTACAATGTATATCCACATACACAATCAGCACTAAAGTAAAGTTCAAATATGTGTTACAAATATTAAATACAGAGATGCAAGGTCCACACAGAGAATGTCTTTGGACATGGATCCACCACTTTTAACCAAGTAAATTATCCACAGCACTGCGTGTGTTCTGGCATCCATTAGGAATGAGCTTGGGTTTGGAATGAACCCGGAAGGACGCTGTCATTGACACCTAATCCTTGTAGCCAGGGTTTTTCCAGCCCCGCGGCTGCATGTACACAAAGGAACGGAATACTCGTGACATCATTGACCAAATAAGGCCAAATGGCCATATTAGGTCAATATCATTAGCCTAATGTCATTGGCCTAATTTTCTATGTGGCCATATTAGGTCAATATTGTCACAAGCATCCCTGACCCTATGTGTACCTGCAGCTTTGGGGCATGACATCATGGACCTAATATGGTCACATGACCCTAATGGGGCAAAATGTGGCCATATTAGGTCAATAATGTCACAGGCATCCCCTACCGTTTTTTGTACATACAGCTGCAGGAAGGTGAATGTCCTGGCCACAGTTGTTAGGGCATCAGTGGGCAGGAGTGATAGCTTCCTTCTAGGTCCAGTCTGAACACAAGTTCACACCAAATCCAAGCTAATCCCAAAGATCTACATCTAACGTTCTCCAACTGTGTTTTCCACCAACAGTTTCAGAAAGGCTCGTGAGAATATTGAGTACTGTCCATGATACTTTTTTTATTTGCACTAACATACAATTTTTCAGGACAAGCTTTCGGGGTATGTCCCCTTCTTCAAGGTCCAAGCAGTAGCATGGACTATGACCTTGAAGAAGGGGACATACCCCGAAAGCTTGTCCTGAAAAATTGTATGTTAGTGCAAATAAAAAAAGTATCACGGACAGTACTCAATTTTCTCTGTCACTATTGCACTAATACGGCTACAATCAAATCAAGTAGAAAGGCTCATAAAAGCCATGTGACTATATTAAGTCAATGATGTGACAAGCAACCCCATCCCTTTTATTTGCAAGGATACTGGTGATATCATTGACCTAATATAGCCACATAGCCATAGTAGGTTGATGTCAATGGGCTAATATAGCCATGTGGCCATATTAGGTAAATGATATAGCAAGCAACCCTGCCCCTTTGTGCAGCTAAGGGGCGGGGATGCTTGTGAAATGGTTTACCTAATATATCCACATGGCCGTATTAGGTCAATGATGTCACAAGCATCCATGTTCCTTTTTGTACATGCAACTGTGGGGTGGGAAATACCCTGGCCACAGTAGATTGGGTGGCAGTTTACAATTCCTTCTTGGTTTGGTCCCAGTTATGAACCAAACCTCTGCTCATCCCTAAAATCCACTTCAAATGTACTCCAACTGTGTTGTCCACTACCACCTTTAGAAAGCTTCACTTCAACTATGTGACCATATTAGGTCAATGATGTCACAAGCATTCCTGCCCATTTGTGTACGTGCAGCTGTGGGGTGAGGATACCCATGACATCAATGACCTAATGTAGCCACTTTGCCATATTAGGTCATTGTCATTGACCTTATTTAGCCAAATTAAGTTAATAATGTCGCAAGCATTCCCGTCACCCTTGTGTACATTCAACTGCAGAGTGGGGGATAACCCGGTCACAGTAGATTGGGTGACAGTGGACAGGAGTGATAGCTACCTTCCAGGTTCGGTCCAAACCCAAGTTTCGAACCAAACCCAAACTCATCCCTAAAATCCACATCAAATTTGTTCCAACTGTGTTGACCACCACCACCTTCAGAAAGGCTCCCTAGAGCTATGTGGCTATAATAGGTTAATGCTGTCACAAGCATCCCCATTCCTTTGTGTTCCTACAACTATAGAGTGGGGAATGCCCTGGCCACAATTGATTGGGCTACAGTGGGGGAGTAATAGCTTTCTTCCATGTTCGCTCCGAACCCAAGTTTGGACCAAACGTGAGCTTATTCCTAACATCCACATTAAACATGCTCCAACTGTGTTGTCCTCTACCACCATCAGAAAGAACCACTCACTTGATGGGATGGACCTTAAATTAGAAATGCATTTTCAGCATTATCACTAGATATCGCAAAAAACATTTGGACAGAAATATCCAATTATTTTATGAAGGATTTCTTTTCTGGCCATATTACTCAATCTCCATGAATTCTCTCGATGTGTTAAGGATATAAACATAAAAAAGGGAAAACTTATGGAGCTACATCTAAGGACCAGTCCTGTTGCAATATATTACATTTTGTTCCTGGGTTTAGATACACCTTCACAGTTTTTTGGAAAACTCTAGCAGTTCCCAGATTCTGTTTGTTGTCACAGGCCAGAAATGCAGCTGCTGTTTGCACAGCTATGCTGGGAATTGCAGAGATGTGAAGACCAGCTCTTAGCACCTGTTTAGGTCAGCAGGGCACAGATGCCATGTTTGGAAAATTCATGATGGGCGCTCATAAGAATTTTTAACACTGATATTGCCTTAAAATAAAACTATAGGCAAAGCTTTTTTTAAATTTTGGATAGAGTAAGAGAGGGTTATAACCTCTGTCAGATTTTTTTTCCACCATCTGTGTCCCATTGGGGGGGGGGGGGTTCCCTTCACTTCCTATCCCATAGCCAAACAGGAAGTGACGGGAAATCCCTAAAAAATAAGAGAATCCCTTGGGGACCCCCAGGTCACCAAAACTAATGTCCCCATTACTATATTACTTTTCTGGAGACCACCCAAAGTTTGTGATTTTCTTTTACTTGCAATGAGCTCAAATCAATTTGGTTTACCGAGTCATTGTGAGTACAGTAAAAGTTACTAATGCTTACGTGTTTTAGCCCTGTGTGGGCCTTAGTTATAGCATGGGCTATGACTAAGGTCCGTACAGGACTAAAATGCGTAAATATTAAGATCCAATTTGCAACTTTTATCCGTGACACAATAAAGAATACTTGCAATCTGCAGTGCGAGTGCCGTTTCTATATGGGAAGATTGGCTAACAGGGGCCCACAGCGAGCACCGCAAACCTGCATGGTCTTATTTAGTGAGGTCAGGCACTGATTTTGGTCAAGAAGGCCTCTCAGTGTCCGCTCTAATTCATCCCAAAGGTGTTCTATCGCAGGGGGGCGCGCAGGCTGCGCAAGCCATCTTTCGGCTATAGTGCGGGCGAGAGGGGGTTAAGCAACGCCCTTTTATAATCAACTGTCTGCTGGACACCTGTCTAATGAATAATACGACTCACCTGTAGTTAAATTCTTGTTAATTAGGATTTTGTTGTCTAAGGCCCCTTGCACACGGGGGCGATGGGTGCGCCGGCGGCGCTATTTTTTTTTTTTAACAATCTTTATTTATCAAACTTTTTTTACCACAAATTAAAACAAAAAAAAAGGAAAGTTGTACACATCCAAGACATACAATACTTCTGTACTTCTTTATCAAGCAATAGTTCAAATTTCATTAACCTTTTAGTTATTTATTTAATTGATGCCAGGATGTGTGACCCCTGTTCCAACCGCCCCCCCTCCCCCCCGCGCCCTCTCTTACTACACATTCATCCATTCATACTACCAGACAACAACACAACAAAAAAAAAAAAAAAAAAAAAAAAAAAAACCCCCTCCCTCTTATAATTTTCTACCAGACTCTATATAATAGTCTTCAATAGCCCAGAGGAGGCTCTGAACTCTTCCCATTTAGCCCATGTGGTGAGTAATTGTGCCTTCACCCCTTCCTCTATCATCATTCTTTCTTCCAGGGCACGCATGTCCGCCATCTCACACTCCCATTCCACTACAGAGGGCGCACATGTGCTTTTCCATTTTCTTGCTATGATAGTTCGTGCTGCTGTCAGAAAATATTTCAATATACCTTTTCTTATTTTCTTAACCGATCCTGGGATCATAGATAATACCGCTACTTGTATTTCTGGATACATATCGATCCCGGTCATGGCTCTATATATTTCAAATATTTTCTGCCAGAATGGTTGGATTTCTGAGCAATAGTACCAAATATGTGACATTGTGCCCTGTGCTTTATGGCATCTCCAACAGATATCCTCGCTGTCAGGGTTCATTTTATGTAAGTCCACAGGGCACCTATACCATCTGGCTAATATTTTATAATTTCTTTCCTGATGTTTGGCCGATATCGAGAGTTTATGGGTTACTATGATTGCCTTTTCCCATGATTCCCTGGGGAATTCATTTCCTATCTCTATTTCCCATTTCTTAATATAGGGTAGGTCCTGTCCTTTATTTTCAGCATTCAGATATTTATAGATTTTAGAGAGGACGTGGGTGGGTCTATGTTCTTGTAAAAAGATTTTTTCTATAGTTGTCAAGGGCCTATCTATTACCGATTCTTTTATTAGAGATGTGATATACCGTTGTAACATCCCATACTGCATCCATTTTGTTTTGTATTCTACTCCCAGCCTTTCCATTGGGAGGAGCCTATTGTCTTCCATCGTTTCCACCAACCTTGTGTCTTCACATCTCCTCCATTTAAGAAATGTTTCAGACTCCAGTGCCAGCGGAAATTCTGGATTACTAAATAGTGGAGTCATAGGTCCCCTATTAGTAGATCCAATCCCTTTCTTAATCATAATATCCCATACTTTTAATGTTGATACCACTAAGGAGGGCAGTTCACTATCCGGCGGTCTTTGCTCTCTTTTTATCCAGGGTAGTGATTTTAATTTTAAGGCTGTGATTTTCTCTTCAAGCTTCACCCATTGTTTGATATCTCTATTGTGGAACCAGTCCACTATTCTTGTTGTCATTATTGCTCTCAGGTACATATCTATATCTGGAAGGGCAAGGCCCCCGTTTTTCTTGGTTTTATTCAAGACCGATCTTTTGATTCTGGAAGTCTTGCCTCCCCAGATGAAATTTCCTATTAACTTGTGCAGTTTTTTCAGGGTATTTGTTACAGGAAAAATGGGTATTGCTTGTAGGGTATATAATATTTTGGGTAGTATATCCATCTTTACAATATTTATTCTACCCATCCAGGAAAACATACCTTTTTCATATTGTTGTAGCGATCTCATAGTTTTCTGTACCAACGGGGCGTAGTTGTACTCCTGTAGATTATTGAGGTCAGTGGGGATGTATACACCTAAATATTTAATTGCCTTCGCCTGCCATTTAAAAGAGAAATCCTTTTTAAGGAGTTCCACCATAGCGTTTGGCAAATTAACGTTTAGGGCTTCAGATTTGTTGTAGTTTACCTTGAAATTACTTAGTGCGCCGAATCGTTTAAATTCAGATATCAGGTTTGGTATTGAAATCAGAGGGTTCGTGATGTACAACAAGATATCGTCTGCAAATACTGACATCTTGTATTCTATACCTCCCACCTCAATACCCTGTATATCCTTGTTTTCTCGAACTGCTATCAACAGGTGTTCCATCACTAATATATATAACAATGGGGATAACGGGCATCCTTGTCGGGTTCCATTTGTTATAGGTACTACCTCCGATAAATCTCCGTTTGCACGGATCCTGGCTGTTGGATTCTGATATAGGGCCATTATTCTATCTATAAGTACAGGGCCCAGCCCCCACTGGACCAAGGTCTCTCTAAGGAAGTTCCATCCCACCCTGTCGAAAGCTTTCTCCGCATCAATTGTCAGTAGACAGGATGGGATGGAACCTCTCTGTGCATATTCTACTAGTGTAAGTGTTTTTAAGGTGTTATCTCTAGCCTCTCTACCTTTTATGAAACCCACCTGATCTAGGTGTATATGTGCCGGTATTATGGAGGCGAGTCTATTAGCGATAATTTTAGAGTATAATCTAAGATCAATGTTTGTAAGGGAAATTGGTCTATAGTTTCCGCATAGGGTATGGTCCTTCTCTGGTTTGGGTATGAGTGAAATGTACGCTTGAAGGCTCTGTGAGACAAAAGGCTCTATCGTAGAAACAACATTAAAGGTACGTTTTAAAATGGGGGTAAGTTCTTCTTTAAATATTCTATAGAATCTTGGGGTGAAGCCATCTGGGCCTGGGCTTTTCCCAGGTACCAATGCGTCGATTACCTCTTGTATCTCGATCTCAGAGAAATCCTGCTCTAATTGTACAGTTTCTGTCGGTGCTAGAACAGGGAGTGCAGTTTCTCTTATATATTGATAAATATTTTGTTGAAGTCCCTCCGTGTCTTTTTTTGTATCATCATTAGGTATATTATATAATTTCGTGTAGAAGGTCTGAAACTCCTTTAGTATCTCTTTTGGCTCATATTTCATGTCTCCTTTTTCTGACTTGATTTTAACAATAGGTGATATATTGCCCCTATGTTTCAACGCTCTTGCCAGAAGTTTACCTGGTTTATTACCTAGTTGATAATATAAGGAACGGTTACTATCTCTTATACGTAACGTTTGTTCATTTATTAAAGTTTTTAATTCCGTTTTCTTTTCTGTTAATTCCATTAGTATTTCGCGTGTTGGGTTTTGTTTGTGTTGGGTTTCTATTTTGGGTATTTCTTTTAGTAGTTGGTTCATTTTATTACTTTTCAGTTTTTTCAGTCTGGCCCCATGTTTTATGAGATACCCACGAATTACGCATTTTAATGTTTCCCACTGAATCGGAAGAGATGTGGGATCGTTAATATGGTCGTGTACAAAGTCTGATATTACTTTCCTGATTTCTGAGACACAATTCTCATCGTATAACAGATTATCATTAAGCTTCCAATTACCCCTATTACTTTTGCTCTTAAGTGGGTCAAGTACCAAAAATACTGGTGCATGATCTGACCATAACGCACTGCCTATATCAGTCGATGTAGTTATCTCCATCCCCATCTGGTTTATCAAAAAGAAATCCAATCTATGATAAGTCCCATGAACTTTCGAATGAAACGTAAAATCTTTTTCCGTTGGATGAAAAACTCTCCAAATATCAGCTAATTGGTATTTTGCCATTGTTTCTAGAAAGAGTTCTTTCTCTCTACCTGACTGTACCACTGATGGAGCTGTAGTATCTTTCTCTCTGTCTAGTACAAAGTTAAAGTCTCCCCCAATTATTGTTACACCCTCTGCCTTCTCCATAAGCTTTTTCAACATTTGTGTTCCTATTTTATGTTGGTTTTGATTAGGTAGGTATAAATTTATGAAAGTGTATTTTTTACCAAATATAATAAGTTTAAGTAATATTGCTCTTCCATCCCTATTGCGCCATTCTTCCAGCACTTGGTGTGGTATTGTCTTATGAATTGCAATAGAGACACCCTTTGATTTTGAGTACCCAAAGGAGTCATGATACCAGGTAGTGTAAAATCTGTTTTGTAGGTTAGGGACGTGGTCCGTACGGAAATGCGTTTCCTGGAAGAATATCACCCCCACTTTCTGTTTATGGAGAGAATATAGAACTTGAGACCTTTTTGTTGCTGAGTTAAAACCTCTTACATTATATGAACAGATTTTCATAATTCAGAACCGATGAGGGAAAAAAGAAAAAAAAAAAAAAAAAAAAAAAAAAAAAAAAAAAAAAACCCACAACACACACCCCCCACACTCACACTTAACCCCAAACTACCCCAAAACTATTTGACTTATAACAAGTCTATCTTACTAACTAAAGTAAGTACCCTATGAAGGGATAAGAAGACGCCGACGTCCAAGATCTACCACTCGATCGGTGGCGCACGCTGCTTTTTTAAATTTTAATATCTTTTCCTTTTATTGCATGCTATCCCTCCCCTCTCCCTACTACCTACAACCTCATCCTAATCTAGCAGGGAGGAAAGAAGGAGGCAGAAAATACAGGGGGGGGATGAGGATGATCTCCCCATGTATAGAGCTCTAAGAACTTATATAAATCATAATTTTATCTAAAACTCTCCCCTCTGTCCCCCCTCTGCGGGGGGGGGGAGATACAGAAGCAGATCCCGAAGGGGAAGACAGAGGAGGAGGAAAAGAACAGGGATGACCTTAATTACTTTCCCTTCCACTGCTATTTGGTTCATATTACCCCATCTTACTTAATATCATATCTAACGTTTTAGTGCTATTATAAATTACATAATGTGTTATATAGTGTTAGCCATCTCAAATCGTACATGCATCCTATGAATACCTAGTAAGTGCAAAAAAAAAAAAAAAAAAAAAAAAAAAAAAAAAAAAAAAAAATTTTTTTTTGTGAAACATCATTTTACAACATTGTGAACACCTATGTAATCAGTGTTCCATCCCCCCTCTTCAGCGCTCCCGCCCCACCCGTGTCCGACCAGCCTGGTCGAGAAAAAAAAAAAAAAAAAAAAAAAAAAAAAAAGATAATATATATATATTTACCCTTTCCACCAAATACCCCACCCTCCTTTAATTATAGATTTTCCCCAGTCTTCAAGGTGGCGTGTCCAATAAAGAATAATACAAGTTATATACTAACGTACCGTGTTATACAGTGCTATTTAGACCTCACAATAACCTACCAAAAACCTACACATACCCTTTTGTGCAAAAAAAAAAAAAAAAAAAAAAAAAAAAAAAAAAAAAAAAAAAAATATATATATGTATTCTTCCCTTCCTTCCTATTTCTTCCCCTATCAAAAAGAAAAATTAGACCCTTTCCACTATATACCCCTCCCCACTTTAGTTCATTATTACATCAATTATGTGCTAACGTGTCGTGTTGTACAGTGCTAGTAGCCCTCGCATTACCCCACAAACCATCTGTGAGTGCCCATAAAAAAAAAAAAAAAAAAAAAAAAAAATTATTTTAGCCATTTTCCCCCTTTTATTTTCCCATTTTTAATCTCCTTGATGCCCGTTCCCCCCCTCCCTCCTTCTCCCCTATCCCCCCCCCGTCCTCCCCCCCGTCTTTAATTGTATCTACTTCTTAATCGCTAATTGTTCAGCATTCTTTTCCTCCAGTCCCCCCCCCACCCCCAAACTGTTCTTCAAGCTTTTCTGGGTAACTTCATATAAGAAACAGGCCAGTCCGGCAATTCTGTATCTGACAATTTAAGGATTGTAAGAAACTGTGGTAGATCTTCCAAATCGCTGAATATAGCCGTTGATTCCTCTCTTTGAGCCTGTAGCTGAAATGGAAATTTCCATCTATATTGCAGATTATTCTTTCTGAGTTGCTCCACTAGAGGTTTTAGGGCCCTCCTCCGGTCTAATGTGTATTTCGATAGGTCCTGGAAGAGTAGTAATGGATCTCCCTCATACTGGATGTTTTTATTTTGACGAGCTGCTAGCATAATTCGATCTTTTATATGTGCATAATGCATCTTACAGATGACGTCTCGCGGTTTGCTAGGATCCAATCTCCTTCTTCCTGTTGCTCTATGTGCCCGATCGATTATCAGATCTTTTATGTCCGTATCCTGTGCTATTTCCTGAAAGATTTTCTGTAGTGTTATTATAAGATCTTTGGGATTTACTTCTTCCTTTAAACCTCTGATTCTTATATTGGATCTTCTGCTTCTATTTTCTTGTTCATCTAGGCTATTTATTAGTTGGTTTATTTGATTTCCCTGTTTCTGTATCCTTTCCTTTACCTTTATTAGTTCTTGTTCTGTTTTGGCTACTCTGTTGTCTAATTTGACCGTTTTTTCCTGTATATCTTTTGTGGATGTCTTGAGTTCTTGGATTTCTGTTTTATATGTTTCCTCCAATCTGTGTACGTATTGGTCCATATCTGCTCTGGTTGGGAGAGATTGAATATATGTTCTCATATCCCATTTTTCTGTATCCTCTTCCGTTTGTTCATTCGAAGCACCTGTTGTATTCATTGGTGAGCTGTTTCTGGGATGGACCATTAGTTCTTCCCCAGACGATCTGGATGTTGCCGATATCTCCGCGAGATTTAAAATTTCCTGTGATGTATGTGAGATTTGAGCCGTCCGGGGTGGTTGCATTTGTAATTGTTGAAAAATCTCTTTTATGTCCGCTGTCTGAGTAGATTGAGCCCCTGTAGGGTTTTTATTTTTACTTTCAGTTTTATCTTTCTTATTTTTTTGGGGCTGAGGTGTTTTATTTCCTTTCTTGGGTGCCATCTTTTTATTAGAACTTCTGTCTCCACTTTTCCCTTATCTCTTCCCGTTCTGCCTCTGTCCCTTTCTCCTCTCTTCTTCTTACCACTTTCGATCTTTCCCCTTTTTTTTAAAGGTGAATGGAAGGGAGAGTGTGCAGAGATGAATGGGTGGCAGAAAATGCAAGACTAAGTAGCGGAGTGTGCAGGGATGGCAGAGTATATAGGGATGGATGGGTAACAGAGAATGCCAGGATGGATGGCTAAGTAGAGGGAATGGCGGAGTATATAGGGATGGATGAGCAACAGAAAATGCGGGGATGGATGGTAATGTATGTCGGTATAGCAAGGGGTGAAAAGATGGCAAGAAACACCCTATTTATCCAGGTATTTTACTTTGAATCTTTGTTATATACCTTACCCTCAAACCGTTAATTAGCGTTGGGGGGGTAGTAAATATTTTTTATAAATTATTTCTTCCACACCGTACTAAGTTGACCATTTCACATATACTCTATTGTCCCATAAATGTTTTATGCATAAACAGAGTCCTTTTAGCTTCTCAATAAGACATATCCAAAAAAGAAAAATATGATGATATTTTGTCTTAGTTTTTTACAGTCTTACATAGTCTATGAAGGATGTATTATAGCTTTACATGTCTTCCATGGACATACCTGGTGCAGAGGTTATTGATTTCCTTCGTTACCTGGTGTGTCGTCTGTGTTGCTGAGATTTCCACTGCTGTGGACTGTGGAGCCTGAGCGCCAGGAAATCAGCTGATGTGTCTCCTCTCTGCTGTTTGTAATCTGAGAACCTCCACCGGAGTATGCGTCCTCCCAGCGAGCCGCCTCTGCTGCCTGTGTATTCAGACAGACAGAGACTCCCGCACGGCTTTGCGCTGTCTCCTGGTTCCGTCCTCGGTTACCGTTCCCAGCACCACCAGGTACCGATCCTTCCTTGTTCTCCCGGATCTTTATGTCTCACCCTCACTCTCCAGGTAAGTTATGGGGCACTGATGGCTCAGTCTCTCACCATAGATATCATGTAGCCAGGACATGTAAGCGTGTGTGGCAGTCAGCCTCCCTCTTCAGCAGCGTCTATAGCGTCTGCAGCGTGTCTGCCCCTCGATCTCCCTAGGCAGCCATCTTGGGCGTCAGCTCCTCCCCCCGATCGTCGCGGCGCTATTTTTAGCAGCGCTTTATCGTCAATTTCGCGGCTCTTTTTGGGCGCTAGCGGGGCGTTTTTACCCCCAACTAGTGGCCGACAAAGGGTTAAAACGAGCCGAGAAAGGGTTAAAACCACCCGCAAACTGCTACTGCAACAGCGCTTTGCCGGCGGTATAGCTGCACTGCCCATTGATTTCAATGGGCAGGAGCGGTGGAGGAGCGGTATACACGCCGCTCCTTCACCGCTCCAAAGATGCTGCTAGCAGGACTTTTTTTAGCGTCCTGCCAGCGCACCGCTCCAGTGTGAAAGCCCTGAGACAGGAGCGGCTTTTTTTAGGGCGCTTTGCAGGCGCTATTTTTAGCGCTGTAGCGCCTGCAAAGCGCCCCAGTGTGAAAGGGGTCTAAAATGTAGCTTTGCTCCTGAGACTTTCTTTGGGTTGTATAATGATTCAATTTTGCAACATGGTCTTGAATGAATTTGTTAGGAAAAATACTTTTTTGTGTGTGCAAATTAACAAATCTTGGTTGCAATCAATGGCCTGCATTTATGGGAGTATTTTGTAGTACTGTATAGTGTCCCATAGAAAATATTGATTCTGAAAGGAAAAGTTTTCTGACAAATCTGTTGGGGTGTACTTATTTATGCTAAGCACTGTATATATATATATATATATATATATATATATATATATATATATATATTATACGGATTGATTTCAATAAAACCCAAAATTTTACCTTTTTTACCTTTTATACCTTTTTTTGGCTCTGAAGAAATAACTGTATGTTTCCCCATGTCCTGTGCCAAATGGTTCTGAATGGGAGGGCTCATCATAATTACCTGGTGCACTCTCAGTATTATAATTAAGAAAGTTGCAAGGTCTGCATCTCTTTACAAGTATATAACCCTTGAGGGGTATCTCACCAAAACTGAAATTCTAAATATATATACACTATGTTGTCAAGAGTATTGGGATGCTTGCCTTTACACACACATGAACTTTAATGGCATCCCAGTCTTAGTCCATAAGGGTTCAATATTGAGTTGGCCCACCCTTTGCAGCTATAACAGCTACAACTCTTCTGGGAAGTCTGTCCACAAGGTTTAGGAGTGTGTCTATGTGAATGTTCAACCATTCTTCCAGAAGTGCATTTGTGAGGTCAGGCACTGATGTGGAAGAGAAGGCCTGGCTCCCAGTCTCCGCTCTAATTCATCCCAAAGGTATTCTATTGGGTTGAGGTCAGGACTTCCCCTCCAACCCCACGCCATAATCCCCCCTCCAAATCATTTGGCGGAGGGGGGATTATGGTGGGGGGTTGTTTTTCAGGGGTTGGGCTTGGCCACTAAGTTCCAGTGAAGAGAACTCTTAAGGCATCAGCATACCAAGACATTTTGGACAATTTCATGCTCCCAAATTTGTGGGAACAGTTTGGGGATGGCCCCTTCCTGTTCCAACATGACTGCTCACCAGTGTACAAAGCAAGGTCCATAAAGACATGGATGAGCGAGTTTGGGGTGGAGGAACTTGAGTGAGTCCTGACCTCTACCCGATAGAACACCTTTGTAAAGGGTGGGCCAACTCAATATTGAACCCTACAGACTAAGACTGGGATGCCATTAAAGTTTATGTGCCTGTAAAGGCAGGCGTCCCAATACGTTTGGTAATATAGTGTGCATGTGCAAAATACTCAAAGATGGTGGCATGAGAAAGGATGGGAGGTGCAAAAATAACAGTTGGCTAAAGTTCCTCTTTAAGAACACCAATCTTTTCAACATTTTTGATGGATCCACCCATTGAGTGTTCCAAATGCCAATGGCCATTGTTACTTAATTCTGCGAGTTAATTTGCACCCCTGATGAAGTCATGAAAAACTGCAAAACATGTTGGAATATGGGGAGAGAAGGAGATGTATTCGTTAGAAGGGGAAATCAAGAATAAGAAAGATTGAAAAGAACTTAAATGGAGAAGTTTAGGAAAGATCTAAAAAGATAGAAATGTATATGAACTTATAGGGAAGAGGAAAATAAATGGATGTCAATATTGGGTCAAGCGATATCTCTTCCTACATTGATAGTTATGCTATATAAACTAAAAAAAAGGGAAAAGAACATACAAATATTTTTATTGATTAATAAATAAAGGTTAGATTTTATGAACTCTAATGAGGCAGACATGCAAATTAGTAATGTATGTCAAATCTATTACACCAGACATTAAGTATTTCTAACCCAGTATAACGTAAAGACTGTTATTGGAATAAAATCTCCTGAGATGGAAGTATGTCAGCAGATAATAATGACGCATAAAAGGTGCAATAATGCAATATTCATATCCTTGCTCACATGCACTTCAGAGGCTGAGAGTTTGCCATAGAAACCTGAAATGACCTCTTCACCATCCCTTACGGCACAATCTTCCCTCTCCTTCTACTACCCTGTTCATCACTCCAAGCCACGTACAAGGAAATCCACTGTAGACCATCTACGTCAAGAGGTGTGCATTTGTAAGGAACTGATTCAACGCCAAACTCTCCCGACCTTCTAACCCCAATTATCATCTTCACTGAACAGCACGAAAAAAAATCATTCCTACCCTGAAGTGAACTTGAGGTAAAATGAAAATATCTGCTGGAGACTTCTATACGTTTCTTTGCTCTTCCAGTTACCTGCATGCATTTTCAGACATCTTGCAGTAAGCCCCCAGACTCCAGAAAAGTTGGGAAGTTCTAGGAAGGAAATAGGGGCCATCACGTGTGGTCACTGGCTCAACTGTGACCTGTAAAGGCTTATAAAGTGTCACCTATGGATAATTTAAAGTATCGTAGGTGGTTGCCATTTCATGGGCGCATGCAATTTTAAAGTGTCTAATTGTCAGGTCAGAACTCTGTGCAGGCCAGTCAAGTTCCTCCACCCCAAACTCACGCATCCATGTCTTTTTGGACCTTGCTTTGTGTACTGGTCCAAATCATTTGGTGGAGGGGGGATTATGGTGTGGGCTTGTTTTTCAGGGGTTGGACTTGGCCACTAGGTTACAGTGAAGGGAACTCTTAAGACGTCAGCATACCAAGATATTTTGGACAATTTCTTGCTCCCAACTTTGTGGGAACAGTTTGGGGATGGCCCCTTCCTGTTCCCACATGACTGCGCACCAGTGCACAAAGCAAGGTCCATAAAGACATGGACGAGCGAGTTTGGGGTGGAGGAAATTAACTGGCCTGCACAGAGTCCTAACCTCAACCCGACAGAACACCTTTGGGATGAATTAGAGCGGAAACTGTGAGCCAGGCCTTCTCGACCAACATTAGTGCCTGCCTCACAAATGCGCTTCTGGGAGAATGGTCAAACATTCCCATAGACACACTCCTAAACCTTGTGGACAGCCTTCTCAGAAGAGTTGGAACTGTTATAGCTGCAAAGGGTGGGCCAACTCAATATTGAACCCTACGGACTAAGACTGGGATGCCATTAAAGTTCATGTGCATGTAAAGACAGGTGTCCCAATACTTTTGGTAATATACAGCAGTGTAAATAATTGCAATGTATACTTAGAAACAAGGATTTTTAAAACATTTACACATGTAAAATAATTTTCAGCACTAGAATTTTTTTTTCAGTTAAAAACAAATCAAAACTGAAAAACAGTATATATTATAGGTGGGAATTGTGTTGTACCAACAATTTCAATAAAGACTGCGTAATATGAACTTACCAGCACAATTCCAGAGTGCTTGAGGCTACTCTGCAGGCTTTCCCTAACCTTCCCAATCACCCTTTTGAAGGCATCTTCCACTCTTCTCATCCAAAGGCCACTAGAGTTCCAGCCTCCTCTCTCTCTGACCTTTCCTGTTCCCCTTTGAAAGACATCCTCCTCTCATCCAAAGACCACCAAAGCTCCAGCCTCCTCTCCCTTTGACCTTTCCTGTCCCCCTTTGGAAGATATCTTCTTCTCTTCTCATCCAAAGGCCACCAGAGCTCCAGCCTCCTCTCCGTCTGACCTTTTCTGTCCCCCTTTTGTAGATATCTTCCTTTTTTCCCATCCAAAACGACCACCAGAGCTCCAGCCTCCTCTCTCTTAAGGCTCTCTCCTGGTCCTAAATGACTGAAGGCTGTGGTCATTCTGCGCCTGTGCCGCCACTGCTACCTAATATTTATTAGACTTAAAAGCAGACATTGCTGAGCAAGGTCCAGCAAGTTCCCAATGATATCTTCTAGGCCCAAGCTCCGCATAAAACCAGGTGCACAGCCTGCTTCAGATGGCACCCCCTCCCCAGTAGGAAGAAGGCTGAAAGTCCTTCCTCTCTCTAGGTAAAAGTACACTCTCTGCTCTCTCCTCCTGTCAGAATGTTCCTTGTCAGTTCTTTATTAATACGAGTCACCCAAAGTACTGCCCCTCCCTCTTCCAGGCGAAGCGCCCAGGGATTATAAGAGGAAATCAAGCCAAGTTCACGTAATTCTATTAATTGCAATCCAAGTATGTGTAGCACCCTCCTAGAGTAGTGTAGATTGTTAGGTAAGTTTAGTTAGCTCCTCTGTAATCAGTGGAGCAGGGGTTGATTATTCAGGCCTGCTCAGTGTCTCACAGGCTGCTGCTCTGATTACTTCCCCCTGTATTCTAGAGGATTCTAGAATTATAATGGGACAAAGAAAAGAGTAAGCAGCCTGAATATTTATGGGACTCTAGCCAATCACTGGGGAGGTGTGCCCAATAGGTGGTGGGAGAGCTAATAACCAGTCTGGGGCCTGAGACAGGAGCAGCAGACTTCCTGAGTTCAGTCCTGCTGGAGTAGACCCCTGCTTATGGTCTTTGCCCCAGTGCAGGTTTACTAGTCCTTGAGTTTGTTTGGGTCTGGAGAGGGTCACTGAAGGGTACCAGGAAGGGGGAAAGGTGTCCATCTGTCCTATGGTGGTGTGAGTCCATATCTCCTTCACTGGAGAGTGCCCGGTGGATATTAGAAGGAGGCAACCAATGATCCTGTGACCGAACCTGGTGCTGGATGTTAGTGACTGTATGTGGCTCCAGCCTTTGGTGACTGTCAGCATTAGAGGTTCTCATTGTCCTCAAAATGTTCAGTTCATCAGTTTTTGGGTATCCTATGCTCCCTCCGACCAGTATCGTAGTACAGGTTGTCAGCGATTGGGACAAGGCACGTAATTTGTACCCCCTTACCCATGGACTTTTAGATACCCTCACCCTGATCATACACCCCAGATAACCCTACCCTGATCACACCCCCCAGACAACCCTACCCTGATCACACCCCCAGATACCCCCCCTCTTTAATCACACACCCCCAGATACCCCCACCATGATCACACACCCAGATACCCCCTCACTCTGATCACACCCCCCAGATACCCCCCCTGATTCCTCAACTCTGATCACACCCCTAGATACCCCCCCACGATACCCCCCCAATCTGATGACCCCCCAGATTCCCTCCACTCTGATCACACTCCCAGATCCCCCACCAAATCCGTCCACTCTGAGCACACCCCCAAACGCCCCCCATCCCTCCACTCTGATCACACTCCCAGATCCCCCACCAGATCCCCCACCAGATCCCTCCACTCTGAGCACACCCCCAAACCCCCCCATCCCTCCACTCTGATCACACCTCCAGATCCCCCCAGATTCCTGGGACAGGAGGGTTATCAGTGGGGGGATCTGGAGGGTTATCAGTGTCCATACCGGCAAGAGAATTTCTCCAGCAGGATCCCCGATGGCGTTGGCAGCTGCAGCAACCAGTGGGAAGCCTCCTCCTCCATGGGCACCCCCCGGCCTAACCCACCCACACAGCGTGGCGCTCACTGCCTCCACAGACTCAGTTTCGGGATCCACCCATTGCTCTGCCCTCATCGGCATGCTTGGATCTGTTCTCCCTGCTTTCTCGTTGACAGCAGCTACACAGCAGGTAAAGTGAAACCTCCACAGAGGGTGCAGCATTGAGGTTTTAGATTTAGATTTAGCAATGGATGGTGCTTTGGATTCGACTTATTTAGGCTGCCTTATGATGGCGCCGGCCCTGTCTGGGCCCCTCTAAATTTTGCGCCCCAGGCGACCGCACTGGCTGACCCCCCCCCCCCCACCACCACTATGTCACTGCCTTCACCCCATCCGAGTTCACCGTTCCATTAAAACCCTAAAAAGACACCCCTAGACTGTTCCTTCGAGCCAGTGGAAGAGTGAAGCTTTGTAGCTGAGAGGGAAAGGAAACAAGTTCTCCAGTGCTCTTTCTGGGGTTCACTACAAACATTTAATTATTTTGTATTTTTTAAAACATAACTGCCTTCATTTGTGGATTTTAATAAATGCCTAGAATTCAGTGTTAACTAATAATATACTGTATATAGTAATATATATATATTATATGTATTATATAATAATAAAAAGCCCTTGTTCCTTTTTTTCCTTATTGTCCTTCAAGTGAATATATACATGAAATATTAGTGTAAAGGATGACAAAATATTAGCTACGTATTAATAATATATGAATCGAATGCTAATATTGTCATTCATTGAATCCCGCATGGCTCAGGGGATGCCTGAACAGCCTTGCTGTGTTAATATTGCTTTGATGGTACCGGTGAAAGAGAAAACTGTAAACGCCAATCCCGTAGGTGGCCAGAAAAAACCCAGATGATAGCGCCTCATCTTGTGTACTCTACCGTCGTGACCTAAATGGCATTGTGAACATGCTTGTCTTAGCAGAAAACCTAAAGCTTGGCTTGTATTCCTCGGAGAAGATAAACTTCAAGATGTATTTGCTTGTGAAGGAGAAGACAATTGGCAGTGAAAGGGGTGGAAGGCAGACCTCTTGTTCGGGGGGGAAAAAGTATCTTCTAGCCTGGAGCGTGATTGTCTTCTGTGCACCATCTTTTATTCATCTCCTTGCATGTTTCATGTGTTCTACAGCAAGATAACAATTCAATTTCAGCCAGGACACATCTTACCTTATTATTGCAAAGCTTTGAGGTTTTTTTTTTTCTTTAATATGACTTCAATAGTTTGGCATGCTGTTGTGACGCGATGTTCCACATATGAATTATATTATTTAGTTAACTGAAAGTTTGTAGTGGATTTCTACCTTTTCTGTTCTGAAGAAATAGCTGTTTGTTCCGTAATGTCCTTGCAAAACTTATTCCCAAATGGGAGGGTCGCCCAGTGCACCTCCAGTGTTCTAATGAGAAAAGTTGCAGTACCGGCATCCCTTTAGAAGTAATTAACCCTCAGAGAGCATCTCACCAAAAAAGGAAATTCCTATTGCAGAGGATTGCTAAAATATGACTTTTATCTTAGTACAGATGCCTGACAATATCAGTGAGCCAATCACACGAGCAGGAGATACCGTATCTGGGGGTGTTCTGTAGACAGGATTCCTCCAGGTTGCCATGTTACAGTATATTGAATTGTTTTACAGTTTTGGAAATTTACAGAGGATTCAGCTTGAAATAGAAACAAAATGGCATGTGACAATTTTTTTATAATAAACTGTACAGTATTTCACAAAAGTGAGTACACCCCTCACATTTTTGTAAATATTTTATTCTATCTTTTCATGTGACAACACCGAAGAGTTGAAACTTTGCTACAATGTAAAGTAGTGAGTGTACAGCTTGTATAACAGTGTAAATTTGATGTCCCCTCAAAATAACTCAACACACAGCCATTAATGTCTAAATCGCTGGCAACATAAGTGAGTACACCCCTAAGTGAAAATGTCCAAATTGGGACCAATTAGCCATTTTCCCTCCCCGGTGTCATGTGACTCGTTAGTGTTACAAGGTCTCAGGTGTGAATGGGGAGCAGGTGTGTTAAATTTGGTGTTATCGCTCTCACTCTCTCATACTGGTCACTGGAAGTTTAACATGGCACCTCATGGCAAAGAACTCTCTGAGGATCTGAAAAAAAGAATTGTTTCTCTACATAAAGATGGCCCAGGCTATAAGAAGATTGCCAAGACCCTGAAACTGAGCTGCAGCACGGTGGACAAGACCAGACAGCGGTTAACCAGGACAGGTTCCACTCAGTGTTGAGTGTATGTGCTCAGCATCATATCCAGAGGTTGTCTTTGGGAAATAGACGTATGAGTGCTGCCAGCATTGCTGCAGAGGTTGAAGGGGTGGGGGGTCAGCCTGTCAGTACTCAGACCATACGCCGCACCCTGCATCAAATTGGTCTGCATGGCTGTCATCCCAGAAGGAAGCCTCTTCTAAAGATGATGAATAAGAAAGCCTGCAAACAGTTTGCTGAAGACAAGCAGACTAAGGCCATGAATTACTGGAACCATGTCCTGTGGTCTGATGAGACCAAGATAAACTTATTTGGTTCAGATGGTGTCAAGCGTGTGTGGCGGCAACCAGGTGAGGAGTACAAAGACAAGTGTGTCTTGCCTACAGTCAAGCATGGTGGTGGGAGCAGAGGTGGCTCTAGGCTTTGTGAGGCCTTAGGCAAAACTTAGACATGAGGCCCCAATCACACCCATAATGGGAAAAAAAATTCAAGCAATAAAAATGGCTGCAGAAAGATGCACGGATCTAGCACACAGTTCATCTGCACCACTTTCAGGGCACCCTCCTCACCCATCAAACATATGCAGGCAATCTGGGACCCAGCAAGGTGACAACCCCTCTAGGAATTTTCCATGTGCCTTGGGAGAATGAGGAAGGGTGTCACCGCGTCATTCTACATCCACAGGGGAAGGAGGGGGGGGAGAGAGAAGGGGGGAGAGAGAAAGAGGAAGAGAGAGAGAGAGAGGAGGACAGAGAGAGAGGGAGAGGAGGGCAGAGAGAGTGAGAGAGAGGAGGACAGAGATAGAGGAGGGCAGAGAGAGAGGGGGGAGAGGAGGGCAGAGAGAGAAGAGGAGAGGGGAGAGGAGGGGTGAATGCGGGCCTTGCCAGGCCCACACTGGGACAAAAAATAGGCCCAGCACTTGAGACTGAGCAGCCCATGATACTGGTCCCTTCATTGCTCTCCATCCTGGCAGATCCCCTGCAGCAGCTGGCGAGAGAAAGGAGGGGGGAACCTGGCAGAGCTGCCGAGAGTAAGGGGGGCCAGAAAAGAGCACTGGGGTGGTGAAGAGCACTGAGAGGAGTGGAGAGAACTGGGGGAGTGGAGAGAACTGGGGGGAGTGGAGAGCAGGGTGGAGCGGAGAGCACTGGCGGGGTTGCAGAGCACATGGATGGGGGCAAAGAGCAGGGGGGAGTGGAGAGCACAGGGGTGTGGAGCGGAGAGCAATGGGGGAGCCAAAAAGAACAGGGGTGGAGTGCACAGGGGGGCAGATAGCACTGTGGGATGGCCAGAAAGAACAGGGGTGGAGAGCACGGGGGGCTGGAGAGCACTCTGGGGGAGCAGGAGATCACTGGGGGGGGGGGAGCACAAGGGTGGGGGCTGGGTAGTGATGGGGAGCTTGAGCATCGGGGGGCAGAAAGAACAGGGGTGGAGAGCATGAGGGCTGGAGAGCACAGGGAGGAGGCTGGGGAGAGCTGAAGAGAACTAGGGGTGGAGAGCATGGGGAGGGCTGGAGAGCACGGAGAGGGGGGTGCAAAGAGCAGGGGGGAGCAGAGAGTACTGAGGGGGGGCGAAGAGCAATGGGGAGAACTGGAGAGCACTGGGGGTGCCAGAAAGAACAGGGCTGGAGAGCACTGGGGGGACTAAGAGCAGGGGGGAGCAGAAAGCACTGGGGAGGAGTGGAGAGCAGATGGGTGGGGGCTGGGGAGTGATGGGGAGAGCACTGGGGGGAGCGAAGAGCAGAGGGTGGGGGCTGGAGAGTAATGGGGAGAGCTGGAGAGCACTGGGGGCCAGAATGAACAGGGGTGGGGAGCACTGGGGGAGACGGCCCCACATGGACATGCTGCACGCGCGTCTTATGGAGATGGCACCTGGAGCCGGGTGCCGTCATCCAGACACTGCCACCACCTAGAGGCCTCTGCTGTCCATTCAGTGCTTGATCAAATAGGCGGCCGCGAGGCCCCTGTGAGGGCGGGGCCTTAGGCGACCGCCTAATTTGCCTAATTAGAGAGCCACCTCTGGGTGGGAGTGTCATGGTCTGGGGCTGCATGAGTGCTGCCTGCACTGGGGAGCTACAGTTCATTGAGGGAACCATGAATGCCAACATGTACTGTGACACACTGAAGCAGAGCATGATCCCCTCCCTTCGGAGACTGGGCCACAGGGCAGTATTCTAACATGATAACAACCACAAACACACCTCCAAGATGACCACTGCCTTGATAAAGAAGCTGAGGGTAAAGGTGATGGACTGGCCAAGCATGTTTCCAGACCTAAACCCTATTGAGCATCTGTGGGGCATCTTCAAACAGAAGGCGGAGGGGGCGCAAGGTCTCTAACATCCAACAGCTCCATGATGTCTTCATGGAGGAGTGGAAGAGGACTCCGGTGGCAACCTGTGAAGCTCTGGTGAACTTCATGCCCAAGAGGGTTAAGGCAGTGCTGGAAAATAATGGTGGCCACACAAAATATTGACACTTTGGGCCCAATTTGGACATTTTCACTTAGGAGTGTACTCACTTTTGTTGTTGTTGAGTTATTTTGAGGGGACATCAAATTTACACTGTTATACAAGCTGTATACTCACTACTTTACATTGTAGCAAAGTGTCATTTCTTCAGTGTTGTCACATGAAAAGATAGAATAAAATATTTACAAAAATGTGAGGGGTGTACTCACTTTGATACTGTGTGTATATATATATATATATATATATATATATATATATATATATATATATATATATATATATAGATAGATATATAGATAGATATATAGATAGATATAGATAGATATTTTATATATAGATATTTTATATATAGATATATCTATATCTATAAAATTTTTTTTTTTTTTTGTACACAAAAGTGGAATTCCTCCTTAGCCCCTTATGTCCTGGTGGTCAATTTTAAATGTCACAGGGACAAAGGCTATTTGTTCCGGATGAGCTTTTGCAGCTTTGTATATACCAGGACATAAGGGGCTAAGGAGGAATTCCACTTTTCTTTAAAAAAAAAATATATATAAACAAAAGTGGAATTCCTCCTTAGCCCCTTATGTCCTGGAGGTCATTTTAAAATGGCACAGGGACAAGTAATCTATAGTTGCCTGACTGCAGCCAGCAATAGATCACTACTAGCAGTGATCTGTTTCTGTACATTTGCATGAGAGGGGTATCTGGATCTTGTCTCCACTGACCATATTCAGACTGCCTACGAGGAAAGAACAAAAAAATTTAAAACGTAAAAACATAGAAACTTTAATAAACAAATATACAGTATACATTTGTCTTATGTACAGTATATTTCATACAGATATAAATTATAACATAAATATATGATGTTATATTATATTATTTATATAAATATATCATATTATTGAGGATATGTTATTTATATAAATATATCATATTATTGAGGATATGTTATTTATATAAATATATCATATTATTGAGGGTATGTTATTAATATAAATATATCATATTATTGAGGATATGTTATTTATATAAATATATCATATTATTGAGGATATGTTATTTATATAAATATATCATATTATTGAGGATATGTTATTAATATAAATATATCATATTATTGAGGATATGTTATTTATATAAATATATCATATTATTGAGGATATGTTATTTATATAAATATATCATATTATTGAGGGTATGTTATTTATATAAATATATCATATTATTGAGGATATGTTATTTATATAAATATTTCAAACAAAAGAGGGGTTTAGGACTTTTAAATGAGGTGTGTGGGATCACACATCTCCATCCCTATGTATATGCAAGAAAAAGAGGGGTTTGGGACTTTAAATGAGGTAGGTCTAGCATGGCTAAAAGAGGAGTCAGTGTAAGAAGACATATTGTATTCAATACATTAAAAAGCATGACATAGCAAAATGGGTACATGCATGGTAAATAAGCATAAAAATCACATATTATGAACCAAATATTCATAAAAACAATCCTAGCAACTTGGAGATGACATATTGAGGTATAGCACAGTTGTCCATCAAAAAGAATCGCTTGAAAAAAGCAACATGGCGGGGTAACTTGGGAGTGGATGAAATAAAACCATCTAAAAATAATAATATATCATATTATTTATATTATATTAATATATATTAGATTAAATAAATCTACTATATAAAAAAATAAAAAATATCCCCTACCAAAAATAATTCCCAGGTCACAACAATGACGTCAGATGATCTGGATGACACAAGGATGAAATGCCCATGTCAGTGAATGCAATGTCATTCAACTTTGTAGTGATCAAAAGGTTGCCATTGTGCAAATTTGTGCTCCCGTCAAACCCAACTTAATCTGATCATAATGTTAACAAATTTAGGCCTTTTTTTTCCTTCTGCGTGCATTGCAATATATCGAAGTAAAGCTCCTAAAAAATGAAAGTGAAATAAAGCTTTCCTAAAGTAAAACGCTTCCGTTCACTTTGAGCTTTATTATTCCTTTACATTACATACAACTTGCCCTATTGTGATATCATTTTAATCAGCAGACTCTGTTGATTACATTTTGTGTCAAATATATGGGAGGTGCACAAATTATGTAAACATTGCATTGGGAACAATTACAGGAACTTTTTAAAAAATTTTTCCCTATTTATTCCCAAAAATTATAAAAATAAATGTATTTATATTTTGAACCGAACTAAAAATAAAATATGTATAAGAGGTTAAGGTAAATAACAAACACTAAAAGCTATAATGTGTGGAACTAAGGCATAAAAAAAAAAAAAAAAAGAAAGAAAGAAAAAAAGAAAATGATCTGGGGCTTAAGGGAATTTATGAAGAAAAAGGCTTGGGGACTCAAGTAGTTAAAATGGGACTTTCAATAATTTTACTAAAATAAATTCCTGACGTGTGACAATATACAGCAGCGGGATCATTCTTCAAAAAAAAAAAAAGCTCCACCCTATATGACTAAAAAACCATCCGTGAGCTAAAGTCAGTGATTTGCCTAAGAGGAGATGATGTATCAATCAGTATTATATATGAAGTAATAACATTTAGGGTCGGTTCACACTGGGGCAACACGACTTCAGCGCGACTTTGTACCGGGACTTCAACGCGACTTCAACGCGACTTCAGCAAATTACAAGGCGACTTGAAGTCGCCTCCATGACAGGCGACTTCGCCTGTGGCCAATCACGGGGCAATCAGCTCTCTGGGAGGGAGGGGGGAGGGAGGGGTTTTCCCTGCAAAGTCGCTTGACTTTACAGAGAGATCCGACTTGGAGGCGACTTCCATTGATTTCTATGGTACAGGTCGCCTACCAAGTCGGATCAAAGTAGTACAGGGAGTACGCTCTGAAGTCGGAGCGACTTCAGTAGCGTCTATTAAGACGCTAGCGTTCACTCCCATCAAAACTATTTCTGGGGCGACTTGGGGCGACTTGAGGGCGTACAAGTCGGATCCCAAGTCGCCCCAGTGTGAACCGAGCCTAACTTTAAACTATCCAGAAAACAAGGATTAGAAAACCAATGTTACTTCGAAGCAATTCAAGTAGCTCCTTCATTTATGCACTTAAACAAGTGCCTATATATTTCAGATATGAATGGATTACGTTTCGGGCTAGTATGCTTACGCTCTTCCTAAGATCCGTCAAAACACATCTGAAGGTTTCACTGCAATCATTCATTTAAATACCAATTTGTAGAAAACATCACACATGGAATCATTATGGTTAATTAGTTAAATCCGTATTGTATTAAGTACTTGTGTATATGTATGTTATCTACCATGAACACAAAATACACAAAATATAGCAAATAGTAGCCAATAACTTTCTCTCCCCATTCATTTTTTTCAAAGAGTTTCATAAATGTGTAAGAAATACACGCATGTCTAGACGATGTCTAAGAGGACGAAACGTGTCGGATAGGACCCCACTGCCGCCATACTTTTAACAGCGCTGATTTTAAGAACTTCATGTGAGTGTATCTTTTTTTAATACATTTGGTACTTGTTTTACGGAATCACACTATATGGCCTTTTTCCTTCATGCTACACTATACTGCGATTCGCTTTCCAGCGTCATCTTGAGGGACCCACCAGCATCCGGTCTGCTCTCGGACTTCCAGTCTCATCACGCCTCTGGAACATCCATCATCACCCACCACCCAAGCCTGATTTGACCCAGTTGGGCGTATGCCCTCTTGGGTCCACGTCATCTGGTAAGCCTCCCTATAGTTGGTGGTGGTGTGTTTCTTCTGTGTTCACCCCAGATGTCACACATTTGATATGTTCCTTACACGAAGTCACTGAAATTACATCAACCACTTTATGAGTCTTATATACAAGGAGGACTTTCTTTTATTCTTTTCCTTGATACCTTTTATCATTGGTTGGACATCACCTTCATGTTGAACTTTTAGTGCTACACATAATTTTTGTTTCATTGTTACATGCCTATATCCTATTGGTTGTGTTAGCTGCTTGTTTTTTCTTTTTTTGGCCACGTAGAATTTCTTGTTACCCTATTCTTCTAAGAAATACACACATGTGTAAAATAAATTTACCCACATATGTAGTTCCCTGCGGAAATTTTTTTTTGTCCAAACAAATGGTCATCACGAATTCAAACAAATAAATAAAGATCCAAAATCCACATTTAAGCCATATGGGGCAATGGTATTCAAAAAATGTATCCAGTATACCTCTCTTTTCTTCAAAATTATTTCACGGTTTCAAAAATTTTTAAGTGGAGCAACCTTTTGGACTTTTTCTTTATATATATATATATATATATATATATATTTATGGTTGGAGCCCTATGTCCGATATGTACATAGATAACACTTATAGTAAAGATAAGACTTACCATCGGAAATAGACCTGAAAGTGTGGACTTACCATATGAAATGGACCTGAAAGTGTGCCTTGGTCTAATGGCCGGTATGCCAAAATAAGGGGGCATACCCTGGTTTAAGAAATGATTATTCTGTAAGAGAAATGAATGAAATGAATAGTTTGAGAAATGCTGTGAAATGGGGATGGGAGGGTGGGTATCGCGCACAGGAAACCGACAAGCACCACAGGTGAGCGGGCTGCTTAAGTACCCCCCGGGCTCCTCCCATAAATTCAGGCCACCATACTGGCCTTCCTACTTATGGTTGGAGCCCTATGTCCGATATGTACATAGATAACACTTATAGTAAAGATAAGACTTACCATCGGAAATAGACCTGAAAGTGTGGACTTACCATATGAAATGGACCTGAAAGTGTGCCTTGGTCTAATGGCCGGTATGCCAAAATAAGGGGGCAAAAACATTCAGGTAGGGTTATAATTTTATTGGTTTTCAGTTATTTATTGAGCCAATTTGGAGAATGCCTGTGCCATCTCTGTTTGCGGATTGGGGATATACCGGGCGAAGCAGGCTGATTTCCACCTGCCTAGTCTTTTGATGATGTGGTCTGGAACCCCGTGGCGGGACGCCGCGGAGGCTGCTCCGATGCGGAAAGAGTGTCCGGAATACTGACTAGGGTTAAGGTGAAGATTGCGGAGAAGTATCCTTATGTGTTTCACAAACTGAGAGGCGCTTAAGGGTTTAACTGGGAATGGTAGAAGGGGACTGCTGTCTGGTTGCTCAGGCAGGAGTGACAGGAGTCGGTTGAGTACAGCGACTGGACACCAGCTGTTGTTGGTTTTGTAGAGGTGAATGTTCACTCCTGAGCCCGTTTGCTGGGTTTTAGAGACCTCGAGGTGCAGGATGAAGTGGTCTTGGTATCGAAGCAAGTGTCGTCTGCATAGTACTTGATCTGTGGGTTTGTTAGAGGTGAATTCGCCAGGCCGCAAGAACCCATAGTAAGACCGTGCTGGGGAGCAGACCGAATGGCGAAGTAGCCAGAATAGTTGACATGTCCCTAAAGATGGGCCCCGTAATGGGAAAGCGCTTAGTGCTGATGACTGGTTGTTGTTTCTGAATTCCCCTTAGAATGGCTCGTATAGCGTGAGATGAGAACAGTGAAGATTTCGTGGGGTCTTCAAGCGCCATGAAATGTTGAATGCCGGCTAGGTATAGCCGGATGGTATTGTAGGATAAGGCCAGCTGCGTGTGGCAGTGTGCAGTGAAGGCCAGTACCTGTTTGATATCTGTTGGTCCTTTACGGCAGGACGTGAGGAATTTATTAAAGGCCTTCCAAGCTGTCTGGTAGGCTTTGAGTGTGTTGTGGGAGAGGGAATGATTTATGAGTTGCGTAGCTCCATGTAGATGTTGAACTAGTCCAGGGTCAGTTGTGACCAGACAGGGATAGGGGCCGACATTGGATCGGCATCGGGAACCTGTTTGAAAAAGGAGGGATAATTGAAACGTGACAGTGCGTCAGCTGCTGAGTTGTATCTGCCGGGAATAAATGCACAGTGTATATTGAACTGATGCTGTAAAGACAGTTGTACCAACCTGCGCAGGAAGGACATGACTGCTAGGGACTTGGACCTGCCTCTGTTGATGATGTCTGCCGTGGCCTGGTTGTCGGTGGTGAAGACTACGGTTTGTCCTGTCCAGTGGTGGCCCCAGAGTTGTGCGGCTGCCACTATGGGATAAAGCTCAAAGAGGGCAGATGTTTGGGAAAAGCCGGGTATCAACAGTATCTGTTGAGGCCAGGGTCCTGAAAACCAATGATGGCCAAAAATTGCCGCGAAACCTGTGGAGGCTGCAGCGTCCGTCACCACCTGGGGTGAATGGACCGAAACCATAGGTATAAATAGAGATATGCCATTCCAGGCGGACAAGAATTCCTCCCACATAGATAGGTCCGCTATAGCTGCGGAGTCTAGATTCAAAATCTGATCAGGGTCTTGAGTTTCTGACAGAAATCTAAGCAGGCGTGATACAAATGTGCGGCCTTGTGGGATAATTCGCATAGCGAAGTTGAGCATACCCAGGAGAGACTGCAACTGTTTTTTGGTACAGCCCTTGGTGTGTGTAAACTCGTGAAGGACTGCCCTAATGCGTGTTAGTTTGTCGGGGGGGAGACTGGCTTGCATCGCGCAGGTATCCAAGCTGACCCCGAGAAAGGTGATGATGTTTGCTGGGCCATCGACTTTGTGCTCGGCGATAGGAACATTGAGGTTTCCAAAAATTACTCTAAGTTTGTCGAGATCTCCTGGGGGCTTGCTGGGCGGTTCTATCAGTAGGAAGTCATCCAGATAATGGATGACTTCATGGCATTGACCCTTGTGTAATAGTATCCAAACGAGGGACTGAGCGAACGTGTCGAAGAGCCACAGGCTACTCTTCGAATCGAAGGTGAGTTTTGTAGCAAAATAATATGCTTCCTTCCATTTGATGCCATGCCAGCACCAAAGGGATGGGTGGATGGGCAGGAGCTTGAAAGCATCCGAGATGTCGGCTTTGGAGAGCCAGGCACCTGTGCCTGCTTTGATGATCGCTTGTATTGCCATGTCAACGGAGGAATATTTTAGGGAAAACTCTTCGGAGGGGATCAGGGAATTGAGACTGGGTATGTGGGAAGAATGAGGCGCAGACAGGTCGTACACCAAACGCAATTTATTTGAGAACTTGCCCTTGACAAGCCCAATAGGGCTGACTCTCCATGTGCTGAAAGGGGGGCAAGTGAAAGGGCCTATCACGTAGTCTCGATCTACCTCTGCCTGTAAGAGCTGATCTATGGCTTGTTCGTCAATGGCTGCCGAACGAAGATTGGCACATTCGTGAGTACTGTGGGGTAGTGAAATGAGGCCGGTGTGAAAGCCTGCTGTGAAGCCTTGGATAAGGTAGGTGGCCAGGGAAGGGGTGGGATGTGAAGTGAGATACAGTCCTAACCATAAGAGGTTGATCCGGCTTAGTCATGCCCTCTTGTGTTGCTTAACTTCACACAAATTCCTAGGGTGTGCTCTTTGGCATAAGGTGCAGATGTGAAGTAGACGGCACTGGCTGAAGTTGCAGGACCCATAGTTAAAGTTGTTACAGATGGCTGCCCCTCCCACGGTTCGGACTGGGCGTCCGAGTTTGTCCACCTGAGGCGTTGGTTCAGGGATCGACTGACCCTGTACTGTACCTGAGGTAGAGGGAAACTTGAAGGGCCGTCTGATCGCCGCATTGGCGCACCAGGTGGCAGTGTGGGTGGAAGACTGGCAAATCGCACACAGAGGTGAGCGTAAGCCGGCAAAGTGGCGGCAGAAGAGCTCTGTGTCCATGAGACTCCAATCTGTCGTAGTCTGGAATTGTATGAGTCTGGCGGCGGCCTTAGCTGAAAAGGAACGATGATAATCGTAAAAGGCAAAACCTCCATACTTGTGGCCCAAGTCTACCACAGTATGGAGATACAAGTCCAGCTCTTCCCGCCTGCTAGGTGTGGCTGAGCACAGGACATCTCTGAGCATGCCAAAGGCCAGGGTAAATTCTGGGACTGATAGCTTGCGGTTCAATCTGGGGTCTTTGGCTTTAAGGACCACCGATATGTCGCCCCAGGAGTAGGCCTTATTTTCTGCCAAATCATGCACGGAAATAAGGAGAGAGGCCAGGTTGACGTCCTTGCCGTCCAAAATGTCCTTCCTGATACTGGTTGGGACCAGATGGGAGGGGTAGACAATGGGGCTCGAGCCTGAGGTACCTGCAGGAAGAGGTGTCAAGGTTTGAGTTGCAGTTGGGTCGGGGACAGCCGTGGCCGGTCGGGCCTCCAGAAGTGCAACCCTGGTCTGGACGTCTGCAACTGAGGTGGATAGAGATGACACCATCGTGTGTAATTGCGAGATGGCCGATGATATCGACTGGAGGGATGCCTGTTGGGTACTGGGTCCTGCTGCTGGTGGGGGAAAGAGGAGTTTGAAGAGCTCGCCTTTCCTCGCTGTGGCGGGGAAGGGGACACCTCTGCGTCTGAGCTCTGCCGTCAGTTTGGGGATAGTCCATCCCCTGAGGGACTGCACGCTGCCGCTCTCTGAGACCGGAGAAGGTGACAGAGGGGCCGTGAAGTCTTCGCTGCCGGCCTGGGACATGGTTGCTCTGGTGAGGATCTCTTGAGCTTTATTTCCTGGTTGACTGTAACCTATTGGGGGTGACATGAATTTCAAGTTTTTTCTTTGATCCGCTGAGTCATACTTACCCGACTTATTCTCCCATTCTTTTTTTTTTTTTTTTTATTTACCTGGGGGGATATCGTCCAACCTGGTGCAGGGTGGACCTACTGAACTTTGACTGACCTGAGGAAAATGAAAAGGTGACAATTCGTGAAGGGATTGCTAACTAACTTGAAGCAACGATTTGTATGGTGCTTGCAATCTTGTGACAATGAAATGATTCGAAATGTTTGCCTTGATTATGAATGAACTCCATGACAGGGGTCCGGCCTGGTCGTGTCATGATTTATTCGACCGTGAACCGGGCTCTGGAGCATGTATTGAAATGAGGCAACTGAAAACATTGGTGCACCCGGGACGAATCGGTGCCTGTTTGATGCATCTGGATTCGAATCGGAGCGCAGTATGAAATGAAATGAGAGAAATGATTATTTTGACCGAGGCTCGAATTGGTTGTGCCGTGTTTGCGACTGGCAACTAACCGAGCTCTGGTATAGGTATGAATGTGATCGAAACAAGCGAGGCCTTCCGTGACGAATCGGTGCATGTCAGATGCGACTGGTTTCGAAACGGTGATGCGTTGTGGGAGTGAAATGGTAGTAATTGCATGACAGAGATATGGATCAATCGCCCGATATCTGCGACTAGCTATGATCCGGACTCTGGAGCATGTATCTGAAATGAGGCCGAGCCCTGGGGCACGCCGTAATGAATCGGTGCATCGAAGATGCGACTGGATTCGAAACGGAGCGCGGTAAGTGAGGATGTAACATATCGTTTACCATGACGGAGGCTCGAATCGGTCGTGCTGTTGTAGCGACTGACTACGAATCGGACTCCGGAGCATGTACTGAAATGTGGCCAATCCTGGGCACGCCGAGACGAATCGGTGCATTTCCATGCGACTGATTTCATGTCGGAACGTGATACGTGGAAATGAAATGATAACCATGACAGAGGTACGAATGACTGATAATAACGTAACTCTGGAGCATGTATAGAAATGAGGCCAATCCTGGGGTACGCCAAGACGAATCGGTGCATTTCCATGCGACTGAATTCATGTCGGAACGTGATACGTGGAAATGAAATGATAACCATGACAGAGGTACAAATGACTGACAATAACGTAACTCTGGAGCATGTATAGAAATGAGGCCGTAATAACTGGGGCATACCGGAACGAATCGGCGCATCTTTTGGTGCGACTGGATTCGAATCGGAGCGCGGTAGGTGACTGAAATGAGAAATGATTTGAAATGTCAGAAATGAGTTTAGAAATGTTTCAGAAATGAGAAATGATTGGTATCGAACTGACTTGATCCGATAAATTGCAAATTGCGACTCGCTATGGCTGTCTACCGACGCATATATATATTTTTTTTTTTAAATACCGACATGCTGGAAATGAAGCGACGTCTGCGTCGCGGTGCTGTCGAAATGGTAACATATCGAAAGTACGAGCGATATACATTGCAGTTTGTGAAATGCGAGTGAAACGAAAATTTGAAATCACGGTTTAGTGACATGATATGAAAACGAAAAGTCCGACGGGACCTTACCTGCGACAGCCAAGCCAGACGCGTGGTACAAACTACGAACGAAAAACGCGGACTTCGAAAGTTTTGAGTACGGAATATCGAATACGGGAACTTGCGAGGCAAGAACTTGCGGACGCTGGTATATCGAATAGTCGGCCTAGTGACGTATATCGCGCACAGGAAACCGACAAGCACCACAGGTGAGCGGGCTGCTTAAGTACCCCCCGGGCTCCTCCCATAAATTCAGGCCACCATACTGGCCTTCCTACATATATATATATATATATATATATATATATATATATATATATATATATATATACATGCACAATATTGGCTTAAGTATTGGGACGCCTTCCTTTACACACACATGAACTTTAATGGCATCCCAGTCTTAGTCCGTAGGGTTCAATATTGAGTTGGCCCACCCTTTGCAGCTATAACAGCTTCAACTCTTCTGAGAAAGGTTTAGGAGTGTGTCTATGTGAAGGTTTGACCATTCTTCCAAAAGCGCATTTGTGAGGTCAGGCACTGATGTTGGACAAGAAGGCCTGGCTCACAGTCTCCACTCTAATTCATCCCAATGGTTTTCTTTTGGGTTGATTTCAGGACCAGTCAAGTTCCTCCACCCCAAACTCGCTCATCCATGTCTTTATGGACCTTGCTTTGTGCACTGGTCCAAATCATTTGGTGGAGGGGGGATTATGGTGTGGGGTTGTTTTTCAGGGGTTGGGCTTGGCCCCTTAGTTCCAGTGAAGTTCTTAATGCGTCAGCACACCAAGACATTTTGGACAATTTTGTGCTCCCAACTTTGTGGGAACAGTTTGGGGATGGCCCCTTCCTGTTCCAACATGACTGCGTATCAGTGCACAGAGTCCTGACCTCAACCCAGTAGAACGCCTTTGGAATGAATTTGAGCAGAGACTACAAGCTAGGCCTTCTAGCCCAACATCAGTGCCTGGCCTCACAAATGCACTTCTGGATCTGGAAGAATGGTCAAACATTCCCATAGACACACTCCTAAACCTTGTGGACAGCCTTCCCAGAAGAGTTGAAGCTGTTATAGCTGCAAAGGGTGGGCCAACTCAATATTGAACCCTACAGACTAAGACTGGGATGCCATTAACACCTTGCTGCCCAGCCGCCATCGTTGTACGGCGGCAGGTTGGCTCCCCTGCGCGAATCGCCGTAGCTGTATGGCGGCCGCTTTAAGGGCTATCCACAAGGTTATCCAACGGTGCGACGCCGGAGCCGATGCACGTGGCCGATGGCCGTGATGTCTGACGGCTAAGTGCGATCGCTCCTCAGTGAGCCAGAATAGGGATTCAGACAGATCCCCATTATGACAGGGAAGTAGAGAGAGATCTGCTATTCCTAGTGATCAGGAACAGCAATCTCTCTCTACTCCCAGTCAGTCCACTCCCCCCACAGTTAGAAACACCTCCCTAGGGAACACTTAACTCCTTGATTGCCCCCTAGTGTCATGCCGCGTACACACGATCGGAAATTCGGCCAGCAAAAGACCGATGAGAGCTTTTGGTCGGAAAATGCGACTGTGTGTACGCTCCATCTGACTTTTGCTGGCCGAATTCCATCCAGCAAAAAATTGAGAGCATGTTCTCAATTTCTCGGTCGGAAAAAGTTCCTATCCGAAAATGTGATTGTCTGTATGCAATTCCGACACGCAAAATTTGACGCATACTCGGAAGCATTGAACTTAATTTTCTCGGCTCGTCGAAGTGTACTACGTCACCGCGTTCTTGACGGTCGAAAGTTCAGAGAACTTTTGTGTAACCGTGTGTATGCAAGCCAAGCTTGAGTGGAATTCCGTCGGAAAAACCACCCAAGATTTTTCTGATGGAAAATCCGCTTGTGTGTATGCGGCATTAACCCCTTCCCTGCCAGTGACATTTATACAGTAATCAGTGGCTATTTTTAGCTGTGATCGCTGTAAAAATGTCACTTGTCCCAAAAAAGTGTCAAAAGTGTCCGATCTGTCCACCGCAATGTCGCTGTCCTGCTAAAAATTGCTGATCAACGTCATTACTAGTAATAAAAAAAAATAATAGTAAAAATGACACAAATATACTTGCTATAAATGTAGCCGCTATAACTTTAGCGCAAACCAATCAATATACCCTCTTTGCGATTTTTTTTTTTTTACCAAAAATATGTAGAAGAATACATTTTGGCCTAAACTGATGAAGAAATGTATTTTTGTTTTTGGATATTCATTATAGCAAAAAGTAAAAAATATATATATATTTTTTTTTCAAAATTGTCGCTCCTTTTTTGTTTATAGCGCACAAAATAAAAACCGCAGAGGTGATCAAATACCACCAAAAGAAATCTCTACTTGTGGAAAAAAAAAGGATGTCAATTTTTTTGTTTGGGCACAGTGTCGCAAGAACGCGCAATTGTCAGTTAAAGCGACGCAGTGTCATATCGCAAAAAAATGGTAGTAGTAGGTAAATCCTGTGGTTAAAGTTCATACGCGTGTAAAGGCAGGTGTCCCAATACTTTTGACAATATAGTGTGTGTGTATATATATATATATATATATATATATATATTAGGACTCCTGATATATATACATATATATATATATGCATATATATATATATATATATAGGTGTTAATGGCATCCCAGTCTTAGTCTGTAGGGTTCAATATTGAGTTGGCCCACCCTTTGCAGCTATAACAGCTTCAACTCTTCTGGGAAGGCTGTCCACAAGGTTTAGGAGTGTGTCTATGGGAATGTTTGACCATTCTTCCAGATCCAGAAGTGCATTTGTGAGGCCAGGCACTGATGCATATACATATGCATATATATATATATATATATATATATATATATATATATATATATATATATATATATACACATATATATATATATATATATATATATATATATATATATATATATATATATATCAGGAGTCCTAATCCAAAACTTTTATAGAGTTTTTAATGGATGAACTATTTAGAACATATATAAAGGAAACAAAAAAAAAAAAAAAAAAAAATATATATATATATATATATATATATATATATATATATATATATATATATATATATATATATATATATAATATATATATATATATATATATATATATATATATATATATATAATATATATATTATATATATATATATATATATATATATATATTTTTTTTTTTTTTCCTTTATATATGTTCTAATATATGTTCATCCATTAAAGACTCTATAAAAGTTTTGGATTAGGACTCCTGATTTCCTACTCTCTTCCTGATCTGTAAAAAGCCAGGCGTCTTAGTTGGAATTAGAAGAGTATTGGCCTGGAATTAGCGGTGGTGAGGTCATGCCCTTTCTACTGTAACCAGAATCCTTGTTTTGTCAAATCATAAACACTCCACCTTCGGTGCGGCATTTGCAGATGTTTCCCTCCGGTATGGAGTTATTTAAGGAATAATATTTACACAGGACGGGCAGGCAGCGAAGTGGGCAATAGGGGGGCACGGACTGAAAGAACTGTATTGCTTACTGCAATCTCCCATTTTAAAATCCACTTCCTCCCAAACCACCACTGGTTTGGGTGTCTTTTTCTGTCTGTTTCATCTGTCAGTCATTAGCATTCCACAGATGTTAAGTACATCTCAAACAGAGCAAGAGAGAAAGAGAGAGAGAGAGAGAGAGAGAGAGAGAGAGAGAGAGAGAGAGAGAGTGCAAATCTTGGGACGAAGAGAGAATAAGACCATTCAGTGAGTAATTTTTCCTCTGTGCAGACTTCCAGCTGAGGAAAGCCAATTTTATAGAAAGCAACTGCTGACTCCGAGCACTATCTCTGGTGGCCCAGTGGACAGCTGCAGGATGGCAAAGGCTCGGTGAGATTGCAACCGTGTAGGAAAAAACAACTTGGACACGTCAAGTTTGCTAAAACCCAAACCCAATTCTTCATATTTTATGGGATTTATTATGCAGAAGACTGGGTTATGAGCTGCGGACTGTGACTAGAGGGATTTCTACAAGCTGCTTAGACATCGGGTAAGTGCAAACATTTCAGAACTTTCCATGAATCGAGCTTGTCCCCCCCGACTCTAGCTGTAGATTCCAAAAAGTATTTGCAATCCAACTGAGGGGGTAGAAAAGTATCAGAAAGGGTTTATTTGTAATTGGAACCTGGGTTACTCATAGTTTGTGTCTCTTGTAATTGCAAAATTGTCCTTTGTTCATGTCCAATTTTGCAAATTTTGTAAGTTATGCTACCTGGCCGATAAATGGTTTTCCAACATGTGTTTATTGAGTACGTTATATTCCTCGAAGTGTATAGCAAATGTTTCTGATGCAGTCAATAATTAAAGATTGTTACTTATTTGTACATTTACTTGGAAAGTACATTGTGGCTTAGATGTGAATATTTTGTTTAATTTTCAGGTCAAAAGTTTTTTATTTTTTTGCGTGTCTATTCTTAGTTTTGAAGGAACTTAGGTTTTGGCAACTGTCATCGAGGTTTAGGCAGTACCCAATTTTGTTGTAATTGATGAAGAGTCCTACTGACACATGACACAAGTCCTCTTCCGTTACAGTGGCTACAGTCCATTATCAGCTGTGGAATGGTAGATGGAATACTCATTTGTTTTGTAGCATTTTTCATGCCTCCCCTGGGGTAAAAGACGGAAAAACAATGCTGTTTTTAGATTTTATCAGTATTGCAACCTTGCCTATGTGGTTGACTTTGTAAATGTTTTCTGCAGAAAGAATTTAACTGATACTTTCTCTAAAGAAGGTGGGAGGTTGTCTTTTACCATTTTTTTCCAACCCATCTCTGTTTCTCACGTGACTCAACTAAAGGACTGAATTGGCCGATTTCGGTCTTCTCATTGACAAGTGCGAAGGTTGGCCAGGTCACATAAAGATTCTCCAAAATATATGAAACCCCCATGTGATTGGCAATATGCATTTCTAACTTGTGCTTTTTTTCTTATACAATAGGTGCAGGTATTTACATTCGCCTCCCCCACCCCCGTCACCTACTCTCAGAAGTGGATGACAAAGGCCAGTGTATAAAAATTACCTAACCCATACACAGTACAGAGCCCCCCAACAATACAGGAGCCCCCCTCCACAGTACAGAGGCCCCCATCAGTACAGAGTTCCCCAACCAAACAGAACCCCCCACACAGTACAGAGCCTGCAACAGTACAGGAGCTTCCCTCCACAGGACAGAGTTCTCCAAAGCCCCCTTCCATAGTACAGATACATAATACAGGAGCCCCCCTCTATAGTGCAGAGGCCCCCCACAGTACAGCGTTCCCCAACCGTACAGAACCTTACACACAGTGCAGAGGCCCACAACCATACAGGAGCCCTTCTCCAGAATCTCCCGACCATACAGAGCACCCCACAGTTCAGAGCCCCCTCCCAAAGTACAGAGCCGCCCAACAGTACAGGGCCCCCCAACACAGTGTACAGCCCCCAGAGTAAGAGCGCTCCCCCACAATATAGATCCCTCTTACAGTACAGAGCCCCACAACAGTACAGGAGCCTCCTCCATGGCATAGAGCCCCCCACAGTATAGAGGCACCCAACAGTGCAGCCCCCCTTCACAATCCAAAGCCTTACAACAGTACAGAGCCCCCCAACACAGTACAAAACCCCCAACAGTGCAGCTCCCCTCTATGGTACAGAGGCCACCACAGTACAGAGTTGCCCAACAGTACAGAGCAGCCCAACAGTACAGGAGCCCCCAAACACAGTGCCAAACTCTTCGCAGTACAGAGTTCCCCGACAATACAGAGCTCCCCAAGAGTAAAGGAGTCCCACTCCACAGAACAACCCCCCACATTACATGATCCCCCCCCACACACAGTACAGGACTCTTCCACCACTCACCTGTGAGTGGCAGGAAGAAGTCTGCAGGAGAAGCTGTGGAGCTGGTGCAGCTGAGTCGCTTGAAGAGGCCGGCTGTCACTATTAAAGCCAGTAGAGGAAGTGAGTAATGCAGAAAACTTCCTCTTCCGGCTTCTGTGTTTACCAGTGACAGGTCAGTGAGGACAGGGTAGGGCTCGAGATGGCGAAATAGAGTTCTGCCACATCCCAGCTGAAAAAAAATACTGCTTCCAATCATTGCATTGCTCTTTATCACCCTCAAGGATGACACTATATGGTCCAATCCTCACCACAGTGCCATAGCGGTGTTGTAATGGTGGCATATCTAAAGCTAATACTATTTTTTGGGAGTCAATGGCTGAATCTAAACTCCATGGAAAACGAAAATGCTCTCTTGAAGTGGACCTTCCCCCCGTATTGCAAGAATTAAATGCTCCTGTAGGTCTAGGGTACTTCAAAAAGCACTTTTACCTACTCAATCCTCTGCTCCCATAGGCTCCCCTGGGTTGTAAGAATGGTCCCTGCATCCTCTTCTCCCCTATGCTTCCATGGTCACAGGTCCTGTGACATTATTAAGTAGAACCTAGATCCCATAGCCTTCCATTGGATGTGAAGATGCTGAGGGGCAGTCCATTGCTGGAGCGTGGGGGAGTAGAGGAGTGCGCCAGCTACTGGGGCAGTGGAAGACTGGATAAAACTGCTCTCAAGGCCCCCTAGAACTAAATGAGAATTTAACCCTTGCAGTGTGGGGGCAACTCCACTGCAAGGGAACAAACACTATATTACCAAAAGTATTGGGGCGCCTGCCTTTACACGCACAGTCTTAGTCCGTAGAGTTCGATATTGAGTTGGCCCACTCTTTGCAGCTATAACAGCTCCAACTCTTCTGGGAAGGATGTCCACAAGGTTTAGGAGTGGGACAATCTATGGGAATGTTTAACCAATCTTCCAGAAGCGCATTTGTGAGGTCAGGCACTGATGTGTACGCAAAGGCCTGGCTCGCAGTCGCCACTCTAATTTATCCCAAAGGTGTTCTATCACTTTGAGGCCAGGACTCTGTGAAGGCCAGTCAAGTTCCTCCACCCCAAATTCGTTCATCCATATCTTTATGGACCTTGCTTTGTTCACTGGTCCAAATAATTTGGTGGAGGGGGGATTATGGTGTGGGGTTGTTTTTTTATAGGTTGGGCTTGGCCCCTTAGGTCCAGTGAAGGGAACTCCTAAGGCATCATCATACCAAGACATTTTGGACAATTTCCTGCTCCCAACTTTGTTGGATCAGTTTGGGGATGGCTCCTTCCTGTTCCAACATGACTGCATACCAGTGCACAAAGCAAGGTCCATAAAGACATGGATGAGCGAATTTGGAGTGGAGGAACTTGACTGGCCTGAACAGAGTTTGGACCTCAAGCTGATATAACATCTTTGGGATGAATTAGAGTGGAGACCGCAAGCCATGCTTTCTCGTCCACATCAGTACCTGACCTCACAAATGCGCTTCTGGAAGAATGGTCAAACATTCCCATAGACACACTCCTAAACCTTGTGGACAGCCTTCCCAGAAGAGTTGAAGCTGTTATAGCTACGAAGGGTGGGCCAACTCAATATTGAACCCTACGGACTAAGACTGGGATGCCAAGTTTATGTGCGTGTAAAGGCAGGTGTCCCAAAACTTTTGGTAATATAGTGTATTTGTTCTCGTCCATCTTTTCCCTCTCCATTTTTTTTTTTTTGCCGTCTGTGTCTTATGGCATAGATTGCCCTCTTGCCATTCACCTCTTGTCCTGTAGGAATCTCTCTGAAGTGAAATGTCCTCTTGGACAGTTGTCCCTGGGACTGGTGCATTCACTGGGAGATTTCCCTTTCATGTTCATGACAAATGTTTGGATTCTCCTTTATTTTCATCCCAAGTGAGAATGATCACCAGGGCAAAAATGCAGATTTTCCTAACGGGACCTAGACTGCAATGAAAACCTGACAAAAGGATAATAAAGAGGCTTCAAAACTTGTTCCGAGCAATCAAAGGGAAACTTTCAAACAAGCTCACTGGCTCGGTGAAGGCAGCTCACGTACAACGCTTCTCTCAATGGGTACCCACAGGAGACTCAAACCACAGAAATAAAGAAAGAAGCACCAAAACCAAGGTGAGAGAGTCCAAAATGCTTTTTAATTGTTCTTAATTTAATCATTAAAAACATTCAATGCATTTCAGGGCCCAAGACATTCTCCCTTCATCAGGGCTAACAAATTTAAATAAAACATGATAAAAATGGAAACTTGTATTCAAAATGATGTGACTATAAAACCAAATATGAGTAAAAGAAGTGTATCAATTAGTAATGCTATTATATACTAGAAACCTTTGGAAATATTTTTAGGAGTATTTCTTAGGAGATTAAATATGACATTTTATTTTATATTTTATACTTTTTATTTTTTTATTTTTTTATGTTATATACATTTTTTTTCCAAGGTTTTTAATCATATGATTATGTTAATAACTGATGCACTTTTAATAATATTTGATTTTATATTCACATATAATTGCATTACTAATTGGTACATAGTAAAAGTTCATAAATTATTAACGCAATATCTATTTATGTATTATCCACTGTACCTAAATTGTTTCTATTACATTTAAACATTAAAAAAAAAATTGACAAGTTAAAAACCTTGGGAAAAAACATGATGTAACATAAAATGTCACATTTTTTTCTGATAACATTTTTTTTTTCTTTTTTTTTTTTGTCATGATTGCATTAATAATCGATACACAGTAAATAATATTTTGTTATTATATTCACATGTTTTGGCTACAATGATCAATTTTTATTATCATATTTTAGATCTATTTGATAGCCCTGATGATAGGGGAATGTTTCATCCTGTGAAATCTGTTGGATATTTTTTATGAGCAAATTATGAATTGAAAGCATCTCAGACTCTCTCCTCGTTTTTTTTTTTTTTTGTGCTCCTTTCTTTATTTCTATAGTAATGAAAACATGTCAGGAATTCTAACCCCTCACCACTCTAAATGTAAAACAAACAGAAAAAAAAGGGTTGGCTTTAATTAAAACCAGAAATGCATACAGATTTTTTATTCAGAAAGCTAACCATCACAAGAGTGCAACCATCTCACTGAGTGATAGAGGTCAGCAAAGCCTGAGTCAAGGTTGCCTTAGATTAAATGCGCATTTTAAGGCTTGACATATCTGGTATCTATTTTCTCTACACCATCCCATCTTTTATATTTTACCAAAAAAAATCTGCTATATTATTGTGTTTATTTGCACTAAAATTAATTTTAGCTATTTTTTTTTGTCCCTTTAAAATATGCTTTTGATAAATAGCTGTACAAATATTGTGTGACATACAATTATTGCAACTCACCATTTTATCCACCAGGGTCTCTTCCTTCAGAAAACATATACTTTGTTGAGAGGTTAAAGTGGTGTTCTGGCCGAAATTATACTTTTTAAATAAAAATACCCCTATAATACACAAGCTTAATGTATTCTAGTAAAGTTAGTCTGTAAACTAAGGTCTGTTTTGTTAGTTTATAGCAGTAGTTTGTTATTTTATAAACTTACAGCAGGCCGTGGCCATCTTAAGTGTGGGCATCTGAAGCCAGACTGTATTTCTTCCTGGATCTCATCCTTGCAGATCTCGCACATGCTCAGTGCAGCACAAGCAGTGTAATAGGTTTCAGGTCAGGTTTCCATAGCAACGGCAGTTTCCGAGGAAGTTGCCGCTCCTTCCCAGAAGGCATTGCAAACAGGAAATGATGCGATGGGCCGCGGCCAGGGAGGAGGAAGTGAAAAATGAATACAGCAGATATACAGTAGGTACTGAGAAAAAAAATTTAAAAATATCCAATTTGTTTACAGTGCACAGTTTAGTGAGGGATGCTGAAGAGTTGTAAAAGTGGGTGGAACTTCACTTTAAACAAATTTCTAGCAAAAAATGCAGATTTTAACACGTGTGCAAATTTTTAAAAAGATTGTCTTGGTAGCTCAGTGGTTAAACTGTACTTTTTTTATTGTTTTTTATTTTTTGATACGAGAATACAATAATGCCCCGTACACACGATTGGATTTTCCAACAACAAATGATGGATGTGAGCTTGTTGGTAGAAAGTCTGACCGTGTGTACGCTCCATCGAACATTTGTTGTCGGACTTTCCGCCAACAAATGTTAGCTAGCAGGTTCTCAAATTTTCCGCCAACAAATGTTTGTTGTTGGACTTTCCGATCGGGTGTACACAAGTCCGTCGGACAAAAGTCCACGCATGCTCGGAATCAAGTACGAGCCGGAGATATAACTAGCGTTTGTAATGGAGATATCACGTACGTCTTGTACGTTAGTACGTTCATAATTGGTGTCCAACATTTGTGTGACCGTGTGTATGCAAGACAAGTTGGAGCCAACATCCTTCGAACAAAAATCCACAGTTTTGTTGTCGGAAAGTCCGATCGTGTGTACGGGGGCATAAGAATGGATGCAACGTTTGGCCAATAGGACAATGCAAGAAAGATATATAATTTGTTAGTATAGTTGGAGAACAGACTAGCAGTGCTGGGTCTAGGGATAAACATTAAGAGGCATATGAATGGATGGTGTTCGGTCTAATAAATTGCCAAGGAAGAGTGGAGAGGCCTCAATCATTAGATTAGCAAGTATACTTTGGTTTAAATGGAAACTGAAGTGTCAGTTATTAATTAAGAGTCTGACTTGATATCATTGTGTATATTGGAATCACTGCACTATAGATTGTTTGGTATCTACGAGCATAATTTGGATGAAATATTCCTAAACGTTAAAGATATTTTAAACCCGTTATTCCTTATGCAAAGAGGTCTCCACCCATTCCATGCAGAAAATGTAGTATAGTTTGTCTATAAACAAATGGGGGTTCCTGGAATCCTTTCACATTTCAATCCATGAGCCATGCTCATCTCTGTGCTCCTACAAGTATGCGCCCATGCAATCCCGTGATGGGTGCATGACCTCTTTCTTGTCACCTGTCTAGTCAGCAGATCCATTTTCCATGAGCTGTTGTCATTCAAACAGGGCAGGAGATGTTCTCTAGCGTGGGAAGGTCTAAAGCTGGCTATCCACTAATAGATTCATACGAAAATTTGTACCAAATTATGTACAAAAGTTCTTAGTACATTCGATCACTTGACTAACGCCTTTAGAAAGAAGTTCGAAATTCCGTTTGTTTTTAACATTCGATGTTGTCACCTTCTGAACGGAAGTATGTGGATAGGTTCTCCAGGCTCTCACCAGGTACAATTACTAGCAATGCAATTCCCAAGAAAAAAAGGAGTAGACTTAGCAAATTTAAAGGAGGGTAGTTTATATACTTTGAATTTTGGTTTTAGAATTTTGGGTTTACATACACTTAAGCCATTGAGGGCAATAGGTAAAGAGGTGACTTTTGTTTGTAAAGCTAGTAAGGTTTTTATTTGTCACGCTTATTGGAAAAAAACTGCTCTTGTATTATATACAAATATGTCATCTCATTTTTTTCACATAATTAAATTTTTTTTAAATGAATTTATTCTTGTTTTAATAGCGCAACTGTGTTTGACAATTACAGTAATAAATAGATGCCACCTGCAGCCTAAAATTGGTGGAGTGTTCTTCTGCAGGCTATGAGCTTTTGTTTTGGTCATTGGAGCCTCCAGCCTTTTTGTGATCATCATGTCAGAGACGATGATCGTGGCAATGTGTAGCAATAGTGATCACATGGTCAGGAATTACCCTTATGCCCTGTACACACGGTCGGACATTGATCGGACATTCCGACAACAAAATCCTAGGATTTTTTCCGACGGATGTTGGCTCAAACTTGTCTTGCATACACACGGTCACACAAAGTTGCCAGAAAATCCGATCATTCTGAACGCGGTGACGTAAAACACGTACGTAGGGACTATAAACGGGGCAGTAGCCAATAGCTTTCATCTTTTAATTTACTCTGAGCATGCGTGGCACTTTGTGCGTCGGATTTGTGTACACACGATTGGAAATTCCGACAACGGATTTTGTTGTCGGAAAATTTTATATCCTGCTCTCCAACTTTGTGTGTCGGAAAATCCGATGGAAAATGTCTGATGGAGCCTACACACGGTCGGAATTTCCGACAACAAGGTCCTATCACACATTTTCTGTCGGAAAATCCGACCGTGTGTACGGGGCATTATAGGTACTGGTCATCAGTAGGGAGCCAAGAAACTCATGAAGCCTGGCTCCCACAGCCAGAACATTTTCAAAGTGTCGTGAGCATGTAGTAAGGCACGGCTATGGACCAGAGAGGTCTGAAGCAGCCCTTAATAATTAACTTCACATTTCAATCCATAAGCAATGGACATGGGGAGACCATTTTTAAAGAGTTCTATGCATGGGTCTGTGTGCTGGGGAACTATATAATATACAGATTGTGGATGGAAATGGGTTAATGCAATCCTAATGGTTGCCCGACGATCATTTTATATGATTGCAAGTCTCCCTATCAAAAAAAAAAATTCTCTGCAGTCTCTTATGACAAGAAAAACACCCATAATGCTCCCGATAGTCAGAGACCATGTGATCTTAGCCTAATCAAACCTGCAACATCTCCAAGATACACCCCTTCCTAACCAATGACACCACAAAAGCTTCTAATTCACTCCCCTATCATCTTCTGCCTCGCTTACTGCAACTCCATCCTCATTGGCTTACCTCTAATTAGGCTATCCCCCCTTCAGACTGTCATGAATTCTGCTGCCAGGGTCATCCACCTTACCAACCACTCAGTGTCTGCTTCCCCTCTCTGCCAATACCTCCACTGGCTTCCGCTCAACCAATAAATTCAATTCAAGATACTAACAACAACTTACAAAGCCATCCACTCGGCCCCCAGCTACATCACTAACCTAGTCTCAAAATACCAACCTAATCGTTCTCTTCTTTCCTCCCAAGACCCCCTGCTCTCTAGTTCCCTTGTCAGTTGTCACCTCATCCCATGCTCACCTCCAGGACTTCTCCATAGCCTCCCCCATCCTCTGGAACACCCTACCCCAATCTGTCTGACTATCTCCTACCCTGTCCACTTTCAATGTTAAATAGGAAGAAGTTCTGGCCGGCTGCACTCCAAAAATTGCCTTTTATTCAAAAAAACAGGATCAAAAATACATGCCAAAGCAGAACGGACAGAAGAGCTGACGAGTTTCACACTATACACAGTGCTTAATCATAGCTATGATTAGGCACTGTGTATAGTGTGAAACGCGTCAGTTCTTCTGTCCATTCTACTGTGGCATGTATTTTTGATCCTGTTTTTTTGAATAAAAGCCAATTTTTGGTGTGCGGCTGTCCAGAACTTTTTCCTATTTTCCATTGCTATATGCATTGCCAGCACCTGTGGCTTCTAAACTGGAGGAGAGGTTTCACTTTTGGCTAACCTACCTGGAGCGGTAAAATTCCCTTCCCTATATTGATTACTAGACTCTGTCCACTTTCAGACGATCCCTGAAAACGTTTCTCTTCAGAGAGGCTTATCCGACTGTACATTTATTTTCTGCATCAGCCCATGCCCCACAGTTATTACATCAAAATTGGATCTCTTGACCCCCCCCGCTTAGATTGTAAGCTCCAGCAAAAAGGTCTCTCTGATTCCTACTGCATAAAACTGTATTGTAATTGTACCTTTTATTGTAAAGTGCTGCATAAACGGTCAGTGCTTTAAAACCCTGAATAATAAATAATACCAGGAGTGGGGTTCGAACCCACGAGGATATACATCCATTGGATCTTAAGTCCAACGCCTTAACCACTCGGCCATCCTGGTTCATTGATGCAGTGGTACTCATTCATCTAAATTATGGTATAGCTAGTAGTAGTTAGTAGCATTCAATTGGACTTGTTCTGTAATGTCTGGAGGCCTTCTGTAGCTTCTCCAAGCTGAAAAGTTCAACTGAATGTGACTAACTACTACTAGCCCTTCCTGGTGCAAGCTAATTGCTGCTAAAAGTAATCCCGTCACTGTAAACCTTCTTGTAACTAACATTATTAGCCAGAAAGCCACGTGCTTGAGTTGACTGACTTCATGTTTAAGGCCTGCTTATCACACATCTGTGAAATGAGAATGCCCTATTGTACACTATTGCATTATGGGTGGGAGCACTATGTGATGGGAATGTTACGATGGCTATCATAATTGTTGCAACTTTATACTGAGGATAACTTGGTATATACAGTATATATAATGCTGCTTTTTAGGGTGAACCAATAAGTCAATTCAAAAGATTGCAGCTCAGTGCACACTGCACACCAATGACCTTGGACTTAGTAACTAAGATCTTGAGTAAATCTTGGTGGTCCTGCCTGTCCCCTTCATATTGCAGGCTTCATGTTCTCTTCTGACCATGCTAACCACAGATGCATATCTGTGGTAACAGAGTCAGTTTGTTTACTCTTTTCTTTGCTTGGGATCTTCAGGGCATAGTGCAGATGAATGCTGTCACTGTAGTTCCATTGTCTACCTATGCCATCACAAGCTGACCCGCCCTCCTGCCCTGGCTGTCAACCTCATGAGGGATATCAAAAACTGGTGGGATATGTGAGACTGAGCCTTACCCCCGCATTGCAGGGTGTGATTGTGGTCATTTGACTGCTGTATAAACGTTTTAGTTACTTGGCAGACTTTAAAAAAATTACAGTGCCATTATATAGCTAGAGGAGTGAATCTGATTTTCTAGGCAGCTTATTAAAAATAGTATGTATCACATAAGTGTAAGACCTCTGCCTACCTGGCATCTGTGGAATGGGCTTGCCCTATGATCCACTGGGGCAAGTTAAGGATGAGAGTGCCTCATTTTACATTGGCCAGTAAACAACATTTCCAATGTACTCCCATTATTGCAAAGAGTGACAACTTCATACCAGAAGTGGGGTATGAACCAACAAGTCCAACTCCTTAACCACTAGGCCACCCCAGACAATAAGGTGTGTCTAACAGACCAAAACAAAGCAAACAAAAGATTTTTTTTTTGAGTTTACATATTCTTTAATCCCCAAGCTAAGCCTAAAATAAATTCCTGAGACCATAACTTCCTTAACACTTCAAACCAATTTTTACTCTATGTCATGGGAGTAATTTTCCCGGGAAGTGTGCAGGGGCCCAGTGCCTCCTGACTTGAATGGGTCTACCTGACCATGGGTTGGGAAAGCAGAGAACTTGTGGTGTCTGTGTCCCTTGGGAGTTGGTCGCCCCAGGGGTACTCTTAGTAACACTTGGGCTTGGGAAACTCTCTGTGTGAAAAGGCACAAGGTCACATCACTATGAGTTTTTTCTGCACTGCACCTCTATGGGCTAGGCCTTTTGGCTAAGTCTTGGGCAGTTTTTTCTTACAGACCGCAAGGCCTAGCCACCGACACTATTTATTTAGTTGATTCGTTTTTCTCACTGTTTTCTCTCTTGCGCTTTTGTCTTTCTTTCTGACTTGGATGGAGGGTGTGGGTCCTTGGGTCTACCCTGAAGTCTAGGGGGAGGATGCGTGGCCATCAGGTTCTGTCCCTCCTGAACTGGAGAGTAGGTCTTTCTTCGGGAGAGCCCCTCGCCTTGTACTCAGTGGTCAGCTTTGGCTGACGATGAGGAGAGGAATCCACCAGGCCTTTTGGCTAGGTGGACCATGGTGAGCATGGTCCATGTCAGGAGTCTTGTGCCAAAGGGAGGGGGTCAGGGTAGAGTCCTATTTCTTTGGTAAGCGGTCTAGAGACACACCCTTAAAGTATAAGTAAAGGTAATCTTCTTTTTCTAGTTTTGGATGGAGTAGAGAGGAATTAGAACACCTGCCAGTTTTTATTGCTGCCTGTGCCCCCAGAGATTCAACCTCTCTATTTGTCCTGTTTGCCATTATCATCGAAAGTGAAAGTAAAAGAAAATCCCAAATTTTAAAAAAAGTAATAGAGGGGAAATCTTCCAATTGGGTCACTAGTTCTGGCATAGCTCCCAACTATCCCTGATTTGGAAGGACTGTCCCTGATTTGGAGCAATGTCCCTCTGTCCCTCATTCCACCTCATTTGTCCCTCATTTTGGTCTGATCTATATAGTTGTATATAAAATGCACTATTTATCTTTCAAAAAGTGTTTCCCAGTGCTAAACCTTTCATCCGATTTCTAAATTGCTGCATTTGTACATTTTAAAAGCCAATATCAAGGAATAGTAGTGTTAAAAAAAGCACTTGTAGATTTAACTTTTTTTTGGTTAATTCTTCTTTAAGGTTGTGTGGCAGGGGGCATGTCCTATGCCTACATACATTTGTTAGTAGATGTCCCTCATTCCCATCTCAAAATGTTGGGAGGTATGGAACTTTTGGTCACCCGTGGGTCCCCAAGAGATTCCCTTAATTTGCAGGGATTTCCTCACACTTCCTGTGTTGGCTATAGGACAGGAAGTGAAGAGAAATCTCAGCAATGGGACACAGATGGCGAAAAAAAAAAATCGGACAGGGGTTATAACCCTCCCTTACTCTATCCAAAGAAATGAAAAAAAAAATGTTTTGCAGTTCTACTTTAAGTGCACTTGTTTGTGTGTGTTTTTCACATGCACTTTTTTAAACGCCTTAGGTGTTTAATTTTTTGTGCAGCATGGCGGGATTAAAAAAAACAAAAAAACTCCATATGGGGATATTGACAGCACCCAGGACTCAATGCACACAAAAAAAAAGAAATGAAAGGCTTTTACCATTAGACAGCTGCCATTATAAAGGCTTAAAGTGACGTTCTTCTTCTTTGACTTGAAACGATCTCCTTTCACTGAAGAGGAATTCCTGACAGCACTTCTCAATATGTCAGTTATATGTCAGCTTAGCATAAACCACCAGGTAATGAATCCAGCCTTTAAATGTCTTAGCACATGCTAAACTATTCAGCTGACATGGGATTTTGTCAAATAATACAATGCAGGTTTCAATTTTTCCACTACTATGAATTTGGCTTTTGGGCCAAGAAGACTGATGGAAAAGCCAGCTTGATAGTTGAAGTACAAGGCTTGTGTGAAAGTCTGTGAGAACTGTATGCTCGGGTCTTACACCGGCTGTGAACTGACGTGATGATCTGCAGCAGCCTTTCTCAACCTTTTCAATACAGAGGATCCCTTGAAATAGTTCTCCGGTCTCGGAGAACCCCTGCTAAAAATTAGAAATCTACAACTCATGATACATTAGTGTGATGGTCAGTGGGAAGAGTGGTCCTCACACTTGTGGTCATTGGGAGGAATTACCTCCTTACAGATAGCTAAAAAGATCAATGGTGTCGGTGGGAACTTACCTGAGGGGCAGAAATGGCCCAATGCTGAAGGAACCCCTAGCAACCTCTGGAGGAACCCTGGTTGAGAATCACTGATCTACAGTATCAAAATGCTTTAGGGCTCATGCACACGTCACTAGAAGAGATGCAGGATCTTGTGATGGGAAGATCCTGCATAAAAATGGTCCGTAGAATGTTTATCCCTCCTTCCGCTCACGATTTTTCTCGGGCTTACTGTTCTTGACTTGGGGAACGATCCAAGGTCATAGAGGTGAAGAGAGACCAGATCATCTCTGATAACCTCTATGATGTAGGAGGACCTCAGTGATGTTATGATGTCACTTCCGGTCTAGGGCAGAAGTAAACAAGTTTTCTTTTGTTAAAGCATAAGATCAATGTTTTTCATTTTTGTTTTTAAAGGTAGAGGAGTGATTTGGAGTCTTATGGATCTCAGATGTCTTCATAAAGAGGACCTGTCGTCCCTTATTTCTATTACAAGGCATGTTTACATTCCTTGTAATAGGAACAACATACCTCCCAACCTTCTGAGATGGGAATGAGGGACATCTATTAGCAAAATGATGTGCCCATAAAACACACCCCCTACCACGCCCCAATAAAGGAGAATTGTACCTAAAAATGATTGGTTAAACCCACAAGTGCTTTCTATCATTAGTATTCCTTTATATTGGCTTTTGGAATTTACAAATGCAGCAATAGAAATTGGATAAGAGGTTTAGCATTGTAAACCATTTTTCTGAAAGACAAGTAGTGCATTTTATATACAGCTATATAAATCAGATGAAAATGAGGGACAAATGAGGAGGAAAGAGGGACAGAGGGACAATTTACAGAATGAGGGGCAGTCCCTCAAAATCAAGGACAGTTGGGAGCTATTGGAATAAACATGATTAAAAAATAAATGAATTAAAGAAACAGTGTTAAAAATGATTAAATAAATAATAATAATAAAAAAAAAAATGAAACGCATAGGGAAATGTTGCGCACGCATATGCAAATGATGTTCACATCACACATGTGAGGTATCACCACGATCGTTATAGTACAAGCAATAATTCTAGCACTGGACCTCCTCTGTACCTCTATACAGGTAACCTGTAAAAAAATTCCACAAGTACGCAATTTTAAAACATGACATGTTAGGTATCTTTTTACTCGGCGTAACATCATCTCTTAGATTTTACCAAAAAATTGGGTTATATATTGTGGGGTTTTTTTTTTGTTGCATTAAAATTCACTAAAGTGTATTCTTTCCAAAACAATTGCATTTGAAAAACCGCTGCGCAAATACCGTGTGACATAAAAATTGCAACAATTGCCATTATATTCTCTAGGGTCTCTGCTGAAAAAAAATATATAATGTTTGAGGGTTCTAAGAATTTTCCAGCAAAAAATACAGATTTTTACCAGTAAACAAAAAGTGCCAGAAAAGGGCTTGTCCTTAAAGTGGGAGTAAACTCCCATGCATAATTTGTACCTATGGGTAAAGTTTACCTATAGGTACTGTAACGTGTACCGTTTAGGAGATATTTGCTGTACATCCTGCCGGCTACATCACCGGTGCATACGCTCTGAAGGAGCGGCCACCCGTGGCGCACGAGTGGGAGTGACGTCATCGCGGCTCTGGACAGTTACACAGCCAGAGTCTGCAAACCCAGAAAGAAGATGCGTAAAGATGGAAGCCTTGTCAGCGGCGACAGCTCGCTGCTGGAAGGGCTTAGTTCTAAGTTTCACATAATGTGCTAGTATGCGATGTATACTAGCACATTATGGCTTTACCTTGCAGGTTCCAAAAAAAAGAAAAAAGAAACTCACATCGGTTTACTACCACTTTAAGTGACTAGGAAGCGGAAGTGGCACAGAATGACCTTAGCCTTCAGACAATCTAAATTAGGCCAAAGGTGACCTTATAATTTCCCATATTACAACTTCTGCTCTGCACTGCACTCATGTAATCACTGGAGATCACAAACTGCTAGATCAAGGCAGTGCCTGTATCAGTTTACTGTAGGGCATACATGCCTTGAAACCAGGATATTCCTGAATGAGCACCCATTAGGCAGCAGCAAAGGGGCAGAATGACCTCAGCCATAAAACATTCTGAATGACTGAAGGCCAAAGACTATTCCAGTGGTTCTCAACTCCAGTCCTCGGGACCCACCAACAGGCCAGATTTTAAGTATTACCTTGGGGAGTTGCAGACTAGAATACTGCAATCACTGAGCAGCAAGTGATATCACCTGTGATGTATTTCAGCTATCTTGCAAACCTGGCCTGTTGGTGGGTCCTGAGGACTGGAGTTGAGAACCACTGGACTATTCGGTTCCTATTCCACTTTGTTTATGATATCTCCTTCCTGAGACATTTAATAAGCAGCGGAGGTGGCCACACAGGGCCAAAGGTGATTCTGTACCTGCACCTCTCCCTACAACACTTTGTTTATATCTATATCTCCGACCCAGCCCAGAATGAGTCTTTTTCTAGGCAGTGGAGCAGGTACAGAAGGACCTCAGCCTTCATTTATTCTAAATGACTATGGGTTCTTTCACACTTGCAGCCAAGATCTTGCTTGAACTTTACCTAGGGCAGTTCAGCTCATCATTGATGTCCAGCATCATTCAACCCACTCTGAGCCCAGGTCATCCTGAACTAGCCCCCAACCTGTGATTGGACAGTGAAAGGAGAAGCAGCTCAGTAATGAGATCATTGCTCTGTTACTCTGCTCTGTCCTCCTATCATTCAACCCACTTACTCTGAGGCCAGGTTATCCCAGACTAGCCACCAGCCTGTGATTGGGCAGTAAAAGGTAAAGCAGCTCAGTAATAAGATCATCGCTCTGTCATTCTGCTGTGTCTTCTATCATTCAATCCAGTTCCTCTGAGGCCAGATCATCCCAAACTAGCCCCAACCTGTGATTGGACAGTGAAAGGAGAAGCAGCTCAGTAATGAACTCATTGCTCCTATCATTCAACCCACTTCCTCTGAGGCCAGGTCATCCCGGACTAGCCCTCAACCTGTGATTGGACAGTGAAAGGAGAATCAGCTCAGTAATGAGTTCATCTCTCTGTCACTCTGCTCTGTCCATTTATCATTCAGTCTACATCCTCTGAGGCCAGATCAGTCTGTGACCGGACAGTGTAAAGAGAAGCAGCTCAGTAACTTGCTCATCGCTCTGTCACTCTACTCTGTCCTCCCATAATTTACCCCCTTCCTCGTAGGCCAGGTCATCCTGGACAAACCCCAAGCCTGTGATTGGACAGTTATGCCCCGCACACACGATCCTAGGATTTTTTTCTGACGGATGTTGGCTCAAACTTGTCTTGCATACACACGGTCACACAAAGTTGTCGGAAAATCCAATTGTTCTGAACGCGGTGACGTAAAACACGTACGTCGGGACTCTAAACGGGGCAGTAGCCAATAGCTTTCATCTCTTTATTTATTCTGAGCATGCGTGGCACTTTGTCCGTCGGATTTGTGTACACACGATTGGAATTTCCGACAACGGATTTTGTTGTCGGAAAATTTTATAGCAAGTTCTCCAACTTTGTGTGTTGGAAAATCCGATGGAAAATGTGTGATGGAGCCCACACACGGTCGGAATTTCCGACAACAAGGTCCTATCACACATTTTCCATCGGAAAATCCAACCGTGTGTACAGGGCATAAAAGGAGAAGCAGCTCAGTAACAAGCTCATTGCTCTGTCACTCTGCTCTGTCCTCCTGTCATTTAACCCACTTCCTCTGAGGCCAGTTCCTCCCGGAACTAGCCCCCAACCTGTGATTGGACAGTGAAAGGAGAAGCAGCTCAGTAATGAGTTAATCTCCCTGTCACTCTGCTCTGTCCTTCTATCATTCAACCCACTTCCTCTGAGGCCAGATCATGCTGGACTAGCCCTGAGTCTGTGACTGGACAATGTAAAGAGAAGCAGCTCGGTAACAAGCTCATTGCTCTGTCACTCTACTCTGTCCGCCCATCATTTAACCCACTTTCTCTGAGGTCAGGTCATCCCAGACAAACCCCCATCCTGTGATTGGACAGTGAAAGGAGAAGCAGCTCAGTAATGAGCTCATCTTTTTGTCACTCTGCTCTGCCCCCTTATAAACATGTCCCATGCGCACCAGATCGGCTCCTTGTGCTCCTTCTTTCTTCAGTCTGTACATTGCTTTTATAAAAAAAAAAAACATGGTTAATGAAGTATTAAGGATTAGAGAACTGCATTAGTGTGTGTTTTTAAGTCTGTCTGAAGTTCACATTTGATAAAAGCTGTAGATTTGCACTAATCCAAAACATAAATTGAAATGAGATGAACTTATTAAAGGTTCTATGAGAATTAACTGACTGGGTTTACATACTGTAAATGAGTCCATATGTTCTCCAGTCATTGTATAGTTACTTTCACTGCCTCCGTCTCCCATATAACAGTTCAGCTTCCTTCCCGGAGATTGTGGAAAAGATGATTCATAGCAGCCCACAGATCCAAGTCTTCCCAGGACTGCCGCTTTACTCCTGACCATAGAAGATGGGGGAGAGTCACCAAGTCATCACTTTCCCACTCTCGTCCCGTCTCTCCTTCCCGTCTCCTGTCCACCTCAGAACTGTAGAAAAAACAGGATGCAGGGGGTGTTGGGAGGAGTCATGAGCCTCTTTTAAGGGCCAGTTCAAATCGCATGCAGTCCAGTGCATTTTTTTTTCTCTGCATCAAAAACGCATGGAAAGTAGGTTATATGGTTTTCAATGGCATAATTCACACTGGTGCTTGCAGGTCCAGTGCGTTCCAGTTCCAAAAAAAAAAAAAAAAAAGTAGAACATGCTGCATTTTTCCTGCACTGGAATGCTGTAAAATGCATCAAATACGCACTGGAATGCACCTAAACGCACTGGAACACACATGTCCTTAATAAGGGCCAGTTCACACCATAGAAACACGTTTTTGATGCGTTTTCAATGCATTCCAGATGCTTTTTTTCTTCTTTTTTCCTGTTCTTTTTCACAGTGTACTGGGGTCTGGTGCATTTTCGATGTGTTCTTTAAGCGTTCCAGTGCATTCCAGTGAGTTTTTGATACATTTTACAGCGTTCCAGTCCAGTACAGGAAAAATTGAACTTTTCCTGGAACTGGAACGCACTGGAACTGACTGCACTGGTGTGAACTATGCCATTGGAAACTATGTGCAAACGAGAAGATCTGGACAGCCGCACTCCAGGAAGTAATAATCCAAGTTTCTTTATTTTAAAATCAGGAACACATCAGATACAGGACATCATAGACAGAGTGTACAGATCATAGGCTAACGCGTTTCACACTTGTCCAAGTGCTTACTCATAGCTGATGCCATTGGAAAGCTTATAACCTACTTTCCATGCGTTTTTTGATGCAAAAAAAAATGCACTGGGCTGCATGTGGTGTACACTGGCCCTAAATATGGACATGTATGTTCCAGTGCATTTCCAGGTGCTTTTTTTCTTCTTTTTTCCTGTTTTTTCCCCCCCACTGTACTGGGGTCTGTTGCGTTTTGTCTGCAAAAGACTTGAGACTGGGGCGGAGGTTCACCTTCCAGCAGGACAACAACCCTAAATGTACAGCCAGAGCTACAATGGAATGGCTTAGATCAAAGCCTATTCATGTGTTAGAATGGTCCAGTCAAAGTCCAGACCTAAATCCAATTGAGAATCTGTGGCAAGACTTGAAAATTGCTGTTTACAGATGCTCTCCATCCAATCTGACAGAGCTTGAGCTATTTTGCAAAGAAGAATGGGCAAAAATGTCACTCTCTAGATGTACAAAGCTGGTAGAGACATCCCCAAAAAGACTTTCAGCTGTAATTGCAGTGAAAGGAGGTTCTACAAAGTATTGACTCAGGGGGGCGCTATACAAATGTACACCACACTTTTCACATATTTATTTGTAAAAAACCATTTATAATTTTCCTTCCACTTCACAATTATGTGCCACTTTGTGTTGGTCTATCACATAAAATCCCAATAAAATACATTTACGATTATTTGGTTGTAACATAACAAAATGTGGAAAATTTCAAGGGGTATGAATACTTTTTCAAGGCGCTGTATATACATTAAGCCCTAACAATGAATTTCTTATATTTACTTCCTTTTGATCTGTTAAACATGTCATTAAAGTGGGGTTCCACCCAAATTTTGAACAATATCTCTATGCATTCTCTTCCTTGCCTAGATGCTGACATGCCGTTTAAAAAAATTTAAATCGCCGTAATTACCTTTTATTTTTCTATTCTTCTTTGCACTTCCTGGTTCTCCTCCCGTGGGAGTAGGCGTGTTTCTAGCCCCTCCCAGACTCCTGGGAGCTAGTCTCAAGCTTCCCAGGATGCCACTGAGCATGTGCGGGAACGAGCGGTGAATGCTGGGAGCACAGCATTCACCACATCCAGGAAATAAATGCTTGTGGGCTTCAAATGCCCACAATGAAGATGGAAACCGCCTGCAGTGAATAATATAAGTTATTCTTTCCGACGAAATCTGACACAGGCGGACATATTACACACAATATGTCAGTATGTAATGCTGAGAAGAAAAGTTTGTGAATGAACTAAAAAAAAAAAAAACGATAGATAGGTGGACCCCCGCTTTAAAAGGCATTTTGTTATATTTGTTCAATGAAAAAATACCTATTGATCCTGCCAGAAATTCAGCGCTCTCCTGTGTATTGTGCCCTCCGTGGCTTTAACTCAAGCAATGTATATAAACCCTGCCCAGTTCTTCTCTATGGATTACAGAACCCATTGCCTCTATGTAAGGGCCCATTCACACCTGTTGGTACCGATGCATTGCACTAGCGTCTTAATGTGTGTTGCCTAAGAAAACTTATTCAAATTAATATTCTGCAAACAAACTGCTTTGATGAAGGCTTCTTAGCCGAAACGCGTCAGAATATAGCCTGTACCCGTGTAACCAATAAAGTACTTTTATTCAAGAGCATTTGCCAGCCTTCCTGTTTTAAGTATGATATTCTGCAAACACACCAGAACAGACAAAAAAATTCAGACAAGCACAATTTTTTGTTTGACGCAGCGCACCACGACGCATGGTAGTGCCCTATGGTGCATTGTGTTGTGTTGCCCATCAGCCGACCGCTTCTACTGTCATTACCCACAGCAGAAGCCGATCTGCAGGTGCCGGGCAATGGACGTCCTCCGGCACCCGGTGATTGTCGAGTAGAGGATGGAGCTCTACCCATGTAAACAAGGCAGAGCTCCTTTCTGATAGGGGGGAAATTGTTGGATTTTGTGTTCCAGCAAGGCAGGGGATAAAATCCATCACTTCCCTTAGTAAAAGTACCACACACATAAACACTGGTTAGGCACACATTTAACCCTTTGATCGCCCTAGATGTTGAACCCCTTCCCAGCCAGTGTCATTAGTACAGTGACAGCGCATATTTTTTTTAGCACTGATCACTGTATTGGTGTCACTGGTTCCCGCAAAGTGTCAGTTAGTGTCCAATTGGCCGCCGCAATATCGCAGTCCCGCTATAAGCCTTTTACCAAAAATATGTAGAAGAGTACATATTGACCTAAACTTATGAAGCAATTCGATTTTTTTTATTTTTTTATTTTATTGGATATGTTTTATAGCAGAATGTAAAAAATATATTATTTTTTTTCAAAATTGTCAGTCTTTTTTCATTTATAGCGCAAAAAATATAAAAACATAATTAGAGAGCTCTAATTGTTGGAAAAAATTGACATAAATTTTATTTGGGTACAACGTCCCCCCTATCAGAATGGAGCTCTGCCTTGTTTACATAGGTAGAGCTCCATCCTCTACTCGACGATCACCGGGTGCCGGAGGACGTCCATTGCCCGGCACCCGCAGATCGGCTTCTGCTGTGGGTAATGACAGTAGAAGCGGCTGGCTGGTGGGCAGCACAGTGGTGTAGTGGTTAGCACATTCACCTAGCAGCAATAGGGTTGCTGGTTCAAATCCCGATCACGACACCATCTGCCTGGAGTTTGCATGTTCTCCCTGTGCCTGCGTGGGTTTCCTCCGGGTACTCCGGTTTCCTCCCACACTCCAAAGACATGCTGGTAGGTTAATTAGATCCTGTCGAAAAAAAAATTGGCCAAATATGTGTATGTTGTATGTGTATGTGTTTGTAAGCGTGTCAGGACCCCATGGGGCAAAGGACCGCGCTATACTGCAGATGGACACCGGCAGCAAAAAGCGCCCTGAGGCAATTCAGTTCACATAGGTAGCGCTATACAAGTCATTCATTCAACGTTGCATTTGTCAGTTAAAGTGCCGCATCGCAAAAAATGACCTGGTTATGAAAGCTCCCTTTCATGGGGGGGTAAAACTTCTAGTGGTCAAGTGGTTAAGCTGCAAAGGCAGCCGATGGGGGTGTATGATACGCGATACAAACATTATCCCTGATAATGCGTTCGGTGTGCAGAACTGCCTGCTAAACGCAACCCATTTAACTGAGTGAGGACGTCCTGCAAACTGCGGTCGTGGTATATTGGTGCGGGATTTAAGGGGTTAAACCAGGAGGTGATATAATGTCTCTTCACCACTTGTCAAATGCCCTTTGAAGAGTGATTGGAATGTCGATTGCTCCTCGCATCACAAATGTAAACGAGGCCTTATAGAGATGAGGACAGACGGAGGGGTTCTGTAGTCGTAATGCACTTCCTGTCCTCCATAGATGCAGTGAGTGTTGTCACCCAAAGGACAAGAAATTGTGTTACTGGCAGGATCACCAGGTGAAACTAAAGACAAAGAAGCCTAAAAGGTAAAACGAATGCAGCCACCACATCCAAGGGCTGGTAATCTGTAATACTGTATATTACTTTTTTGGAGGGGGGTTTAGGTATACTTTTAAAAAAAAAAGTGTAAAAAAGAGTAAAAAAAAGGGCAATGTGTAAATACCCCAATTTGCCTGGTTGTCCCGTTGCCGTTCCCGTGGTTAACAGAAACAAAGAAAATCTTCTACACATCACTTATCAATGAATAATTATTACTATTCATTGCAAGGGCCAAAAGAGTCACAGCTGTTCCATGCTGACTTCTTACTGTACTACACTAAAGAGGAAAAGACAACCTCATGGAAGCCAAATACGCTTTGAACTATAATCATCAACAAACCGCGCTCACTATTTAATATCTTCCCTTCCCTGAAATGAAAGCCATCTGTGGAGCAGAGACATAATGTAAACGACGGCTTCGCCTTTCATACTTTTATTGTGTCTAGAAATATGAAATGTTTATCTTGGAGTAGACGTCGGTAATGCAGGAGACTCTAATGCCCCGTACACATGGTCGGACTTTGTTCGGACATTCTTGTCTTGCATACACACGGTCACACAAAGTTGTCGGAAAATCCGATCGTTCTAAACGCGGTGACGTAAAACATGTACGTCGGGACTATAAACGGGGCAGTGGCCAATAGCTTTCATCCCTTTATTTATTCTGAGCATGCGTGGCACTTTGTCCGTCGGATTTGTGTACACACGATCGGAATTTCTGACAACGGATTTTGTTGTCGGAAAATTTTATAGCCTGCTCTCAAACTTTGTGGGTCGGAAAATCCGATGGAAAATGTGTGATGGAGCCTACACACAGTCGGAATTTCCGACAACAAGGTCCTATCACACATTTTCCGTCTGAAAATCCGACCATGTGTACAAGGCATAATGAGGATCCTCAGCTTAGGAACATAGAAGAGAGGCAGCAGAAAAGACCAAGTGGCCCATCAAGTCCAGTTGGTGACATGTCCAAGTGCAAAGTGGAAGAGAGGACAGTGTGGAGGTCTTGGTGGAAAAGATAGTGCAAAGTCTACTTTCCAATAATAGTTGAGATAATAAGGAAGGTGTGAATGTATCTCTGGAAATCCAAAAATGTGTCCACTTCTTGATAGCAGAAATGTTCTCGAATCAGTTTAATCTGGAATGCAGGAGACCCTTCTAATGAGGAAACTTAACAAAGGAACATAGAGGCGAGAAAGCAGAAAAGACCAAGTGGTCCATCAAGTCCAGTTGGTGACATGTCCAAGTGCAAAGTGGAAGAGAGGACAGTGTGGAGGTCTTGGTGGAAAAGATAGTGCAAAGTCTACTTTCCAATAATAGTTGAGATAATAAGGAAGGTGTGAATGTATCTCTGGAAATCCAAAAATGTGTCCACTTCTTGATAGCAGAAATGTTCTCGAATCAGTTTAATCTGGAATGCAGGAGACTCTTCTAATGAGGAAACTTAACAAAGGAACATAGAGACGAGACAGCAGAAAAGACCAAGTGGTCCATCAAGCTCAATCAATGTGAAATATCCAAGTGCACTGTGGAGGAGAGGATGGTGTGGAGGTCTTGGCGGAAAAGATGGTGCAAAGTCTACTTTTTAATAAGGGTCAAGATAAGGAAGGTGTATATGTATCACACCACTGTTACCTGAAAATCCAAAAATGTGTCCACTTCACTTCTCGATAGCAGGTACTTTCTTGAATCAGGAATGCAGGCGGTTCTTCTAATGAGGATCCTCAACATAGGAAAATAGGAGAAGGGCAGCAGGAAAGACCAAGTGGTCCATCAAGTCCAGTTGGTGAAATGTCAAAGCGCACAGTGGAAGAGAGGGTGTGGAGGTCTTGGCGCAAAAGATGGTCAATGTCTACTTTCCATTAAGGGTTGAAATAAAGAAGGTGTATACAGTATGTTTGTCATCACTGTTACCTGGAAAATCCAAAAATGTGTCCACTTCTTGATATATGGTATTTTCTCGAATCAGTTTCATCTGGAATGCGAGAGACTCTTCTAATGAGGATCCTTAACGTAGGAATATAGAAGCAGTGCTGGGACAAGGTTCATTCCAGCGCCCTGGGCAAAGATTTCAAACTGCGACTCCCCCCCATCCCCCTCCATTCATGATGTGCATGCTTAGGATCCTATGCCCAGCAGTCACTCGCTTGTTAAAATCACTACCACGGTCACTACTCCTTTCAGCCTTGTAAAAGAAGGAAGGCGCCCCATCCCAACAGTAAACCATTGCACCCTGGGCAGCCGCCTCTCCTACTTACCCCTTGTCCTGGCCCTGAATAGAAGAGAGGCAACAGAAAACACCAAGTGGCCAATCAAACCCAATCGGTGAAATGTCCAACTGCACAGTGGAAGAGATGACAGTGTGGAGGTCTTGGTGGAAAAGATGGTCAAAATCTACTTTTCACAAAGGGTTGAGAGAAGGAAGATGTATAATTATCACACTGCTGTCCCTGGAAGTCCAAAAATGTGAACATTTCGTGATGGCAGGAACTTTCAGGAGCTTTAGCTAATGGTCACTTAAAACCCCAGAATGGGGGAAAAATGTAATCCCTGTCAGGGGCATTACTATTTATCTTCGGCCCCCATAGAAGAAGCTGCTATTGTATTCTATTATTGGGTCTACATACAATACCTGAACAGTGACTGGATGCAGGCGTTCTTCGACCAACTATTTTCTGCCTGGATTTCTGGGATTTCTAACTGCATTTGAACAGCAAGTTCAGAGGGCAATAAATCGGCAGATAAGCAAACAGTTCTTCAGCTTTCCATACACTATGAGAATTTCAGCCAGTTCCTGATGAACCTGCCAAAATGTTGTACATGGGAGACCCTGTTGCTGTTCTCCCACACAATAGTCTTCAACTGAAGGATGGAAGGAACCAGATGGAATTTGTTGGCCAAGCAGAACCTGAATCATTTGGTTTGCTTCAAAAATGATACCCCATGTTGCTTTCTTGGTGCTTCAAAGCATCTATAAAACCTTCATTGAAGTCTATAACAATGCTCGCTTACAGCACCTGCAGCTTTTGAGAGGCTTTCATTCAGCTTTAGCCTCGCTTTGTTTTGTAGGTATTGCAAGTATGAGATATCCCAGTATGCACTGGTAAACCAAAAGTGAACTGGAAAGACATCATCAGCAGTCACTTCCGGTTCATGTGTATATATTCTGAGAGTGTCTGGTGCAGGTGTCACATGGGGTGTGCAGCATGAAGCAACAGGAAGGTGGGCGGGATCCGGGCTGGAATGGAGCAATTAGCAGACAACACACATGGTGTGCAATATGGGAACTTTATAGCAGAAGGTGAGCGGGAACTGGAGAAAGAAGACTGAGTGGCAGAGGATCAGCAGAGCTAGGGTACTGGAGCAGAAAAAACTAGCAATGTCACTCATGGTGCGCAGCATGGGAGTAAAGTGAGTGGAGACCAAAGAAAGGAGGATTAGCAAACCAGAGGATCAGCAGAACTGGGGTTTACAACTGAGTGGGGGATCTGCAGAGCTGGGGGAACCTGCTGAGCAGGGGATCAGTGAGCTGGGGTTTACTACTGAGTGGGGCATCAGCAGAGCTACTACTGAGCAAGGTATCTGCTGAACGAGGATACTAATAAGCTGGATCTGCTGAGTGAGGGTACCAGTGATCTGGGGATCTGCTGAACAGGGGTAATAATGAATTAGGGATCTGCGGAGTGTGGGTACTACTGAGCTGGGCTTCTATTGGGCCCATTTAAAACAAATTGAAAATCAACGCACACAGGGTATTTGCACAGCTTCATTAAAGCTCCAAAAAAGCACCACCGAAGCATCATCGAAGCACCACCGAAGCATAAAAACGCATCAAAAAAGCATGTTGAAGCAGTAGGTTATTTAATGTGTGTTAAAGTCAAAAGAAGTGTAAATGAGCCCTCACATGTCAGGTGGCAGGTGGCCTACAGGCAGCATACAGATGGTCACTAGAGGGAGCAGTTTTGAAAATATGACAGAGTAAGCATGTAAAAATCTGAAACGGGAAGTCATATCAAGAATTACCTCCAGGTAAACAAAATCAATAATTATAATAACTGGAAAAATGTACTCACAAAACTTTCCCTTTTATCATATGGTTCTCTTGTCCTCCTTACGCAACAATTGTCTTCCTCTTACTGCTGTACTGTGCGGCATCCTTTGTTACATCGATGTATATGGCATCCCGTGTTGACAAAAGCGCAGTTTAATCTCAGAAATTTAAATACAAAATTCAATAAACACTTCCCAACTGCTGTGAAGTAATCTATACCCGGCAATCAGTCTCGGGAATATATGTTTACTGACTTGATGTCCAAATAAAAGGTAGGCCCAGAGGCAGGCAGGTACGGGACTGCGTTTGTCATCTGTATATAAAGAAATCAATTTCCTCAGGAACACATCAGACACGAGTTTACATCCCGCTGTGATATTCAATTTGAGCGTGCATGGAGAACGCGGATATCGCATAGACCTGAAAATGCTGAATTAACTTCCAGAGAGGATCTGATATTTTCACATTAATTCACACACAGCACGCCATATAAAACTCCCATTTGTAATATCTGAAAATGAGCGCCTTGCGGATAGTGGTGGTACGGTGGAAACGGGAAGGTGTAAACGTGATGGGAATTGTGACGGTATAGGCAGTGCTCTGGTCTTCTTTATCTTAAGGAACTGTATGGTGTCCTGACATGTAAATGTGACATACTGACTGGCAGTGAAGTCATGGTAAAATCTATCTATCTATCTATCTATCTATCTATCTATCTATCTATCTATCTATCTATCTATCTATCTATCTATCTATCTATCTATCTATCTATCTATCTATCTATCTATCTATCTATCTATCTATCTATCTACCAGTGTTCTTGAGCTCTAAGTGCCAGTGTGCCTTTGTTCTTGGACTATAAATTTCAGTGGGACATTGTTCTGGGGCTCTAAGTGTCAGTATGACCTTGTTGTTGGGCTTTGAGTGTCAGTGAGTCATTGAGCTCTACATGTCAGTGTGTAACCATTCTGGATCTCAAAGTGTCGGTGTCTGATTGTTCTTGGGCTCTAATTGTCAGTGGGTCATTGTCCTTGGGCCTCAAGTGTCAGCGTGTGATTGTTCTTCTGCTGTCAGCATCAGTGGGACATTGTTCTTGGGCTCTAATTGTCAGTGGGACATTGTTCTTGGGCTCTAAGTGTCAGTGGGTCATTGTTCTTGGGCTTTAAGTGTCAGTGGATCATTGTTCTTGGGCTCTAAGTGTCAGTGGGTCATTGTTCTTGGGCTCTAAGTGTCAGTGGGTCATTGTTCTTGGGCTCTAAGTATCAGTGGGTCATTGTTCTTCGGCTCTAAGTGTCAGTGTGTCATTGTTCTTCGGCTCTAAGTGTCAGTGGATCATTGTTCTTAGGCTCTAAGTGTCAGTGGGTCATTGTTCTTGGGCTCTAAGTGTTAGTGTGTCATTGTTCTTGGGCTCTAAGTGTCAGTGGGTCATTGTTCTTGGGCTCTAAGTGTCAGTGGGTCATTGTCCTTGGGCCCCAAGTGTCAGCGTGTGATTGTTCTTCTGCTGTCAGCATCAGTGGGACATTGTTCTTGGGCTCTAATTGTCAGTAGGACATTATTCTTGGGCTCTAAGTGTCAGTGTGTCATTGTTCTTGGGCTCTAAGTGTCAGTGGATCATTGTTCTTGGGCTCTAAGTGTCAGTGTGTCATTGTTCTTGGGCTCTAAGTGTCAGTGGGTCATTGTTCTTGGGCTCTAAGTATCAGTGGGTCATTGTTCTTCGGCTCTAAGTGTCAGTGTGTCATTGTTCTTCGGATCTAAGTGTCAGTGGATCATTGTTCTTAGGCTCTAAGTGTCAGTGGGTCATTGTTCTTGGGCTCTAAGTGTCAGTGGGTCATTGTTCTTCGGCTCTAAGTGGCAGTGGGTCATTGTTCTTGGGCTCTAAGTGTCAGTGTGTCATTGTTCTTGGGCTCTAAGTGTCAGTGTGTCATTGTTCTTGGGCTCTAAGTGTCAGTGGGTCATTGTTCTTGGGCTCTAAGTGTTAGTGGGTCATTGTTCTTTGGCTCTTGGGGTCAGCGGGTCATTGTTCTTGGGCTTTCGGTGTCAGTGGGTCATTGTTCTTGGGCTCTAATTGTCAGTGGGTCATTGTCCTTGGGCCCCAAGTGTCAGGGTGTCATTGTGCTTCTGCTGTCAGCATCAGTGAGACATTATTTTTGAGCTCTGAGTGTCAGTGTGTCATTGTTCTTGGGCTCTCGGGGTCAGCGGGTCATTCTTCTTGGGCTTTTCGGTGTAATTCTTCTTAGGCTCTATGTGTCAGTGTGTCATGGTTCTTGGGCTCTGGGTGTCAGTGGGTCATTGTTCTTGGGCTCTGGGTGTCAGTGGGTCATTGTTCTGGGTTTCTGAGTGTCACTGGGTCATTGTTCTTGGGCTCTAAGTGTCAGTGGGTGATCATTCTTGAGCTCTAAGTGTCAGCGTGTCATCGTTCTGGGGCTCAAAGTGTTGGTGTCCGATTGTTCTTGGGCTCTGTTTGCCAGTGGATCATTGTTCTTGGGCCCCAAGTTTCAATGTGTCATTGTTCTTCTGCTGTCAGCATCAGTGTTTTGGGCTTTGGGTGTCAGTGTTTCGTTGTTCTGGATGCACTAAGCGTCAGTGACTCATTGTTCTAGGGCTCTAAGTGTCAGTGGGTCAATGCTCTTCTGTTGCCAGTGTCAGTGGGTCATTGTTCTTCTGCTCTCAGCTTCAGTGGGTCATTGTTCTTGGACTCAAAGTGTCAGTGTGTTATTGTTCTAAACCTGTAGTTAACAAGGTAACATATTTCTTTGGTTCCAGCTGTCAGTATATTATAGTTTTGCCATATTCCTGGCTCCCCTTGTGTCAGTGTATAATAGTTCTGACACCCCTTGTATCTGTGTATCATAGTCCTGGCACCCCTTGTGTCAGTGTATTATAGACCTGGCACCCCTTGTGTCAGTGTATCATAGCAGGGGCGTAACTAGAAATAGCAGGGCCCCATAGCAAAATGTTGTATAGGGCCCCCCTGCAAACAGCCCCCCCTCCACAGCTGCCCTAGTGTCAATGCAGCGTGACCTGTGCCACATATAGCGTGACCTGTGCACAATGCAGCGTGACCTGTGCACAATGCAGCGTGACCTGTGCACAATGCAGCATGACCTGTGCCCAATGCAGCGTGATCTGTGCCCAATGCAGCGTGACCTGTGCCCCATAAAGCGTGACCTGTGCCCCATACAGCATGACCTGTGCCCAATGCAGCGTGACCTGTGCCCAATGCAGCGTGACCTGTGCCCCATACAGCGTGACCTGTGCCCCATACAGCGTGACTTGTGCCCAATGCAGCGTGACCTGTGCCCAATGCAGTGTTACCTGTGCCCAATGCAGAGTGACCTGTGCCCCATACAGTGTGACCTGTGCCCCATACAGTGTGACCTGTGCCCCATACAGCGTGACCTGTGCCCAATGCAGTGTGACCTGTGCCCAATGCAGCGTGACCTGTGCTCCATACAATGTGACCTGTGCCCCATACAGCGTGACCTGTGCCCAATGCAGCATGACCTGTGCCCAATGCAGCATGACCTGTGCCCAATACAGCGTGACCTGTGCCCTATACAGCGTGACCTGTGCCCAATGCAGCGTGACCTGTGCCCCATACAGCGTGACCTGTGCTCCATACAGCGTGACCTGTGCTCCATACAGTGTGACCTGTGCCCAATGCAGCGTGACCTGTGCCCAATGCAGCGTTGCCTGTGCCCAATACAGCCTGGTCTGCCTGTGCCCCATACCGCCTTACCTGTGCAGAGGAAGAGGCAAGCCACCTGGATCAGCAGAGAGCGGGATTGCCCACTGTAATAGCTTTCATTTGAATTTCCCGTCTTCCCGGGGCTCATCGTCACATAGCCCCACCTCTTGGCCTGACGCCTTTGATGACGTCACACAACCCGTATTGGATTGACGTCCTGTCTATCAAAGGCGCCGGGCCAAGAGGTGGAACTATGTGACGTGAGCCCCGGGAACACTGGAAGTTCTAATGAAAGCTCTTACATCGGGCAATTCAGCTCTCTGCTGATCCGGGTGGCTTTCCTCTTCCTCTGCACAGGTGAGGCTGTATGGGGCACAGGCAGACCAGGCTGTATTGGGCACAGGCAACGCTGCATTGGGCACAGGTCACAGCTTGCCTCTTCCTCTCCTCTCTCTTCCCCTGGCTGGGAGACTGTGCCGGCGGTGCTCTCATCCTCACTGGGCCCCACTTGGCTGCGGGCCCCATAGCGCCCGCATGGGTCGCTATGGTGGTAGTTACACCCCTGTATCATAGTCCTGGCAACCCTTGTGTCAGTGTATTATAGTCCTGGCACTTCTTGTGTCAGTATATTATAGTCCTGGCACCTCTTGTGTCAATGTATCATAGTCCTGGCACCTCTTGTGCCAATGTATCATAGTCCTGGCACCCCTTGTGTCAGTGTATCATAGTTCTGGCACCCCTTGTGTCAGTGTATCATAGTTCTGGCACCCCTTGTGTCAGTGTATCATAGTTCTGGCACCCCTTGTGTCAGTGTATCATAGTCCCGGCACCTCTTGTGTCAATGTATCATAGTTCTGGCATCCCTTGTTGTGTCAGTGTAATATGCTGTAGTTTTGGAATCGCACAAAGATCAGTTAATTAATCTTCTAAGCCTAGAGTGTCAGTGTTCTGTTTTTCTAAAAACTGCAGTTCTGAATATATAAAAGCATACAGCTGCTCATGGACATCCGATACTGTTAACTTCAGTGAAAACCAACTATACTGCAGATTGCTAAAGTTGTATGCAAATGATCTCAGTCACTCCCACCTTTTCAGCTTCCATACTGGTCTTTTAACATGACAGGCATTCTTTCCTTGTGTCTGCACCAGCTGGCAGCAAATTTAAATACCTACCACTTCCAGGTAAGTATGTAACTCATTCCCTCATGTGACAGTACTAGGTTCCTTGTGATTGGACCAGCACTGACACATGGGGGTTGGGGAACAGGTCAATAGTACTTTGTGAGCTTCCGGTGCGTACTCATGGGGAGTGCGGGGCCCCTTTTACTGTGGAAGAAGAGGTAAATGGCACACAAGATTCTCACAAATCCAGAGGGGCTCCAGAATGGCTGTTCTAAGCAGAGAAAATTGGTATTACATACTGTAGTTGGTGAAGTTGAAAAAGGACACAAGTCCATCCAGTTAACCGGTGTGTGTGTGTGTGTGTGTGTGAGTGTGCGTTTTCTGTCAATAGTACATTTTATAACCCTGTATGTTGTGGTCGTTAAGGTACCCATCTAATAGTTTTTGAAATTATTGATGCTCCCCGCTGATACCACTGCTTGTGGAAGGGAATTCCACATCTTTACCGCTCTGACAGTAAAGAACTCTCTACGCAGTTTATGGTTAAACCGCTTCTCTTCTAATTTTAGTGAATGGCCGCGTGGCTTATTAAATTCCATTTCACTGAAAAGTTTTATCCCTATTGTGGGGTCACCAGTACGGTATTTGTACATTGATATCATATCCACTCCCAAGCGTCTCCTCCAGGGCCGTCTTTAACACAGGGCAAAAGGGGCAGCTGCCCCGGGCCCAGACATTGTTGTAGGGCCTGAGGCAGCTTTCCCTTGAGTCTGCACTGCCCGCAAATGGTTGATAAGTGGATTCGGGAGGGCCCAAGAAAATGTTTGCCCAGGGTCCAATCAATATTAAAGACAGCCCTGGTCTCCTCTCCAGAGAGAATAAGTTCAATGCTTGTAGCCTTTTCCCATAGCTGAGGTCCTCCAGTCCCTTTATTAGCTTTGTTGCCCTTCTCTGGACCCTCTCCAGTTCCAGTACATCCTTCCTGAGGACTGGTGCATAGAACTGGACAGCATACTCAAGATGTGGCCAGACCAGAGTCTTGTAGAGCGGGAGAATTATAGTTTTATCTCTGGAGTTAATCCCCTTTTTAATGCATGCCAATATTCTGTTGGCTTCCTGGCATTGCATGCCATTGCTGAGCCTGTCATCTACAGGGACCCCCAGGTCCTTTTCCATCCTAGATTCCCACAGAGGTTCTCCCCCTAGCAACTCCACATCCTGCGTAGAAGTTATTGCCCTGCTTAACTTTGTATCGTCCGCAATTACTGAGATTGAGCTGTTTATCCCATCCTCCAGATTGTTTATGAATAAATTAAACAGGATTGGTCCCAGGACAGATCCTTGGGGGACCCCACTTTCTACACCACACCGAGTACTCGCCATTTATCTTCCAGGTTTAGTAATTCCGTCATTGAGTTCTGGAGTTCAGGGGCTTCAAAGAGTCCTGGGAGGGATGAAGACTCCAACCTTATGTCCAGGTCCAGGTGCTCACAGCCTTTAAAATCAAGGGGCTGTCTGCAGTTTAGGGCTCTGCCCAGAAGATAGGAGGCCCCTTCTGGTCTAGTCCATGCCCTGGCCTTGGGGCAGGGGCCTGCTGTTTTCCAGGTGGAGCCCTGAACTTCAGACAGCCCCTTGAATATAAAGGCTGCGCTCACCTGGACCTGAACACAAGGCTGGAGTCTTCACCCTTCCCAGGACTCTTCAAAGTCTCTGAGCTCAAGAACCCAATCCGGGAATTATTAAACCTTGAGAAAACTGAAATACCAATTTTCTCTGCTTGAAACAGCCATTCTATAGCCCCTCAATCTGTATTCATGAGAACCTCTTTTGCCTTTTTTTTTCCCACAACCTGCTGATTCCCGATAAGACATGGACACAAGGTTAAAGTCTTAATCCCCCCAAGACTCTTTGAAGTCTCTGAACTCCAGAACTCAATCCAGGAATTACAAAACCAGCGGAAAACTGAAAGTGGGAACCGTGAGAACCTTGTGTGCCTTTTACCTCTTTTTCCACAGTGGCAGGGTCCAGCACTATCACAGCATGTTAGTGATATAAATAGGCCCAAAAAAGTGATTAAGGTGTCCGTTTATGAAGCAGTAATCAGCGGTGATCCCGAGGATCACCGCTGATCACAGTCCATAAACAGTTTATCAAACAGTGATAATCGGGGGAGAACATGTTTGAACTTGTTCTCCTGCCGATTATCTCTACACACGGAGAATCCTCATTGAATGACACAGTAAAGGCCAGTTTATGAAGCGGTGATCCCACCGCTTCACTGGCGATCTGTGTCAGAATTCACACTCCCAGGTTCACTAGCTCAGAGGTGGTGAATCGGGGAGTGAAGAGGAAATCTGGGGGGATCTGAGGGGGAAGGAGGAAGTTTTTTAACTTCCTTATGCCTCGTTCAGACCCCCCAACACTGTAAGCATGTCCCCCTGTCATATTTATGTGTATACATATTTATACATATATACATATAATGTGTATATGTATATATATATCATGTGTGTGTGTATACATGTATATATAGTGTGTGTGTGTGTATACATATGTGTATAATGTAGGGGGACACATTATTTTATTAACATTAATCCACGCCGTTGAGCGGTGATAATTTATCACTGCTTGATAAACTGACATCTGGTACTGTAATCTCGTAAAGTCTCACGAGATTCCAATATCAGGGGCCGTTCTCCACTATTTGAAGCATTTGTAGATCTCTTCACTCCTCCAAAGGTGAAGCGATCTACACCGCTTCATAAACAGGCACACAGAGGAGAAGATTCTACACTGTGAATGCCGGAGAACGAAGCAGTGAATAGATTTCACTGCTTCATAAACGGACACCTATGTACTGATGGCAAGGGGGGGTGGAAGTGACCCTTTTGTTTTGCACTACATAGGACAAAGGTATGGGTCACTTTAAAGACCCTACTTTATATTTTCTGTGTCCTTCACAGCTCACCTGGTCCCCCTAGTCTGGCAGCCAGTTAACCTTTCTCAAGTCACCTCTTTGTCTAGCATCAAGCCTTAGTTAACACTCTTCCAGTCAATAAGCATTAAAGGAAAAGTGAGATAATTCCATGAGTTGTGTCTCAGGAGATCCCATCCTCCGAGAGCTGTGACAATGTGCTAATGAGTATAAAACGACAAGCTGCCAGAGCCATGCTCTTTAATCTAACACATTCAGCGGCGACCCCCAGACACCCATCTATATTGCCGAGCCGCTGACTAGATACGCATGGATTGGGACGGCGGTGTTGTAATGTCTGCACATTGATTGATGAAGAAAAGGAAGAAAAATGTAAATATTGGTCTTCCGCCAAGTTGTATTGAATCCCCAGTGCGGGACGCACTAATTGCCTATATGGTAGTTCTGAGCGCATCTGTTTTCCATATGTATGGATACTGTTTCAATCATGGACTAGTGGGAAGGAAGCCGGGGGACTATTACATGTGTGAAATCTCTTCTTTCCTCCAGTGAAGGAATTTATTACAAGTAGCTGCGGCTTGCAGGTGGTGTTTACAAGTACGCAGCAGGGTTGGAGTAAGAATGGATAGATGGTCTCTGAACCAAAAAAAGGGATGAATTTACCGTAACTGTTAGCGCTGAGGAAGACCACAACTGTCATGAATTGGTGTGGAGTGGACCCTCCATGACACCAGTAGTAGTGCGATAATCCTTGAGGCACACCTGTTTGGGGCCTTCACAAAAAAATTGATTAAAAAATAGTAAATCTGTGTCCAGGCCACAAGCATTTACATTTTTACATTTTTTAAAAGTAGTAAATAAGCTTCGCAGCAGAAGTCCTGGAATTGTTTTTTCAGAAGCTCACTTTGCTTCCTCCTCCCAAAAGTGATTCAGCAGCTCAGCTCATCCTGCTCATTCTCTTTACAGTGACTCAGCAGCTCTGCTACCCCTCTCTGCAGGGACTCGACAGCTCTGCTCCCTCTCCCCAGCAGTGACCCTGCAGCTCAGCTCATCCTGCTCTCTTCATCCGGCAGTGACTCAAGAATGCTGCTCAAACTGCTCACCATCACTAACAGGAATGATAAATGTAGCACTTTTACTACCCCTCCCTGCTGTGACTGAGCAACTCAGCTTCTGCCTCCTCCAACAGCTCAGATCACAGGTGGTATAGAAGCTCAGCCCCCCCCCCACCCCCTTCTCTATGCCAAGCAGGGACTCCACAGTTCAGCTCACACTGCTGACATCTACTAGAAGTGAATCAAGAGCTCACTGCCCCTGCTCCCCCTTCCTTCAGTGACACCACAGCTCAGTTCCCTCCTTCAAGCATAGACTCAGCGGCTCTGCTCCCACTTCCCAGCAGTGACTCAGCAGCCTAGATCCTCCTGTTTACCCCACATCTGTGACGCAGCAGCTCAGCTCCATGTGCTCCCCTTCCCATCAGTGACTCAGCAGCTCAGCTCCATGTGCTCCCCTTCCCATCAGTGACTCAGCAGCTCAGCTCCATGTGCTCCCCTTCCCTTCAGTGACTCAGCAGCTCAGCTCCATGTGCTCCCCTTCCCTTCAGTGACTCAGCAGCTCAGCTCCATGTGCTCCCCTTCCCTTCAGTGATTCAACAGCTCAGCTCCTTGTGCTCCCCCTCCAATCAGTGATTCAGCAGCTCAGCTCCTTGTGCTCCCCCTCCCATCAGTGATTCTGCAGCTTAGCTCCTTTTGCTCCCCCTCCCATCAGTGATTCAGCAGCTCAGCTCCCTGTGCTCCCCCTCCCATCAGTGACTCAGCAGCTCAGCTCCCCTTGCTCCTCTTCCAATCAGTAACTCAGCAGCTCAGCTCTCCCTCCTAAAAGTGACTCAAAGTCTCAGCTCCCTGTGCTCCCTCTCCCATCAGAGATTCGGCAGCTCAGCTCCCCTTGCTCCTCTTCCAATCAGCAACTCAGCAGCTCAGTGCCCCCTACTAAATGCAGCTCAGCTCCTTTTGCTCCCCCTCCCATCAGTGATTCAGCAGCTCAGCTCCATGTGTTTCTCCTCCCATTCGTGATCCAGAAGCTCAGCTCCCCTTGCTCCTCTTCCAATTAGTAACTCAGCAGCTCAGCTCTCCCTCCTAAAAGTGACTCAGCAGCTCGAACTCCCTGTGCTCCCCTTCCCATCAGTGACTCAGCAGCCCAGCTCCATGTGCTCCCCCCCTCCCATCATTGATTCAGCAGCTCAGCTGCCCTTGCTCCATTTCCAATCAGCAAATCAGCAGCTCAATTCCCCCTCCTAAAAGTGACTCACCAGCTCAGCTCCATGTGTTCCACCTCCCATCATGGATTAGGCAGCTCAGCTCCCCTTGCTCCTCTTCCAATCAGCAACTCCTCAGCTCAGTTCCCCCTCCTAAAAGTAACTCAGCAGCTCAGCTCCCTGTGCTCCATCTCCTAGAAGCAAGAGACTCAGTAGCACAGCTCACCCTGCCCCCGCACACACATGTTAGTGACTTAGTTAGCAACCTTTCTAATCTCTGGCAGGATTTCTGAGAAAGGGAAGCAGAATGAATTGAGCTGAGCTTCTGAGAGATAACCTTAATGGTGCTACTGTAAGTTTTTAGGATTAATCGCTCCACAGTGCCTACAGCTACAGATATCATTGAGGGCTTGTTTTAAAGCTCATTTACTGTTTGTGAATAATATGTACATAGTTGAATGTTCAAAAACAGGTTGACTTTATGTGAGATTCACAAAAGGAAACGCAAAACTCTTTGTAGTAGTCCCTGACAACTGTGCTTCAGGGATAATCACACTCCTGCTGGTGTCACAGAGGCTCCACACTAATCTATGTCATTTGTGGTCTTCCTCAACCTCCCTAGGGTCTTGTATGGTAAATCCATGGTCTTGGGTCAAGAGACTGTTTGTCCATTCCAACTCCATTCCTACAGTGTTCTTATAAACACCACCTGCAAACTGACTACAGGTTTACTTTAAGTTTGCCCCAAAGGTGACAGTGATCAAGCAACTGAAGCAAGGTGCCCAATCATCAGGCAACAGAGAAGTTCATAAGCCAGGGATAGGGCAGAAGGTGTTTAGGCAGAGAAGATGGGAGAAGGGGAAGATCGAGCTAGGTGTGAGCAAACCAGGATACCAAAATTAGACATGTGTGGTTCGTTTCGTTACGAATTGAAATTCAGACAAAATTTTAGTTTTCCGGAAATTCAGATGTATCCGAATCTCTGAATTACAATAGTACCGAATTTAAACAAATCGGAAATAATGAAAAAATTGATTTGATTAGTTTTTGAATCAATTTCGAATAATTTTCGAATTCGAATACTTTTCAAATTCGAATTCCGAAAAGTTTTCGAATTCGAATAGTTTTTGATTTGTTTTCCAATTTCCAAAGAGAATAAAATAAAATAGAAAATAAAGGAATAGAATAGAAAAAAATAGAACAGACTAGAAAAGAATATAACAGAAAATAAAAAGAATAGAATATAATAGAGTAAAACAGAATAAAATAGAATAGAAAATAAACAGAATATAATAGAATAAAATTGAATAGAAACAAATAGAATAGAAAAGGATAAAAAAAAAGAATATAATAAAATATAAAGAATATAACCATCTTCTGAAATTCAAATTTCAAATAGAAAAAAATTTAATTTGAATACAAAGGAAAATAATAGAATAGAAAAGAATAGAATAGAAAAAAAATAATAGAATAGACTATAATAGAATAGAAAAGAATAGAACAGAATAAAAAAATAACATATAAAAGTATAGAATAGAATAAACAAATAGAAAAAAACATAGAATTAAAAAAAAAAACAATAGAATAGAATAGAATAGAATAGAATAGAATAGAATAGAAATAATATACCCATTTTCCAAAATTCAAATAGAATCAATTTTAAATTGGAATAGAGTAGAAAAGAATAGAATAGACTAGGAAGATGGTTATATTCTTTCTATTCTCTTCAGTGTTTTTTTTCTATACTATTCTATTATTTCTATTCTATTCTAATCTATTCTATTCTATTAAAATTCAAATTGATTATATTTGAATTTTGAGAAATGGATATATTATTTCTATTCTTTTCTATTTTTTCTTTTAATTCTATCATTTTGTATTCTATTCTTTTCTATTCAAATTTCAAAAGATGGTTATATGCTGCCCATTTTGTTTTATACTATTCTTTTTTTTATTCTAGTCTATTCTATTCATTTCTATTCTATTCTATTCTGTTCTTTTACATTCTATTCTATTCTGTTCTGCTTTACTCTATTATATTATATTCTTTTATTTTCTGTTATATTCTTTTCTATTCTATTTTTTTTTCTATTCTATTCCTTTATTTTCTAGTCTATTTTATTCTCTTTGGAAATTGGAAAACAAATTAGCTCAATAAACTATTAGAATTAGAAAATGATTCGAAATTGAACCGAAAACTATTCAAATCGTTTTGAATTCGAATTTCGTCCAAAATGTATTTTTTCGTTATTTCAGATTTGTTTAAATGCGGTACTGTCGTAATTCAGAAATTAGGATACATCTGAATTTCTGAAAACAAAAAATTTGTCCGACTTTCAATTTGGAATGAAACGAAATTTTTTTCGAATGGTGCCAGATATCACAGCATACCTTCAGAGGTCTAGAGGAGTCCATGCCTCGACAGGTCAGGGACCTGAGACCTACTCAGTGGTGCCAGATATCACAGCATACTTCCAGATATTTAGAGGAGTCTATGCCTGGATGGGTCAGGGCTGTTTTGGGAACCTACTCAATTGTGACAGATACCACAGCATACCTTCAGATGTCTAGAGGAGTCCATGCCTTGATGGGTCAGGGCTGTTTTGGGGACCTACCCAATGGTACCAGATATCACTGCATACCTTCAGAGATCTAGTGGTGTCCATGCCTCGATGGATCAGAGCTGTTTTGGGGACCTACTCAATGGTGCCAGTTACCCTAGCATGCATTCATAGGTCTACTGGAGTCCATGCCTCGACAGGTCAGAGCTGTTTTGAAGACCTATTCAAAGGTGCCAGATACCACAGCATACCTTCAGAGATCTAGAGGAGTTAGTGCCTTTACGTGTCAGAACTGTTTTGGGGACCTACTCAGTGGTGCCAGATACCACAGCATACTTTCAGAGGTCTAGTGGAGTCCATGCCTCGACAGGTCAGGGCTGTTTCGGGGACCTACTCAATGGTGCCAGATACCACAGCATATCTCCAGAGGTATAGTGAAGTCCATGCCTTGACGGGACAGTGCTCCCCTTCCCTTCAGTGATTCAGCAGCTCAGCTCCTTGTGCCCCCCCTCCAATCAGTGATTCAGCAGCTCAGCTCCTTTTGCTCCCCCTCCCATCAGTGATTCTGCAGCTTAGCTCCTTTTGCTCCCCCTCCCATCAGTGATTCAGCAGCTCAGCTCCCTGTGCTCCCCCTCCCATCAGTGACTCAGCAGCTAAGCTCCCCTTGCTCCTCTTCCAATCAGTAACTCAGCAGCTCAGCTCTCCCTCCTAAAAGTGACTCAGCAGCTCAGCTCCCTGTGTTCCCCCTCCTATCATTGATTCAGCAGCTCAGCTCCCCTTGCTCTTCTTCCAATCATCAACTCAGCAGCTCAATTCCCCCTCCTAAAAGTGACTCAGAGTCTCACAGCATACCTTCAGATGTCTAGAGGAGTCCATGCCTTGATGGGTCAGGGCTGTTTTGGGGACCTACCCAATGGTGCCAGATATCACTGCATACCTTCAGAGATCTAGTGGTGTCCATGCCTCAAAGGATCAGAGCTGTTTTGGGGACCTACTCAATGGTGCCAGATTCCCTAGCATGCATTCATAGGTCTACTGGAGTCCATGCCTCCACAGGTCAGAGCTGTTTTGGAGACTTACTCAAAGGTGCCAGATACCACAGCATACCTTCAGAGATCTAGAGGAGTTAGCGCCTTTACGTGTCAGAACTGTTTTGGGGACCTACTCAGTGGTGCCAGATACCACAGCATACTTTCAGAGGTCTAGTGGTGTCCATGCCTCGACAGGTCAGGGTTGTTTCGGGACCTACTCAGTGGTGCCAGTTACCCTAGCACACATTCATAGGTCTACTGGAGTCCATGCCTCGACAGGTCAGAGCTGTTTTGAAGACTTACTCAAAGGTGCCAGATACCACAGCATACCTTCAGAGATCTAGAGGAGTTAGTGCCTTTACGTGTCAGAACTGTTTTGGGGACCTACTCAGTGGTGCCAGATACCACAGCATACTTTCAGAGGTCTAGTGGAGTCCATGCCTCGACAGGTCAGGGCTGTTTCGGGGACCTACTCAATGGTGCCAGATACCACAGCATTTCTCCAGAGGTATAGTGAAGTCCATGCCTTGACGGGACAGGGCTGTTTTGGGATCTACTCAATATTAGGTGGGTGGTCAAAAAGTTATGGCTGATCTGTGTTTACAAACAGTCGTATAGCTGAAGCTATCAGTCCCTTTAAAATATATATAGATATCTGCAGCCCCATCTCTCCATCATCAAGCTGAAGGCTGCGGGAGGGGAGCGACTGGAGACAAAGAACAGAGTAGAACAATCTACAGAACTGCTGATTTCTATGCAAAAAACGTTTTCTCAGTCTCAGCTGAGCCAGACACACACCGAATTCAGAATGGCAGGTCAAAGTACACCATACTCTGCTTCCCTCCTCTTCTCGTACTCTCACACACAGGTATATTATAGTACAATGATTTCCCGAAATTCTTTTATGTGGATTTCCAGGTTTCAGGCAAAGAGCATTTCGAAAACCGTAATTGGAACAAGAATAAATCAACACATAGAATATGTTTCTGTTCTGTGTCAATTTTTTTTGCAGTTCTGAGGCTCCCCCATGGATGGGTGAGCTATCAGCGAGGGAAGCAGACGTGAGTGCTCTGTAACTTAGACTGACAAACCTTGCACTGCAAGATACAGTATATAGCAGTCCTACAAGAGGAGTTTTTGTTCTACATTAAAGGCGGTTGCAAACCCTTACATACAAGTGACAAGCCTCATGTAATACAGATAGATGAAACAAATCCTCCTACATTAGTTGTACCTATTTATCTGCAGCCCTCTGTCCCCTACAGCCATTCAAAATTCCAAATATATATAGCTTGTCTGAGCTTTCAGAAAGCAGGGTGCAGTGTGTTGAAGTTACAATGTGCAGAGCTCAGACCAGCAAAGATGAGAAACTGCACCCCCCTCTCCCGATCCTAATACATGCTGTAGAACGAGGTTTACCACCCTGTGCCAATTGTTTCCCCTTGCTCTGATTGGCATGGAGTGTGTACTGCACATGCGTGGGGGAATGGCTTGCTTTCTAGCAAATAGAAGGTAGTTGAAAATCTGCAGTTTGTTTTTTATTGGGTGTGAAGAGTGGGCACGTTGGAGCACAGTATGACAGCAGTAGCTAGCTAGTGATCTGGGGTCTGTTGAGCCTCGGGCGGCTGTCCCTCCTGCCCACCCCTTGTCCCGGCTCTGGCTGCTATGTACGCATATGCGTGGTGACTGGACATTAAAGCTCATCTTTTTTTTTTTTGCTGCAGTCGGTCTAGCCTTAGATAACGAACAAGAACCATGAATACCGTTCTTAGACACATTTGTCTCCATGCTCGTCACCCACACACCTGAACATCGATGCTCCTCAACGCTCGCCAAGGATCTGCGCTCATCAGTCGCCTCATTATTATTGCACAGACCCCGTCTATCTGAAAGTTCCTGGGGCCTCGGGGTTGATTTGGCAACGCAGTGACAAGTGTAATAAATCACCGAGATTCCTGCAGCTACATATCCTGTCTGTTATTCTTAGCGGGAAATGGCCTGTCATGATTACAGGCGCTGCCTCCGTCGTAACGCATTTCGCTATTAGGGTATCGGAGGATTGCGAGGCGCTCCTGGAGATGACTTGCGGCTTTTCTGGTACAGGAGCTCCTCGTGGAAACGCAGGAGATCGGAGATTAATTCATGAGTGTGCCGCGCATACCGATTGGGGAACGGATTTTCAATCACTGCGCATTTTTTAGTTATTGTCGTAACAATTACCGGAAAGTAATATGGATGGCACATCCGCTTTTCCATGCTCCATGTTTTGATTGTTATAACTATGTATTGATTTATGAGCTTGCTCTGAATTTTTATGTAAAACCAAAAAACAAGAAGAATATTATATTGCAGTTTACCAATCCTTAGATGTGGTGGCTGCATTCGTTATCTTTTTTTTAGGCTTTTTTTCCCCCCTTTATTTTCACCTGATTATCTGGCCAGTAACACACCTCCTCTCTTAGGGTATTTCCACTCTGGATGGAGGAGCAATGGAGCCACCCATGAAGTATTGTCAGTCTGGGGGGAGGTTAGTGTAAGATAGACTGGCAGATTTAGATGGACTATATTAATGTGTTAAAGCTGAAATCCAGCGAACGCTTTATAAACTGTTATAAAACAGAACATGAATAAAAGTAGCCCATTAAATGTCCCCCTGTCGGTGATAAATGGTTTGTCTCCAGGGGGGGCCCGTCCATTATTGGGCGCAGACACATAATTCATACCAGGCTGTGGCTCCCCAAGTAACCAAGATAGTCACACTGCAGGCGGCTGTCTGGGGGCAGGTTTGACATCACTGGGGGGGGGGGGGGCGCAGGGTGATGATGTCAGCAAGATCAATTTGGCCACACCCACTGTTCACTACGGCACGCTATGCGCACCGTATTACTACTCTCCTTGGGGCGCCCAAAGGTGTCCCAGGCTGCTAAAGTGTTCAGGTTTATCGGATAGATGTGGGAGTGATGGGGAGAGAGGGGTGGGTTTTTGTTTTTTTTTTGTCCTCCTTTTTTTTTTTGTTATTCCCTCTCTATACATGCTGGGTTGTATGTTGTTATCATTGTTTATGATGTTTGTATATAAAAGAAATAAAAAAAATTGTTTGATTTAAAAAAAAAAAAAGTGTTCGGGTTTGGCTTGAAGAAGAGGTGGCAGATGGTTTGTCTCATCTATGTAACTGCTACATCCTGCTGGAGAGCCTGTCCTTTTGAAAAACAAAAGACTTACTGTCTTGATCACCAGATGAAAATTAAAGGAAAGAAAACCTAAAAAGGAAACAAATTATTAGATTGTAAGCTTTCAGGAGCAGGGCCCTCCTAACCCTTTAGTATTGAATTGTATTGTTGCTGTATTGTCTCCCTTTATATTGTAAAGCGCTGCACAAACTGTTGACACTATATAAATCCTGTATAATATAATAATATATAATAATAATAATAATATATAATATAATTATAATGCAGACATCACATTCAAGAATTGGTAAGCTGTAATATAATAAATGTTTGCTTTTGGGTTTAATACCATTAAGTCCTCAGCTCTGATGCAAACAGTGGGAGGGGTTATGCAAATATCAAAATCCCTTGGTGGGTGGAGGTCAGTCTAGAGGAGTGTGGCGCTCCTCGGCAGGTTGCATTTGCCCACATTGTGATGCTGAGCCTCCATGATTGGAAGAACAGAAATCCGATGAGTAGAAGGGACGGGCCAGGACATTTGACCTTGTTGGGTGTTTGTTATAAAATGAAATGAAGTTAGTTAGGGTTGTTCTTTTAGTCCTTTTCAGTGGTAGTAATTATACGGGAAGCCGTCTGCACAGATTAGGAATCCTCCTCTCTCCGGAGTGGCTCTGCGGTGGACCTTTGCCGGGATCTCGCTGAGTACACAGGACCGGAGGGGGGGGGGGGGGATGGCAGACGGTGCTGACATCTTGACATCTCCGGGAACGGCACGGCTATAAAAATGACGTTTTTGCCTCTGAACTTCGGGGAGATCTGGTGCGGTCGGCACTTTTCTGGTAAATGACTTTTTGCTGTCTCTGCACTTTGAAGAACCGTCGTAAAATAACGGCCAGTAAAGTAAATAAATCTAATCTCAGTCATACAGGGGGGCTGGGCGATTCCACATTTAACCCATTTATTTGTAATTGTGTCCTTGCTATAATTTATATATTTGGTTTATCATCTGTAAGGAGCTTTATTTGGGGCATCACTGGCTATAATGTTCAAAGCTGAGGTTTAATCTGATTTTATGCGTTTCGAATATATATATATATATATATATATATATATACGGTATATATATATATATATATACAAATCGGTTCTTAAACCCTACGCAACAACATTGACTATTGAGCCACTCTTATGCTGCGTACACACGGTCAGATTTTCCAATGGTAAATGTTCGATGGGAGCTTGTTTTTCGGAAATTCCGACCGTGTGTAGGCTCCATCGGACATTTTCTGTCGGAATTTCCGACAAACAAATTTTGAGATCTGGATCTCAAATTTTCCGACAAGCGCCCCGCCCGCAGATCCCGACAACCAACGGCCAGGGTTGTCGGGAAGAGGCCCTTGTCCTCATCAACATGGGGACAGGGTGCTTTGGGGTGGGGGGCCCGCAGGGCGCCCCCTTCCCCCAAAGCACCCATCCCCCATGTTGAGGGCATGCGGCCTGGTATGGCTCAGGAGGGGGGGGGGGCGCTCACTCGTCCCCACTCTCTTTCCTGATCGGCCAGGCTGCGTGCTCGGATAAGGGTCTGGTATGGATATTGGGGGGACCGCCACGCCGTTTTTTCGGCGTAGGGTGGTTCCCCTTAAAATCCATACCAGACCGAAGGGCCTGGTATGCCCCTGGAGGGGAACCCATGCCAGTTTTTTATTTAAAATTTGGCGTGGAGTTCCCCCTCAAGATTAATGCCAAACACAGTGCCTGGTATTGGCGGGGATCCAAGTCGGATCCCCGCACCAGTGTCAACCCGGCTCGCAAGGTGCCAATCTCGCCAGTAAAAGTGGCGAGGTTGACACGATATCAGACAACAATACACAAGTTGACCAAAGGGTGGTGGTAAAGAGCTGAAAAACCACGTAATATAGTGAAAGTTGGCTGGAAAAGTCCTGTCGTCTGTATGCAAGACAAACTTTTGGGCAACGCCCTTTGTACAAAAATCCAAGGGAAAGTTTGTACAAAGTCCTATCGTGTGTATGGGGCTTTAGAGGGTTGGATTGCCATAAAGGACAGAAAAGATTAATGACATAACAGGAGTGGGGTGTGAACCCATGAGGAAATATATCCATGTGAATCTTAAGTCCAACGCTTTAAACAGTGAGACATCCTTGTGATCTCCAGCATTCCACCCTGGTGTTACTTGTCATTCAAACAAAAAAGGAAAGAACAAAGACATACAAGGAGTGGGGTTCGAACCCAAGAAGATAGATTTCCATTGGGTCTTAAGTCCAACGCCTTAACCACTCGGCCATCCTGGTGAACCATGACTTACCACCCTGGTGTCACTTGTCATTCACAGCATCAAAATATTAGTGACTGTTGAGCCACCCTTAGACGGTTGGATTGCCATAAAGGACAGGAAAAAACAAAGACTTATCAGGAGTGGGGTTCTAACCAACAAAAATGGTGCTGCTTGTCATTCCGTGGTGTTACTTGTCAATCAATGCAACAACGTAGTACAGACTATAGAGCCACTCTTATGCTGTGTACACTTGCTGTGTACACGGCATAAGTAGGGTACCCTGTGGATTTTTGTTCGAAGGTTGTTGGTTCGAACTTGTCTTGCATACACACGCCCACACAAATGTCGGCCAACAATTATGAACGTGAGAACGTGGTGGCGTATGACGAGCCGAGAAAAAGGAAGTTCAATAGCCGGTGCTACTCCTTCTGCTTGATTCCGAGCATGCGTGAACTTTTATGCGACGGACTTGTGTACACAAGATCGGAAATTCCGACAACAAAGTTTTGTTGGCGGAAAATTTGAGAACCTGCTAGCAAACCTTTGTTGGCGGAATGTCCGACAGCAAATGTCCGATGGAGCAAACACACGGTCGGACTTTCCGACAACAAGCTCACATCCAACATTTCCCGTCGGAAAATCCGGCTGCGTACGCAGCATTAGAGGGTTTTATTGCCATAAAGGACAGAAAAGAACAAAGACATACCAGGAGTGGGGTATGACTCCACAAGGCTATACGTCCATTGGATTTTAAACCACTCAGCCATCTTGATGATCCGTGATAGGCCACCCTGGTGTTACTTGTCATTCAAAGCAGCAACGTATTATTGACTACTGAGCCAATCTTAGAGGGTTGGATTGCCATAATGGACAGGAAAGAACAAAGCCTTATCAGTAGTAGGGTTTGAACCCATGAGGATGGTGTTTCTAATCATTCAATGCAACAATGTATTGTTAATTATTTAGCCATACTTAGAGGATTAGATTGCCATAAGGGAAATTAAAGATTAATGGCATGCCAGAAGTGGAGTTTAAACCCATGAGGAAATACATCCTTTGGATCTTATGTCCAACATGCTTTATTAATCGTGACCAAATATGTCATACGCCTTTGCTGCGGGAGCTCCAGGAGAATAATCCGGATGATTTTCGGAAATTATCTCCGGATGAGGGACCCCTACTTTCACCAATTCTTGGCATTGTTGACCCCCTATATTACGAAGCAGCACACATGCATGAGGCTTTGATTTCATGTTATGGTTGAATAATGATTTGATTTTGTATATTTTCTACATTTTTGGATGCATAAAATGCACTTTTTGGTTAAGTTCTATTGGCAGATAGCATGTCTAATTTTATTTAATTTCTTTTTTTAATGCACAATAAAAAAAAAATTCTGTAGAATAATGCCGCGTACACACGGTCGGACTTTCCGGCATACTTGGTCCGGCGGACCAGAGTGTGCCGGACAATCCGCCCGTGTGTGGGCGGCGGCGGACTTTTCCGGCGGACTTCTTCCCAAAAGCCCGCCGGACCTAGATTTGAAGAAAGTTTCAAATCTTTCCGTCGGACTCAGTTTCGGGCGGAAAGTCCGCTCGTGTGTGTGCTGGTCCGACGGAAAGCCCGCTCGTGTGTAGGCTGGTCCGACAGACCAAATACGACACGAGGGCAGGGTATTGCATCTCGCGCTCGCTGTAATAGGAAAAACAAATCTTCCTATTGCGGCGAGCGCGGGGCATACCAGGCCCTTAGGTCTGGTATGGATTATAAAGGGAACCCCGCTACGCCGAAAAAACGGCGTGGGGTCCCCCTAAAATCCATACCAGACCCCGATCCGAGCACGCAGCCTGGCCGGTCAGGAAAGGGGGTGGGGACGAGCGAGCGCCCCCCCCCCTCCTGAACCGTACCAGGCCGCATGCCCTCAACATGGGGGGGTGGGTGCTTTGGGGGAGTGGGGCGCCCCGCGGGCCCCCCCACCTCAAAGCACCTTGTCCCCATGGTGATGAGGACAAGGGCCTCTTCCCGACAACCCTGGCTGTTGGTTGTCGGGGTCTGCGGGCGGGGGCTTATCGGAATCTGGGAGCCCCCTTTAATAAGGGGGCCCCCAGATCCCGGCCCCCCACCCTATGTAAATGAGTATGGGGTACATGGTACCCCTACCCATTTACCTAGGAAAAAAGTGTAAGTAATAAAACACACTACACAGGTTTTTAAAATATTTTATTAAACAGCTCGGGGGGGGGGGGGGATCTTCCTCCGGCTTCGGGGGTCCCTTCGCTTAATCTTCTCCCGGCGTCCGGTTGGTTCTTCTCCGCTCTCCGGCCTCTTCTCCCGGTGTCCCAGGTCTTCGACCGGCCCCTCCACTGTCTTCATGTAGCTCTATTGCCAGCGGAGGTCCGGACTTCTGGGCTTCTTGTCTTCTTGTCTTCTCTTCTCTTCTCTTCCCCCAGATGTTGACACGACGCTCTCTCCAGCTGGACTGGTCTCTGAGGGCTGCGTTGTGACTTATATAGGCGGAGACCCCGCCCCCATATGATGTCACAGTCCCTGGGCATGCTGGGACTGTGACGTTTTAGGGGGCGTGGTCGACCACGCCCCCTAAAACGTCACAGTCCCAGCATGCCCAGGGACTGTGACATCATATGGGGGCAGGGTCTCCGCCTATATAAGTCACAACGCAGCCCTCAGAGACCAGTCCAGCCGGAGAGAGCGTCGTGTCAACATCTGGGGGAAGAGAAGAGAAGAGAAGACAGGAAGACAAGAAGACAAGAAGCCCAGAAGTCCGGACCTCCGCTGGCAATAGAGCTACATGAAGACAGTGGAGGGGCCGGCCGAAGACCTGGGACACCGGGAGAAGAGGCCGGAGAGCGGAGAAGAACCAACCGGACGCCGGGAGAAGATGAAGCGAAGGGACCCCCGAAGCCGGAGGAAGATCCCCCCCCCCGAGCTGTTTAATAAAATATTTTAAAAACCTGTGTAGTGTGTTTTATTACTTACACTTTTTTCCTAGGTAAATGGGTAGGGGTACCATGTACCCCATACTCATTTACATAGGGTGGGGGGCCGGGATCTGGGGGCCCCCTTATTAAAGGGGGCTCCGAGATTCCGATAAGCCCCCGCTCGCAGACCCCGACAACCAACGGCCAGGGTTGTCGGGAAGAGGCCCTTGTCCTCATCACCATGGGGACAAGGTGCTTTGAGGTGGGGGGGCCCGCAGGGCGCCCCCCTCCCCCAAAGCACCCACCCCCCATGTTGAGGGCATGGGGCCTGGTACGGTTCAGGAGGGGGGGGGGGCGCTCGCTCGTCCCCATCCCCTTTCCTGACCGGCCAGGCTGCGTGCTCGGATCGGGGTCTGGTATGGATTTTAGGGGGGCCCCACGCCGTTTTTTCGGCGTAGGGGTTCCCCTTTATAATCCATACCAGACCTAAGGGCCTGGTATGCCCCGCGACGGGGCTCGCAAGGTGTCAATCTCGCCGATAAAAGCGGCAAGATTGACATCCTTTTCTAGTCCCGTCGCACCTGAGTCACGTTCAAAATGAATGGACTTGTCCGTGTGTGGGCAAGTCCGTTCATTCTGAAAGTCCGCCGGAACTCCGGCGAAAGTCCGTCGGAAAGACGGATGGACTTAGCCCGCCGGAAAGTCCCGGCGTGTGTGGGCAAGTCCGTCCGTTTTAAAGTCCGGCGCACCTGGCGGACAAAGTCCGTCGGAAAGTGTGCCGGACCAAGTAGGATAGAAAGTCCGACCGTGTGTACGCGGCATAATACTTGGCTATGTGTTTTAAAATTCAAATGACAGTTTGGGAGTAGGCAGTTACATTTAAAAAAATACAATGTAAAATTGATAAGGGACACCAACATAGTTGTATCTTTGATATAAAAAACTACGGGATAATGGTGTTGTGGTAACTTGACCAAAAAAATTTAAAAAAACATAATATTATCATTCTTGATATCACTAGAAAAAAAAGCCTTTTTAAATACGTTTGGCAGAACTCCATCAGTATCACCAGCAAAGCAGCTTCATTATTATCCCATTAAAGAAGAAGAGAATTGTGCGCTGCATTTCCAGATTTCATAATTTTCCACGTCACGAATGTTAATTCTCCATTATGAACGCCAGTTTACAAGACCAACCGCTTCTGGCTCGTCCTTGCTTCCGAGCATGTGTGTTTGTACTTTGGACTTTTGTCCGACGGACTTGTGTACACAGGCTCGGAAAACCCAACAACACACATTTGTCCACGGAAAATTTTAAAACCTGCAATTCGTCTTACATAAGCTAGGATGGCACAACATTTGCAATTTTGGGGCTGGGCTTTAAAGTGCAATTAGTCTCTGAGGGCCCTGATACCCTTCCCCAACATTTCTGTCCAGGTGGTGTACAGACTTATCTTTGGAAGATGTAGAGGGATCCTCAAACTACGGCCCTCCAGCTGTTGCGGAACTACACATCCCATGAGGCATTGTAAAACTCTAACATTCACAGACATGTCTAGGCATGATGGGAAAAGCAGTTCTTGAACAACTGGAGGGCCGTAGTTTGAAGACCCTTGATGTAGAGCATGACTGGGAAAAACCAGTATATACTTACTCATTAACTGCACTAGAGATCAGGTACCTGGCTATGTTGTCTGACAGGGGATCCCTAACTAGACCAGCTGAACAGGACTGCAACTCGTATGGCAGCTTAATATTAATATTGCCATAAAAAAATATTTAGCTCTTTCCAAAATTAAGGTATGCAAAAAGTAAATGGTTAACCAGTGACAGGTCCACTTTAAAGAAAGAAAAAAAAATCTAATCAGACATTAACTTGCCATCCTTGTTCATTAGATTTAATTGCTTCATGCTTAATTAATAATGCAGTAAAAATTAGGACCAAGAAAAATGTCAATGAGCACGTGGCATAAAAGAATCTCATAAAGTGCACATTTATTAACGACATAAAAATCAGCGGATTGCTGGAAAGCCAACGGAGTAGGAAAACACCCCGAGGTGGCTGTAATAAGCTCGTCTTAAGATCCATAAATGAATATCTCTCAGCATGAAAACATAGCTCAGGGTCATGGCCATTTCCAAAGTGTAATGAGCTGTATTCATTGAGATACTTGTGCTGCTTCTCATTTATACCTGTCCGCTGGGCTGCAGAGCGCTCACCCGCAAGTCGGCAAAGGCTTAGTGGTGAGCCACACCGCGCTCCTGGTGGGATGCCGACTTAAAAGGCAAGCAGGAGACAATATACGATGTGTTATCCAATTAATTAATCTTGCCCCCCCCATCCACTCGTTCAGGACCATGTTACTATCATTGGATTTGAAGAAAGCTTTCGACACACTTTTGTGCGATTATCATACACTATATTGCCAAAAGTATTGGGACACCTGCCTTTACACGCACATGAACTTTAATGGCATCCCAGTCTTAGTCTGTAGGGTTCAATATTGAGTTGGCCCACCCTTTGCAGCCATAACAGCTTCAACTCTTCTGGGAAGGCTGTCCACAAGATTTAGGAGTGTGTCTATGGAAATTGTCAATTGTCAGGTCAGGCACTGATGTGGACGAGAAGACTTGGCTTGCAGTCTCCACTCTAATTCATCCCAAAGGTGTTCTACTGGGTTGGGGTCAGGACTTTATGCAAGCCACTCAAGTTCCTCCCCCCCAAACTCACACATCCATGTTTTTCTGGAACTTGCGTTGGTCACTGGTCCAAATCATTGGTGGACCACTGACCAAGGAGGGGGGGATTATGGTGTGGGGTTGTTTTTAAGGGGTTGGGCTTGGCCCCTTAGTTCCAGTGAAGGGAACTCTTAAGGCATCAGCATACTAAGACATTTTGGACAATTTCATGCTCCCAACTTTGTGGGAACAGTTTGGGGATGACCCCTTGGTTCCAACATGACTGCGCACCAGTGCACAAAGCAAGGTCCATAAAGATATGGGTCAGTGACTTTGGGGTAGAGAAGCTTGACTGGCCTGCACAGAGTCCTGACCTCAACCTTATAGAACACCTTTGGAATGAATAATGCCGCGTACACACAAGCGGAATTTCTGACAGAAAGAGTCCGATGGGAGCTTTTCATCGTGTATTCTGACCGTGTGTATGCCCCATCTGACTTTTTCTGTCGAAAATTCAGACGGACTTAGATAGAGAGGAGGGACAATAATTACCGAATAAATTGCAAACCGCGCTCCCTTTAAAGTGCAAGTGCAAATATCACACACTAGTGTGAAATAAAATATAAAATATAAATTGTGTCAATAATGATACTCATAAATAGCTTTCAACTGGGTGAAGTCAGCAAACAATCAAACATCAAAAAGTTTAAAGATCAAAATCAAGTGAAAGCAACAGTTCAAAATATGAAAAATTCAAGAATAAATTCAAAAATTAATAATATCAAAAAATAAATAATTTCAAAAAAGTGTTCAAATGGTGTAGAAATCAAACTTCTGGATAAATCCTCCTGGAGTTCAGCAAAACATCAGAAAACAGTAATCTACCACCATCACCGGCCGCACAGCCTACTCACCAGATTGTGGTGACTACCATGACAGGAGTCAAAAACGCTTCAAGGACAACCAGAGAAGCTTCACACGATCACGGTTTGGTTCAGGTGCTGGAACTCAGGTAACACTGTAGCTGCTTGGATGCATACAAACGAACTCCCGAATAGAGATGGGTCATTGCAGACCATTAGTGCCATGAATGGGGAGAAAATGAATGGAGAACTCCCATCGTGAAGTAAGCCAAAAATGTATTGGACAGGCTAAAAACAAGCTAAAAACCGCATTGACCACATGTGGGTTTGTGCGGGCAAACAAAACAAACTGCGTAACGAACGGAAGTGGCATGTCACGTTCGGTAAGTCCGACCGGTTTCGTCAGTGCGTTCTGACGTCAGAGATAGAGAACAAGTTCTATATTTTTCCGACGGAACAAATTACTATCGGAAAAAACGCTCGTCTGTATGCTGTTCCGACGCACCAAAAACGACTTATGCTCTGATGCAAGTACGAGACGTAAGCTATTGGCTACTGGCTATTAAACTTCTGTTTTCTAGTCCCGTCGTACGTGTTGTACGTCACCGCGTTCTGGACAGTCGGAATTTGGTGTGACCGTGTGTATGCAAGACAGCTTGAGTGGAATTCCGTCGGAACTTCGTCGGAAAAACCTTCAGAGTTTATTCCGAACGCAAAACCGGTAATGTGTACAGAGCATTAGAGTGGAGACTGCGAGCCAGGCCTTCTCGTTCAATATCAGTGCCTGACCTCACAAATGCCCTTCTGGAAGAATGGTCAAACATTCCCATAGACACACTCTTAAACCTTGTGGACAGCCTTCCCAGAAGAGTTAAAGCTGTTATAGCTGCAAAGGGTGGGCCAACTCAATATTGAACCCTACGGACTAAGATCGGGATGCCATTAAAGTTCATGTGCGTGTAAAGGCAGGTGTCCCAATACTTTTGGTAATAAAGTGTAGGTCTGTGTATGTCCCAAGCATGTTTAAATCCTTGTCCACTAATGTATGTTTATAGATGTCCTAGTATTAGGAGGTACATTTGCATTATAAAAATAGGGCGTTCAGGACAATTTCCCTAAATGGATTTCTATAGTCCCATCCCAAACCATCTATCACATATGGTAGCTTTTCTTCTCTCAAATTTATTGAGGTACCAGGAAGGGTGCCTACAGTAGGTTTTGTCTTGGCTCTGACCAAGCCTTTTCTGGCACTTTTTGTTTACAAGTTTAAATCAGTATTTTTTGCTAGATAATTACTTATAACCCCTAAACATATTATATATATATATATATATATATATATATATATATATATATATATATATATATATATATAGATGTAGCATCCTGGAGTTTAGTCAGGGAGCTCCTCACAAATTTACTTGCCAGGAGTAGTTATCCTGGTTAATTGCTAGAGATCTATTGATTTCTCCCTGTTTGGCCTGGTTGCACTTTTCTCTTCTACCACTAGGTGGCAGGGTACTTGGTGGTACTAGTTACGAGAAGGGCAATGCAAGGTCAGGTTATGGGTATATGGGGTATCTCAGCCAATGGGCAGGGGTTTTCTTGAATCTCTTGGCCTGCTGGGAGAGCCTATATATTCGGGTGAGGTCATGTGATCTATGTTCTGTGCCACCTGGACGGCTGATGTTGGTGGACATGTGTTGTACTGCCTGGGCTGCTAGGCTGTAGATTGGGCTTATCCTGGGCACATCTGGTTGCTAGGCTGTCTGAGGGCCTATCCAGAAGCAAGAGAGCAGCGTAGGGTTGAGGTTGCGGCTTGCAGTCCAACCAGAAGTGACGGTTCTGCCGGCCAGAGAACCTGTCGTGGTCGGAGGTAGAGGGGAAGCTCTCGCCAGTAAGGGACTGTCCGCCTTATTACCAGGGACCACAGTGAGTAACTGAAGCAAGTACTGGAGAAGTATTCTGACCAACCGGGGACAGTGAAGAATCAGGAAACTTCAGTGGGAATCAAGCCAGGGACCCAGCCAGTGGAGGTGATGCTTGCAGAACAGGCTTGTGTGTCAAGCCAGGGACCAAGCAGGCCAGTGGGATGAAGCTTGAGAGGTATCTAGAGTGCCAAGCTAGGGACCCAGCAGAGACGCGGGGGTGACGCTTGAGGAAGATACCACTGTGAAGATTGGAGGAGCTCAAGGGATTCAGTAGCAGTGAATCAGAGGGTCTAGTGAGATACCGGGAGCTCAGTGTATTGGAGAACTACAAGGAGCGATTGTAGTGAAAGTGAAGGAGCTGTTAAGTCTTGTGTTTGGAACTGTTAAAGACTGTTGCCATAGGAGACAGCATTCCTACACATGCAGATGTGGCGTCTCGCTGGATGCCTTTCCCTGCATGGCTGTCCTTCTATTGAAGTCTCGGAGTCTACACAATTAATCTTGCAACTACCTAAGGTTGTCCTGGCCCTAACCCTCTCTCCCCCAAAAAGAGAAATAAACTTTCTTTTGCATCCAAGATGTGTCTGGCGCCCAATAACTTTAACAACTATACACCCACCATGCCTCACAACCCACAACATACAGAAGAGTGCCAGCTATCCCTGGCCCTGGAGGCTCTCATTAGACCAAAGGAGGTCTATCTATCTATCTATCTATCTATCTATCTATCTATCTATCTATCTATCTATCTATCTATCTATCTATCTATCTATCTATCTATCTATCTATCTATCTATCTATTAGTAGACACCCCAGGGAACGCTATTTATGTTGAAAAAATACACTGTCATGAATTTTCCAAAATCCGCAATATTTACCCCAATTTTTTTGTAAAATATGAAAGATGATATTACGCTGAGTAAATAGATACCCAACATGTCACGCTTTAAAATTGCACACGCTTGCAAAGCCTTGAATATGCCAGTCAGTACTGTTCAATCACTTATTAAGATGTGGAAAATTCTGGGAATACCTTGATACCAAGCCAAGGCCAGGTGAACCAATAAAGATTGCAGCCGTAACTACCAGGAGAATTGTTTGGTCACAAATAAAAACCCACAGGTAACCTCAGGAGAAATACGGGCTGCTCTGGAAAAAGACGGCGTGGTTATTTTTAAGAAGCACAATACCACTACCAATACTTGTGGTATTATGAACAAAAGAACAAAAATAAGCTGAATGGGCAGAACGAAGCCTTTACCATGCCACAAAAATGCTTGGTGAGGCATGACAAGGTGTTGTGTTGTTGGGCATATTGTAACTGGGCTTTTTTGTAAAAAAAAAAAGAAGACTCCAGCTTTCAAGTGAAGCTAGGGGGTTAGCCAAATAAGTAGGCAAACTTGACAAATATGCCACTGGTGGCTTCTGTGTTTGTCTTATGACAGGTTTTCTTTAAATAGACGTGATCAGCTTGGTATCATAGGCAAATATTAACATGTAAACCCAAATCAAGTGTGCGAGGAGACATCTGCGTGCGGTTATTTCTAACACTGGGTGACATCAGGTGAAAGCAATCGTGTCCACAAGGGAGAGGACGAAATGGGCAGAGAACTATTGTTGTGTGCTGGGATGCAGAATGTCCAGGGCCGGTCTAAAGGGAACCTGTGAGGGAAAATTCCATTGCTAATATCTTCGTATTAAAATACTAATTGCTTGCCTGACATGCTAATCGAATGGCTTCAGTACGTTCTATTTCAAGAATTTTTTTTAATTCTTTATTTTTTACAAGAGGTTTTACAGAAATAGAATTTAACAGAATATTAGAGTAACAGAGGTGGAACCAGATGGAATATAACTTGATGGGCATCTGACAAGATAACAGGCATTATACAAGCAGCAGTTTAACCCTCAGAACAATTTGGTTGAGAAACAAGTCCAAGTAATCTATAGTTAGGCAGGGAGCAAGGATAAAGGGAGGGAAAGGAAGAGGGGAGCTAATCCTCAGGTGTCGGTCAGAGTGACAGGCCAGACATTATATGTCCCCAAACAAAAGGGCTTACCATCCTCTGAGAATGTGTAATCCAACCAATAGAACTAGGTCTTCCAAAAAGTGTCTGGTTTATTTTGGGGAAAAGGATGAGATCTTCTATGTTTTATGTCTTCCACTATGGAGCAATAGGTACATAATAGGTGGAGTTGGGTCTTTCCATTTTAAAGGAATGCACATGATTTAGCTATGTTCAGGAGGAAGCAGAGACTGGATCTTGCGTGTAACAAAAAAAAAAAAAAAAAAGAAAGGAGGGACATCCAGTAGGGTAACGTTTGCAAATTTCTGGGAGATTTCCATAACTTTGATCCAAAATGATACTAGTTTTGGGCAGGACCCAAAACATGGAGGAATGAGCCCCCTTCTGAATTCAAACATGAACAAGCGTCAGGAGGCTCTATGTGTTGTAGATATCTTCGGGGGTCTGATGACATTTGAGGTAAAGTAACCTTCCACAATTTGGGTGCTTATATCGGGAGACCCCTACTAAGGGAGTACTCCTCTAGCCTTTACCTACCGAGGCAAAAAAAAAAAAAAGTGTACTATTAAGGTAAAAGACCAGAGAAATATGGATAAGAAGAAGAAGAGTACTGAAAGGGGAAGCAGGAAAGATCAAAGGAATCAGGATAAAGAGTTGGAATTTGACTAGTATGAACACCTACACTTAAAGTGAATTCCCAAAACACAGTCCATGGGGGGCCAAATTGTCCACTGAGTTTCACTGAAATTGCCCCCCAAAATAATTGGATATCTACGTATAAAAAAATCTATATATGGTTGCAATCAGCGCAAACAACTAAATCCCACACCCAATTGCAAGCTGAACACTACAGGTAATCACAAAATGCCTGAACAGTAATATAAAAAACAGAGTAAGTGCAGCGCAATAAATACAATTAATATATAATATTAAAAGTCCCCAAAACTCAATTCAAGCAGATGCGCTGTAACTTTCAATGGCCAGAGGAGATACGATCCTAGTGCAGTATATCAATATGCGCTTACCAAAAACTGTGGACCTCTGCAAAGCAGAGGTCAGACTCACATATATCCCCTCAGGGATGATGATATCCTGGATGCTGACACTGGAACAGAGCACAACCGGCCACGAATCCTGGTATCCACAGGCAAGGACAAACTTCCAGCTGAGGGAGCCCCAAGAAATGCGGGTATCCGGATCAAGGTGTCATCACAGGTATCTCCCCGGTAACAATGAGTAAGAAACACAAAAAGGGATTCCTTTCTAAGAGTAGTCCGTTTATTAAATATAATGTGATAAAACCACTATTTAAAACAGGCACTCATAGGCGCTGAGACATGAACGATCCATAAGCACACTGTCGGGCTGCGGTGCACAGGCAGACCGACAGTGTGCTTATGGATCGTTCATGTCTCAGCACCTGTGAGCGCCTGTTTTAAATAGTGGTTTTATCACATTATATTTAATAAACGGACTACTCTTAGAAAGGAATCCCTTTTTGTGTTTCTTACTCATTGTTACCGGGGAGATACCTGTGATGACACCTTGATCCGGATACCCGCATTTCTTGGGGCTCCCTCAGCTGGAAGTTTGTCCTTGCCTGTGGATACCAGGATTCGTGGCCGGTTGTGCTCTGTTCCAGTGTCAGCATCCAGGATATCATCATCCCTGAGGGGATATATGTGAGTCTGACCTCTGCTTTGCAGAGGTCCACAGTTTCTGGTAAGCGCATATTGATATACTGCACTAGGATCGTATCTCCTCTGGCCATTGAAAGTTACAGCGCATCTGCTTGAATTGAGTTTTGGGGACTTTTAATATTATATATTAATTGTATTTATTGCGCTGCACTTACTCTGTTTTTTATATCTACGTATAGCACAGACCCTGAGTGGGCCTTACAGATGTGTCCCATGTTCTATTCCCATGTGAGTGCACAGCAGCCAGGCCCACAGCAGTTCCCACAGTCTCGCAACACAATGACCAGGAAGCGAGAGTCTTTTTAATGTTTAATGCTCGTTGAACTTGGATAGGGTGTAGGAAAGCCTACAGGCACAACACTTCTGGGATTCCCAGCAGGGTCAATTCCAGTTTGGCAGCACAGTCACTCAAGGGGTTAAACGGCAAGCAGTCACTAGGATTCCACTTCCAGGCCTTTACTCACTTTGCCTCCAGATACTTGGATTGATCTTGTCCAATATTGGCTAGTATGGGGTGTCTAAGGGGGTGCACTGTATCGTGAGCCTCCAGGCTGGATCCTCAGTGCACCCCCTTACTTGGATATAAACTGCTTCCCTGTAAACTACACCCAACAGCCCTAGCATGGCTGGGACCTCGGTGAACTCTCTGCTGGCTCGACCAGAAGGTCGGCAGCCCTTCCAGGCTGGGATCCCGTCTTCAAGGATACATCTCCACTGCTCTAGGCCTTATAGGGCGTACACACGGTCGGACTTTGTTCGGACATTCCGACAACAAAATCCTAGGATTTTTTCCGACGGATGTTGGCTCAAACTTGTTTTGTCTACACACGGTCGCACAAAGTTGTCGGAAAATCCGATCGTTCTAAACGCGGTGACGTAAAACACGTACGCCGGGACTATAAACGGGGCAGTGGCAAATAGCTTTCATCTCTTTATTTATTCTGAGCATGCGTGGCACTTTGTCCGTCGGATTTGTGTACACACGATCGGAATTTCCGACAACGGATTTTGTTGTCAGAAAATTTTATCTCCTGCTCTCCAACTTTGTGTGTCGGAAAATCTGATGGAAAATGTCCGATGGAGCCCACACACGGTCAGAATTTCCGACAACACGCTCCGATCGGACATTTTCCATCGGAAAATCCGACCGTGTGTACGGGGCATTAGACTATTTCAGGGCTCTCTCTCTACATTCTGGGCACACCTCCCGAGGGATTGGCTAGAGTTCCATAAATATTTAAGCTCAGGATCTGCCTCTTCCAGACCACTACATTTTGGAATCTACTAGCAGGCAGGGAGATGCAGTGGAGCCTGCAGCCTATGAGACCCAGGAAAGACAAAAACATTCACTCTGCTCCACTGGCTAAAGAGGAGCCAAAAAAACTAAATTTACCTCAACCTCACTAGCAACCTAACCTAGGGGGGGTGCTACACACAGGCTCCAACTCTTTTTTCAGACTTTGTCATGTAAGATTGCTGCCGGTTTTTCATTGAATAAGTACCATGATATTTTTTTTATCTGTGTAATGGTCAGAGTTCTGGATCACCATGCTCTTGCTAGAGTTTGTGGTGGTGAAGATTACAGTCAAGAGCTTAAATTGGTTGAGGGTACATTCAGTTGGCAATAAACTCAGTAAGGCTTTGGAGCGATTTTTAGTGTAATTAGCTCCCAGGTCAGTATAGACTATATAGACAGTATAGACAATGTAGACTAATCGCTAGTCTAGAAGTATTTGATTCTATTACATCCCCACCAGATGTGTGCTAGAGTGCCAGTCAATCAGAACCTCGAAAGCACAGCTTTTGGAACAAAACATTTTCCCTACTCTCAGATGCAACAGGGGGCCTGACGGCCCCAACCCCAGCACTAGTGATCCTTAGTCTAGGAATTGACAAACTCTCACACAAATATAGAACCATTTTCATGCATATTCTTTCGGCTGCAAGATTATTGATTATGCGTAAATGGAGACAAGACTTGACACCTAACGTTTTTGATGTTAAACTCCAGGTTAATTTAGTTAGAAGTTACGAAGAGTGCTTAGCCATCAAATCACAATCTTACAAAAAATTTGACGACACTTGGAACATCTGGCCAACTCCTTAATGGTGTTTCTGGAATAACGATGGTGATCCAAAGATATAGTTACTAGTCTGGTTTATATATGCAGTCTATGCAATATGTTTCTGATATACGGTATGCTAAAACTTTGTCTGTAATGCCGCGTACACACGAGCGGACTTTACGGCAGACTTTGCCCGGCGGACGGGATTTCGTCGGACAATTCGATCATGTGTGGGCTCCAGCGGACTTTGTTTTCTCAAAAGTTGGACGGACTTAGATTTGAAACTTGTTTTAAATTAATCCGTCGAAATCGAGTCCGGTCGAAAAGTCCGCCGTCTGTATGCTAGTTCGACGGACATAAAGCCACGCTAGGGCAGCTATTGGCTACTGGCTATGAACTTCCTTGTTTTAGTCCGGTCGTACGTCATCACGTACGAATTCGACGGACTTTGGTGGATTGTGTGTAGGCAAGTCCGTTCATTCAGAAAGTCCGTTGTAAAGTATGTCGAAAAGTCCGCCGGGCAAAGTCTGCCGTAAAGTCCGCTCGTGTGTACGCGGCATAACACTTAACTTTCTTAGCTTTTCATTCTACTGTGAACCATTTTTGAAAATCAATAAAACCCCCAAAGCAGGGGTCCAGCTTTCTAAATGGATTTGGCTAGTCTATAAGTTACCATGTACCACCTAAACAAAATATCAGGTCCCGGGTCTAAACCCTGTGTCTGGCTGTGTATCTTCTTGCTCAACTTCCTAGGATACTGGACCCTGGACAATTCCTTGAACAATGTTTCCTTGAATCTTGTTTCTCTTGAACCTTAAACCCTTTGCTTCTCCCATGAACTTTCTATTTTAGCCATGTCTCTGCATTTCCTGCCAGATTAATGTGCTATCTCCAGCCAATATCTTGCTCTTGTCACTCCTGCTGCCATACGCATATTCGCTACCACTCATTACTGACCTTTGGCTTGTTCCTCGACTATGTGTCTGCTTGATAGCAACCTGCAACCACTTGTTACTAAACTTGGCTTGTTACTGATTATGCTTCTGCTTGATCTCTACCTGCTATATCTGCTACTGGACCCCGGCTTGCTCAACTCCCGGTAGGGCGATCCTGAGAACCGTGACCTGGTACTAACACGCAGCAAAACTCATCTCCACCATCGGGAGCTCTGGCGAACACCGGTTAGTGTTTAGACTCCATGCCTTCGGTGAGCATGCATCATCTGCCAGGGTGAACTTCTTCTGTACTTATCCCTCTGGTTGTTGGAAGCCTCTCTAATGCTATAGCTACTGGCCTCCAAGCCTGACCTCTAACTGCGACACAAAGGTTTGTAGCTGGCCTTAATAAATGATGAGTTTAGAGGTCTGTGTGCAATTGTGTCCCAGATTTGGGTCCATTGTTGTGGCTCCAGTGGTCCACCCAGGGCTGGCTTTTGGCTTCTCTCTGAATCGCTGACTTGAGACAGTTCTGTCAAGAGTTAACTCTGATTTTCCCGATCTGCATACTTGATTCAGGTCATTTCCAGAAGCAGAGATTAAAAAAAGACAGCTTCTGTATTCTTTCAGAATTTGGTTTTCTTTTAATGGACTTCATAAGCCTGTCTAAACAAACACCCGGGGTTGTCTGCAGTCCAGCATTTCCATTTGTATACTTTTTATTTATTTATGGAGTTGAGATCTACATGGAGCTCTAAAGTCCATTGGGTGACCTCAGCTAAACTGCGGCACAGAAGAGGTGGGTGCGCTTTACCCCGGATATAGCCAGTAAGGGGGGGCATTGCACTGTTAATGTACAGGCATGGTGAAGAGGATTGTTCTCTCTCTCAACAGTGACTGCATCGTTGTAGTGTGACTCAGCAGAGCCAGGAGCACCAGAACTTTGCTATGGAGACTCTGCTCTCCATAAGAGGTGTGCCAGCAACTACAATATTTTACCTGTTTGCAATCTTCCCATTGATCTTCAATGTAAGGGGGCACTCTACAGACTGCCAATGTAAGGGGGAACTTTACTGACTGAGAATGTAAGAGGTCACTATACTGACTGACAAAAGGAACACTTCACTAAACACGAATGTAAGAGGGCACTACACTGACCATCAATGTCAGACACCACTACAAAGACTGCCAATGTAAGGGAGCACAAAATTGATCATCAATGTAAAAGGACGCTCCACTGAACACCATTGTTATGTCGCGTACACACTGTCGGATTTTCCGACGGGAAATGTTCGATGGGAGCTTGTTTTCGGAAATTCATGTAGGCTCCATCGGACATTTTGGGTCGGAATTTCCGACAAACAAAATTTGAGATCTGGATCCTAAATTTTCCGACAACAAAATCCGTTGTTGTAAATTCCGATCGTGTGTACACAATTCCGACGCACAAAGTTCCACGCATGCTCGGAATCAAGCAGAAGAGCCACACTGGCTATTGAACTTCAATTTTCTCGGCTCGTCGTACGCGTTGTACGTCACCGCCTTCTTGGTGATCGGAATTTCCATCAAGATTTGTGTGACCGTGTGTATGCAAGACAAGTTTGAGCCAACATCCGTCGGAAAAAAAACATGGATTTTGTTGTCAGAATGTGCGATCGTGTGTTCGGGGCATAAAGAAACACTACACTGACTTCCATTGTAAGGAAGCACTACACCAACCACCAATGTAAGGAAGCGCTACACCGTCCACAGATGTAAGGAAGCACTACACCGTCTACCAATGTAAGGAAGCATTACACCAACCACCGATGTAAGGAAGCACTACACCAACCACCAATGTAAGGAAGCACTACACCAACCACCGATATAAGGGAGCACTACACCGACTACCAATGTAAGGAAGCACTACACCAACCACCAATGTAAGGGAGTGCTACATTGATCACCAGTGTAAAGGTACACTCCACTGAACAACAATGTAAGAAAGCACTGCACTGATTGCCAATGTAAGGAAGGACTACATCGACCACCATTAAAAGTGAGCTCTTTATCTACCACCCATGTAAAGGAACACTCCACTGAACACCAATGAAAGGAGGCACTACACTGACTGCTAGTATAAGAAAGCACTACACTGAACACCAATGTAAGGGGATGCTATATTTACAACCAATATATTTACATAGATAGGTTGAAAAATTATCAAAAGTTCATCTAGTTCAATCAATAGTATGGAGGGGCTCTACAATGACCACCAATGTAAGTGGACTCTACATTGAAAATCAGTATGAGGGGCACTACACTGACCACCAATTTAAGGAGAATGCTACATTCACCAGACATTTACCAGGACACTGTAAAAGAGGCACGCTGTAAAGATGCACTCAACTGACCAACTATGTTAGGGGGGTACTACACTGACCATCAAGGTGAGGGGATGCTACACTGACTAGCAATGTAAGGGGGATAGTACACTGACCACAAATATAAGGGAGAATTGCATTGACCATTGATGTAAGAGGACACTACATTGATCATCATTTTAAGGGGGCATTAATATGACCACCAATGTAAGAGGACACTATAATGACCAGCAATGTAAGGGTGAATTACACTTACCACCAATGTAAGAGGAACCTACACTGACCAAAAATGCAAGGGGATACTACCCTGACCACTGATATAAGAGGACACTACACTGTCCACCAATTAAAGAGAACAGTATTCTGACCTCCAAAGCAAGAGGACACCTCACCTACTACTGATGTAGGGGGCAGTAAACTGATCACACATGTAAGAGGACACTATACTGACCACCAATGTAAGAGAACAGCAGGGGCGGACTGACCATTCGGGCACTCTGCACTGCCTGAAGGCCCCATGCTACTAAGGGGCCCCATCAGGGTTGCCAGCCTCAATAAAACCACGGACAGTATGTAAAACCTGTGTTTTTTAAAAAATCCCAAGATTATAGCTGCCCTGCCTCTCCAGTACCTTTTCAGTGTCTGTATGTGTATTCTGTGTGTGTATACTGTGTGTGTATATTGTGTGTCTGTGTTTGTATACTGTATGTGTGTGTGTGTGTATACTGTGTGGCCCCATAATCTATTGCCTGGGGGCCCCATAATCTCCTATTGCCTGGGGGCCCCATAATCTCCTATTGCCTGGGGGCCCCATAATCTCCTATTGCCCGGGGACCCCATGAATTGTCAGTCCGCCCCTGGAGAACAGTACTCTGACCTCCAAAGCAAGAGGACACCTCACCTGCAACTGATGTAGGGGGCAGTACACTATTCACACATGTAAGAGGACACTATACTGACCACCAATGTAAGAGAACAGTACTCTGACCTCCAAAGCAAGAGGACACCTCACCTGCAACTGATGTAGGGGGCAGCACACTGATCACTCATGTAAGAGGACACAACACTGACCACCAATATAAGGGAGAACTATACTAACCACCAATGTTAGGGGCACTACATGTAAGGAGACACTACACTTACCACTGATATAAGGGGCACTACACTGATAACTGATGTAAAAGGGCACTACACGGGCTACCAATGTAAGGGGCTATTACACTAATCAGCAATGTAATAAGTCATTAATCTGACCACTAGTGTATGGGGGCACTACACTGACCACCAATGTAAAGGAGCTCTATACTGACTACCAAAGTAAGGGGATGCCACACTGACCACCAATGCAAGATGAACCACACTGACCAACAATGTAAGGGGGCACTACATTGGCCATGGTTCTAAATGACACTACTGACCACCAATGTAGAGGAAGAGGGGGCACCACATTTTTCTCTATCTGCATTTCATTTCTGATCATTATTATCATTTAATTTAATGGCTATTTACTGATATTATAAATCCATCATATTGGGGAGGGAGTGTTAAAAAACGGATTCACCTTTGGCATGAAATACGCTTGGCATGCCTTTGCCACCCCACAAATGAATGCAGCGCATTCTATACAGCGAGATCTCTGCTTTCTTGGCAGCCTTAAAGGAAATGGAAGCTCACGTGGCCCCTGAGAGGTTTATAGATACTGACAGATCTGCAAGACACACTACACCATGAGCACAGAGGTCATTACTACCCAACACGGATCAGATGCAGCCAAGGAAAATACGGCACCACAAACCACAGACTCCAACCACGGCCTGAAAAAGGGGGAAGTCACATGAAAGAGATTATACTTCCTCTACCACTGCCAAGATATTTTTTATTTTTACCCAGTGTATTTGGAGGGGGGATGGGGGGGGGGCTACTAAATAGTGGTACCTTGCATTTGAATGCAGTATCTACAATTAGGGGGGTCAAGAACAAGAAATACAGCTGCCGAAAAAAAAAAATCATGGGGTGCTGCAAACTGAGAAAGTTGGAATGGAGCTATTGACTAAAAACCTTCTCAATAGAGCTATAAAAATCCACATTTTTCCTGTTTTCAGGTAGACAGGATCTGAGCTTAATGATAATGTTCACTTCTATCTCCAGTCATTAGTCACTTGTGGATTCTACATGTCTATGTAGACACACAATATGTTCCAATCTGTCAGCCATTTATGGGTTTGAACAGCATCCATTTCAATTAGAGAGAACGTGCTGGAGCTTTATTAATGGAGTCTGGTGGAAGCCGGGATGGTGGGGGACCAGCTGGAAGATAGATGATCATAACTAGTCCTCTTCTGTTCTCATTAACTCTTGTGTCCCTGCCATCAATAGGCAAAACCAAAATGCATGTCCTGGATGGAATCCACCATTTTAGATGTAATCTGGAAGTGGAGTGTGGAAGGGGCACCAATGAGCTTTCAAAGGGCTGTACAATGCAACGCAATGGGACGTGTGTCAATGCACAACACAGCAGTGTGCTGGGAATGGTCCCCTTAACCGCTATTAATATCTCTGTTCATACCTATGCAAGTGTAACACTGTGCACAAAGTTTTGCATTTTTGAGATTAGGGCAGTCTATTTATTTCAATTTATTTCAACGCACGAAAATCGCACAAAAGAAGCACATGACCTTTTTTTAAAATCGTCATGCAAGAAAAGAAAATATAAGAACTATGAGATAGAAAAAGAAAGAAAGGAAGGAGGATACAAGGAAGGAAGAAAAGCTATAACAGCTTCAACTCTTCTGGAAAGGCTGTCCACAAGGTTTAGGAGTGTGTCTATGGGAATGTTTACCATTCTTCCAGAATCGCACTGATGTTGGACAAGAAGGCCTGGCTCGCAGTCTCTGCTCTAATTCATGCCAAAGGTGTTCTATCAGGTTGAGGTCAGGACTCTTCTGTGCAGGCCAGTCAAGTTTCTGCACCCCAAACTCACTGATCCATATCTTTATGTACCTTGCTTTGTGCACTGGTGCGCAGTCATGTTGGAACTAAGGGGTCATCCTCAAACTTTTCCAACAAAGTTGGAAGCATGAAATTGTCCAAAATGTCTTGGTATGCTGCCGCCTTAAGAGTTCCCTGCACTGGAACTAAGGGGCCAACCCAACCCCTGAAAAACAACCCCCCACACCATAATCCCCCCTCCACCAAATGATTTGGACAGTGCACAAAGCAAGGTCCATAAAGACATGGATGAGCGAGTTTCATGGTACACTGTACCCAAACAGAATTTTTATCATTTTGTTCCTACGAATAGAGCTTTCTTTTAGTTGTATTTGATCACCGTGGCACTGATGGGCACTGATATGCGGCACTGATAGATGACATTGATAGGCATCACTGTGGCACTGGCAGGCATTGGGAATGTATATTAATAAGTGCAGCGCTAATTTAATAACTAAAAACAATCACTAAATAAAAAAGTTCAATAAAGTTCATATGTTCATAAATTGAAACACATGTAGATAGAGAGGCACACAGACGTCACTGGTGATAAAGGGTGCTTCATGCAAAAGTTTAAGGTGATCCTTGGTCCGTGCTCACACCATTTGTTTAGCCAAACTGCTCACCTTGCTTAATAGACCCCTGAACTAACAGGAAGGTCATGAGAGCTTTCACCACCTCTGGTGGTAATGGTAAACTTGTAGATGGAAGCTGGGCACCTCTCGGACTCCGCAGATAAGCCTTGTAACTCTCCCGCAGCAACATATAATACAAAGAAAAAATCTAGTGCTCTCTGTATAACTTGTAAAAGGTATCATTTATTAAAAGACGGGTACTCACATAGATAGCACTTAGTCCAAGTGCTAGGATATAAAGCATTAAAAGACTGGTAACAGCAAAGCTGGTAAGGTGGCCGTAGTGACATTAAGATGAACTCCCGCACGCGTATCGTCCATAGGACTTCCTCAGCGATAATCCTTATCGCTGAGGAAGTCCTATGGACGATACGCGTGCGGGAGTTCATCTTAATGTCACTACGGCCACCTTACCAGCTTTGCTGTTACCAGTCTTTTAATGCTTTATATCCTAGCACTTGGACTAAGTGCTATCTATGTGAGTACCCGTCTTTTAATAAATGATACCTTTTACAAGTTATACAGAGAGCACTAGATTTTTTCTTTGTATTATATGTTGCTGCGGGAGAGTTACAAGGCTTATCTGCGGAGTCCGAGAGGTGCCCAGCTTCCATCTACAAGTTTACCATTACCACCAGAGGTGGTGAAAGCTCTCATGACCTTCCTGTTAGTTCAGGGGTCTATTAAGCAAGGTGAGCAGTTTGGCTAAACAAATGGTGTGAGCACGGACCAAGGATCACCTTAAACTTTTGCATAAAGCACCCTTTATCACCAGTGACGTCTGTGTGCCTCTCTATCTACATGTGTTTCAATTTATGAACATATGAACTTTATTGAACTTTTTTATTTAGTGATTGTTTTTAGTTATTAAATTAGCGCTGCACTTATTAATATACATAGTTCAAAAGGGTTTATATATTTGCCTTTAGTGTTCTGCTGCTGTGACTAGTCATTGAGTTTTGCGCTGACTGTTTGTTTCTGATAGGCATTGGGAATGGGCACTGATTGGCAGCTGCCTGGGCACTGATTGGCATTTCCCTGGTGGTCTAGGGTGGCATACCTGGTGGTCCAGTGTGGAGGCCATCCCTGGTCATCCTGGCGGCATCCTGGTGGTCCTGGGTGGGCAATCAGCACAGACCCCCCCTGTCAGGAGAGCAGCCGATCGGCTCACCTCTACTCACGTCTGTCATATGCGAGTGAGGAAAAGCCAATCTGCGTCTCTTCCTGTTTACATTGTGATCAGCCGTGATTAGACGAGGCTGATCACGTGGTAAAGAGCTTCCGTCAGAGGCTCTTTACTGAGATCGGTGTAGCGGTGTGTCAGATTGACACACCACACCACCGATCGCCCCCATGCGCGCCCCCACGGTTGCGCGAGAGCGAACGTTCTGGAGGGCCGTCATATGACATCCACCCAGAACGAGAGCCGCGATGCCCAGCCATCATTTGACGGCTGGCGGGTGAGAAGTGGTTAGGAGGGAATATGATCAACATGTGCACATACATAAGGGGTCCATATAGTGAATTTGTTGTTGAGTTATTCACTTTAAAGCAGAGGTCCGCCCACCGCTGCAAAAATTAAAAGCAAGCAGCTACACATACTGCAGCTGTTGACTTTTAATAATAGGACGCTTACCTGTCCTGGAGTCCAGGGATGTCGGCACCGCAGCTGATGTTTCCATTGCCGGTAAGGGAACCTGGCATTAGGGCTTTACGCCGGGTCCCTACTGCGCTCTCCTACTGGCCTGGCGGTGGGGGAAAGAGGAGGGAGGAGGAGGGAGCCAAGCTGCTGATATAATGTGCCTTGGCCCGGTCTCCTGGATGTGGGGACAGAATACCTGTCAAAAAGGGGGGGAGGAGACAAATAAGCGGAAGTTCCACTTTTGGGTGGAACTCCGCTTTAAGGTGATCACAGAGGACAAGGGGGCACTCATTACGTCTAGAGGAATAGAGATTTCATCTCCAAATATGGAAAGGTTTCTTCACAGTAAGAGCTGTGAAAATGTGGAATACACTCTCTCAAGAGCTGGTTCTGGTCAGCTCAGTAGATTGTTTTAGAAAAGGCCTGGATTCTTTCCTAGGTGTACATAATATAACCGGGTACCAATATTTATAGGGAAAGTTGATCCGGGGAATATCCAATTGCCTTTCGAGGGATCAGGAAGGAATTATTTTATTGGTTCAGGCTTTGCTGGGGTTTTTTGCCCTCCCCTCAGTGGTTCTCAACTATGGTTGCCATCTCATCCCTTTAAACCTGAACACAATGTTAATTACACAGGTTCCGTGGCTAATTAAGGTGGTAATTAAACTCACTTGGTGCCTTGTCTGCATTTAATTAGCCTCAGAACCTGTGCAATTCATAGGTGTTTGGGTTTAAAGGGATGAGGTGGCAACTCAACCCTGTCCTCAAGTACCCCCAACAGGCCATGTTTTGGGAATTTCTCTTAGATAAAATAGCTGTCCAAAATACCAAACCATTGACTCTGATTTAAAGCACATGTGCAAGATGAAGGAAAACCTGCAAACATGGCTTGTTGGGGGTACTTGAGGACAGGGTTGAGAACCACTGCTCTAGATCAACTGTGGGTGAAGGATTGTGTATATGGGATTGTATGGTTGAAATTGAATTAGAACGGGAAATCGATTTTACACATTATGCCAATGATTCCACTTCGGTCTCCTTCTGATAACGAAATATTTTCAAGGTCAGCTGCTTCGCCTCTCTGTCTGCATCGTGCACATTTCATGGGAGGGAGGAGATAACTTAAATGAATAGAAATCTTCAAGGTAAAATGGCTGATTAATTCCGTCTTAATAATTCATTAGTCACTGCCCACTGCAACAACGTATATGAAGTACACAATATGGTAAATGGAGCATAAATATTTAATGACTCCGGCCCCTCCACTAACTTCATATACCATAATATATTACAGTAGGCAAGACAATGAGCTCTCTGCAGAAAAACAACGTACATCGTATATATCTAAATCTTCTTCCCTCTCCAAAAATGCCACCAGGTTGTATAATTTATGAATGGGAAGAATCCTCTATTCTGCTTTCTAGAGTTTTGATGGATTTTATTTACTGTGTATTTTTTGGGGGTGAATGAGTAGGGGTATATACCCCTTACTCACTGACATGGAGGGGGCTGTATCTGGAGTCTCCCTTATTTGTAAAGGGGTCTCCTAGATTCTGATAAGCTCATGCCCACAGACTCCCTTAACCACCGGGTCAGGGTTGTAGGGAAGAGGCCCTTGTCTTTATTAACATGGATCTGGCTACACTTCAAAGCTAGCGAAAAAATTTGTCCAAAAACACCGTGCTTACTCAATAATAGCAGCTCACACAACAAAAAAAGGAAATTTGTAAACAGTGCAAGTATATATAGTGTAGCGCTAATTTAAATGACAAAAACTAATGAGATAGCAAGAGAGGATATATCTAACAATTGTCCATAACACCATGCGTTCAAAATGGTACTGAAAAACACTTCAATATGTATCTATTGCATAGAAAATCTGATGACCAAAAAAGTCCCAAACAGATGGTGGTGTTCGTACACCACATAGATGAAATAAGAAGAATTCATGTACAATAATTGGATCCCTCGTATGGAAGCAATGCAGGCTTACCGGAACCGTTGGACTCATAGAGACGTATGTCCCCTGAGTCAGTAATGCTTGTATTGCCACCAGGCAATGAGATGGGGTCTCTCAGTGGAACAATATGAAATCCAGATGTTGTTTCTAAGGCTCCCGGCACAATTCTCCCGTGTATAGCCCGATTTCGTGGTAGCCCATAGAAGGTAAAAAGAGGGGCCACATAGTATAATACCATTTTTTAGAAAAAAAGTTTAATTAAAGTAAAACACTTACATTCTCCATATTAAAAAAAGCGCTTATAGTAAAACAAATGGCAGGCAGTGGATACTCCCGACGCGTTTCGTCTACTCAGACTTCATCTGGTGCTAGCCCCGCTTTGTAATGAGTTACATGGACCAAACCCCAGTAGTTCTTAACAAGTACAACCCCACCTTTTCTAATAAATGCTGGAGATTCACCAGGGAAACAGGCACATTGTTACACATCTGATGGTCATGCCTACAATAATTCAACCGTTCTGGACACAAATCCATAAATTAACAAAGCAGATTTCCACGTAATCAGCACACTCCAGCATAGTTTCTTCTTTGAAAAGCAAAAAAAACTGCGCTTGTGAGTAACTAAACATGTAACTAGCAGCACCACTAACGTGAGATATAATCACATAAACAGATGAACAAAACAAATGTGTTGCGCTTAAATATATAAAAAAAACTAAAATTAAAAAAATGCAAACCAGTCCATGTGTCTGAAATGCCTTCACAGTGTAGATATGTGCAGAAGTTCTCGTTCACTCAACTCCTCCACCAAATCAATAAACCACCACCATAAGTTTTGATGTACTCTTACCAGAGAGTATTGACCACCTATTACGGGTGGTCAAAAGGGTCTCATATAGCTCATGTGCTCCATCAACAGTTGTTCCTCAGCATTCAAAGAGCAAAAGGGATCATCCAACTGTCACGTAGAAAATGATGCTCCTCTCGTCTTCAGTTGCAGTATCCAGTGTAATGTGTCAGCAAAGAGATAAACGCCACATAGTGTAAATCCTTGAGCCCATTGTTTGGCAGTTAAAGATTTTACTCCCAATGTAATGTCATGTCAGTGTATTACTTGAATGAAACCTAATATTAAGGCTTTACACTATGTGGCGTTTATCTCTTTGCTGACACATTCCACTGGATACATTCCACGCGACCGAAGACCAGAGGAGCAGTGTTTTCCACGTGGCAGTTGGATGATCCCCCTTGCTCTTTGTATGCTGAGGAACAACCATGGATGGAGCACATGAGATATATAAGCCTCTTTTGAACACCCGTAATAAGTGGTCAATACTCTCTGGTAAGAATACATGCAAGCGTATGGTGGTGGTTAATTCACATGGTGGAGAAGCTGAGTGAACGAGAACTTCTGCACATATCTACACTGTGAAGGCATTTTACTGGTGCCGGTTTGAAGACTCATGGACTGATTTGCATTTTTCAATTTTAGTTTTTTTATATATTCAAGCACAGCACAGTTTCTTCTTCACCACTCTGGCATACCGGCACACCAATACCGCAAAACCTTGGTCTTACCCCTGATCAATGCGGCCAAAATGAGTATCCCTCTCCACTCGGGATCAACTCACATCCTGACCATCCCTGAATGGCTTAAACGAAAAAAATTGCAGAGATAGATGAATTAATTTCTATAGCTCGAGACTCCCCGGCTAAGTTTTCCCGTACATGGGCTTGCTTGAACCACTTTCGAACCACGGATAAATACAAGTCACTGATGAGACAAACCCAACCCGATCCCCCACCCTTATCCTTTACTCTTAATGACTCTTTCAGCACGTTATATCCAGCCCCCTCATTATGACATGAGACATGGGGCTTCCCACCCCTAACAAAAGAGTTGAGTTCGGGAGGACCCCTGTCGAGGTGTTCAATTAGGAGCTCACCAAAAACCTTTGATCTGGCTGCTTATATCCTCATATTTTATTACATCGCTATATAGGATTTTACTCAATCGCTAGTGGAGACTGAGAAGTGGATTGACTCCCCATCTACCTCCCCATACCCCTTACACCCCTACTCCCCCCTTCCTTACCCATTCCTTCCTTGCCCCCCGTGTCCACTATTGTTTTATCTTTCTAAATATCTTGCTCACTTACTAGATCTTCATATCAATGACTACTGGCAACCAGCCGTTCCTGGTCGTATGTCTGGTTGGCGACATATCACATTCAATGATCTCAGTTATCATACAACCGCCTAAGTACCCAACTAAATATACAAAGCTTACTCCGATTTATTTCAGCATCAGACAGAAGTTTTGTTACTATATTAAACATTGACATTTATTAGTTCCACTCCAATCGAACCTTGTGCTTTACTCAAAACTTTTTCTGCTGTCGGCACCTAGGTTTGATTATTACTATAGCTGTTTATTCTTGTATGCTTAAATGCAACTGTTATACCAAAGATTATAAATGTTACTTGTTCTTTTATCCTTTGTATGACAATATTGTAAACCTCTATACACTTTTCAATAAAATATTTTGGTAAAAAAAAATAAAAAAATAATGAGTTAGATGGAATCTGTAGTCTGCTTTCAGTGAACACATATTGTTGACCTCAGAATAATTTTGATGTTCATATTTTTACTTTCTATGATTGTATTTCATGTGAAGATTTGTTAATTCTGCCTCTAGTGGCCATATGTACATCAGGCAGTTTATTCTTCATTTGCACTAAACATGTTCTGAGATCAGATCAATGAAAGTCACAAGAAGAGCATATTGTTTCCAGTCCATCTGAGGCATGCATAGACATATGAGGGGAAAAAAAAAATCACTGTGCAGTAAAAGGACATTATTATTAAAGTCAGTCATTAAATCGCCTAATGCATTCCAGGTGCATCAAAACAAAAGGTGTGCAAAGTCTTATGCCCCGTACACACGATCGGACATCCCGACGGAAAATGTTCGATGGGAGCTTGTTGTCGGAAATTCCGACCGTGTGAAGGCTCCATCGGACATTTTTCATCGGAATTTGCGACACACATAATTTGAGATCTGGATCTCAAATTTTCCGACAACAAAATCCGTTCTGGTAAATTCCGATTGTGTGTACACAATTCTGACGCACAAAGTTCCACGCATGCTCGGAATCAGAGCCGCGCTGGCTATTGAACTTCATTTTTCTCGGCTCGTCGTGCATGTTGTATGTCACCGCGTTCTTGGCGATCAGAATTTCCGACAAGATTTGTGTGACCGTGTGTATGCAAGACAAGTTTGAGCCAACATCCGTCGGAAAAAATCCGTGGATTTAGTTGTCGGAATGTCTGATCGTGTGTACGCGGCATTACAGTTTTGAATTAAACACAGCCACAACCTGGGTGGAATAACCTATCACCTGCCAGTATGCTATGGAGAAGGACCCTTGCTCTCTAAGTGGGTGTGGTGGTGGTCTCTCTGCAGAGGTCTGACCCCCCCCCCGACCCCCCCCCCCACACACTCTCCAATCAGCAGAAAGGGAAAGCTTTACAGATTGCAGAAATATAGGTCTTCTCAGGTAGGGGAGTGTCAGACCTCTGTAATGATACCACTGCTTTCACACAGGGAACAAGGGTTCCACTCTTCAGCTGTTGGCAGGGGATATGCTTTTCTACTCAGGTTGTGCCTGATTTAGAAAGAAAATTATGTGTTGACCACTTTGTACCTGGAACGCATTTAGTTGATTCAAGCTGAGGGTTCAACTGGGCTCTAAGGTGTGCCTAATGCTAAGTGTTTAATTTCAGCCCTACTTGACAGGTACCTTCAAGTTTTCAGCTGAGCTGATGTTGTCACCATCCTAAGTAAAGTCTTCAAGTGTTTCTATGGAGGATCAACCAACCAAATTAAATGGGACTTTAGATATACCATTGGTAACCAAACCATATAACAAATTCCAATGTATATAAAAATGTATTTGAATATACACTATATTACCAAAAGTATTGTAACGCTTGCCTTTACACGCACATGAACTTTAATGACATCCCAGTCTTAGTCCGTAGGGTTCAATATTGAGTTGGCCCACCCTTTGCAGCTATAACAGCTTCAACTGTTCTGGGAAGGCTGGGGAAGCAATCGGATTTTCCCTGGATCAACTTTATCTATAAATGTTACTACCCAGTTATATTATGTACATTTAGGAAATAATCTTCTTCTTCATCCCATAATGTACTATAATGAATATTTTTTTGTTCAATTTAGTGGTATCTACTATAGACCACATGATATGAATGCATGTTGTCACTACATACATATATATGGACTTTTGAAACTTCGTCTTTTCGGATGTTTGTCTAGTTTTGTGAGGTGTCCCTATAACCTGCGTCACAGGCTTACCAGGCAAGCATATATGTTGTTACATCATTGTTTGTATAGTTTATGTTTACATGTACCTTTCCTGGATAAATGTTGAAATAACTACTGTTATACATATATAGATATGTATTACATGAAATACTGATATATGCACTTTCTCTGCTTTTAAATATACCAGCACCTGCCCAGTATCTGTCCTGAGGAAGCTAATATTCTAGCGAGACTCGTCGACAAGCAAGTTCTTGGAGGCATTACTGGATCAATTTTTTTTACTTTGATATATTACCAAGTCAGTCTTTATAATTTTGATCCAGCCCTCTGTAACTGCATTATTGGGTAACTGGTAACTATGTCCATACAGGGTGTTGTTTTGTATGTTGTTTATATGTTTTTTAACTATGTTGTAAAAAAAAAAAAAAATAATACTTTTTTAATGAGTCCTCCTCTTATTATGTGCCCATAAAGTCCACCAATTGTTTGAGTCTTTCAATCCTTACATATATATTTTGGATGTTGGCATTGGGAGGGTCTTCCCTTCCGCTTTTCTAACAAATAACATTGTACTACAAAAAAGGAGCCTACTTATCAAAAAAGTGCTGTCATGAATAATCCAGTTAATGTGTCTATTGTGTTAATTTTCTATAATCAGCAGCCCCATCTAGCGGGCGTAATGAGGTATTTTACTGATTGAAGTATGTCAGGAAAATACTGCACTATGGCCACTAGATGGAGTTGACATTTTTTCTTTTATTATACATAGATCCCCAAAGAGACTCCTGTGTAAAGAATGTGCCAATAAGAGCATTTCCTGTTTCCAGTAGCAATCCATCAGAATCCCTGGATGGAGAAATATCAGTGTGCATCTAATATGTGCTGCTGAGGGCAGCCGGAAAATGAAAAAAAAAAAAAAAAAAAAAAATATATATATATATATATATATATTTGTTTCCCCCAAAATAAGACCTAGCGTAATTGTCAGTGATGGTTGCAATATAAGCCCTACCCCCCAAACAAGCCCTACCCTGTTTCCCCAAAAATAAGCCCTACCCTGAAAATAAGACCTGCAAGGACTTTAACTAGGGCTTATTTGGGGGGGGGTAGGGCTTATTTTGCAGGAAACAGGGTATATATATATATATATATATATATATATATATATATATATATAATATATATATATATTATACTATAAGTATATTAGGCAGTGTATTCATCGTCTGTGCTGGACGGGTGCTGAGATGAGATAAGAAAAATATAATATGATATATATAGAGGCTATTAGTATATTAGGCAGTTTATTCATCATCTGTGCTAGACAGGTGCTAACATTACATTATATATATATATATATCTCTCTACTGAATATATTTACAGTATATGACCCAAAATGACCGCATTGGCTACACCGCATTGGCACAGGGACTGCTGCTCACCGGCAACTTTGAAACAAAAAAAGTCAACATTTGGCATCTAATTAGCATTTCTGCCGGTGTTAATAAATATTGGCGTCCTGCAGTGAAAGAGTCTTCTGTCTAATCGCTCTCTTCAATAATCTTTTGCAGTTTCTAAGCTTGAGCCCTGGCAGGCCGCGTTGCCGTCATATTCATACAGCGATTTTTCCAGATGCTGACGCCGCTCATAATATCTCCCTCGGGGGCTATGCTATGAGGCCATGCAATCTTATTCCATAACAAGCTATTATTATGTCAAGGAAACCAGTGTTTTCTATTAATAAAGAGGATATTAAAGCGGCCAGCATGATGGGCTGTATGTAAACGTGGCTTACCGCTTCATACAAGACAATAAACTGAATTAATGTCAGAATGACATGTGCGTCTGCTGGTAGAATAGAACCCGGGTCATTCACCGACAGATAGTTCAGGCTCCTCCACTGGGTCCAGTTTAGCGAGAACCAGTCATATCTGATGACAGCCCAATTCACTAATCCGGGAGCTCAAGGATTTGGGAAAAAAAGGCTGATGTGACTCTACATTAATTGGATGACCCAATCTCAGTCAAATCGACCCTAAATACAGAAAGGTCTTTAAATACAAGAATAAAGATGTATCTGTGAAGGTTCTCATTCATCTAGCTCAGAGGTCCCCAAAGTTTACCCTAAGTGACAATGCCCAGACTTAGCCATTGGCCACTCCATCCTTGGGTACTGTTGTTTGAGTAGAAAGGCAAGAATTACATTATCCCTTTACCACAAAATACTGAGTCTCTTCAGTTATCAGATGTAGAGCACCAGAATAGCCAAGTGGTTAAGGCGTTCAACTTAAGATCAAATGGATATATAACCTCGTGGGTTTTAGCCCTACTCCTCTTATGAACTGTTATTGTATTACTGTCTACTAATATCCTGGAATATCATACAAAACAACTTCTTGTAAAATGGGAGTGTAATAATCTACCAGTCCAGCCTCTGATGAAGTACATAAATCTCAGTCCCATCCCTGGTGAAGTGCATAAGTCTACCAGTCCCACCTCTGATGAAGTGCATAAGTCTACCAGTCCCACCTCTGATGAAGTGCATAAGTCTACCAGTCCCACCTCTGATGAAGGCCATGCTTCATCTACTACCAAAAGTTGCATGTACTTGTGAAGCACTAGGGTGGCTGAGTGGGTAAGGCATTTCACTTAAGCTCAAATGGATTTATATCCATCTGTACAGAGTAGTACAATCTGTAATAGTTTTGTTTTGGAAAAAGGTCAGGAGAAATACAACTAGTTGGCGTCCAAGGCTGTAGACAGTAAAAGGGTGGTAGAGTGACACCTGCATTAGGTCCTTGTTGGGCAGAATCACAAACCTTTTGGAAAATCTTGCTACTGGAATCCCCCAAAGATACAGTAAGCTATAATAATATAATAGTGTATTTTCATACTTGCCCAGTGCAGCTGAATCTGGCATTATATTATGTTATTCCTATGTCCTTCATAAGACACCGGCGAGAAAGAGTCAGCAGTGGCTATTCTACACTACACAGTGCTGTCAATCTAAACACCAGTATCCTTGCTCACAGATTCAGTAAGCAGAATGTTGACTTCACCAGTGCCCAATCAGCAGGCTTAGGGTCAAGGCCTGGACAATGGGAGGGCAGGAGAAGCAGACACCCAGGGCGCATCAGTAGGAGAGGTGCCCCTTAACTACAAGCAAGCTCCAGATCAGTCACTATGGTAGGCTGATGACTATTTTTTTACTCCTGCAGTAGTGGACAAGCATCTTCAGTCAATCATAGACTAGCCAATGGCCATTCTACTGCCATCTGTGCTTGTTGTAGGACTGTGGTCATTCACAGACATGCAAAAATGTACTGTGCTATGTCAGTATTCGGCCCCTGAATCTACCTTATAGCCAGGAGACTAGAGAAGAAGGGTCAGCAGTGGCTCTTCTGCAATATGCAGTGCTCTAAATCGAAACCCCAGCCCCCTTTCTGACAGATATATAGCAGAATGGTGACTTCCTCAGTGGTTTGATGTTCCTACATTGTCCAATCAGCAGGCCGAGGGTAGTTTGGTGACAAAATTGTATTGCTCAACTTCAGTAGGGAGATCTTACCAAAAAAGTCCAGTATGTCTCTGTTTGTGTTGGACTTCGCAACCTCAGTCTTTCCTAAATTCAAAAAAGTGTATCTAAATCAAAGAGCAGAAATGTAATATATTGAAGCCCGAAGAGATATTAAAACATTGCAACAAGCAACATTATACAGTCCATAGAAAAAAAGTCTTCTCTCTGATAAATCAGCATAAAAGGTTATCCTGCTTCACAAAATGGTGAAGTACAGCAGAGTAGAAAAGCAACGTGTTTCGGTCGTTAGGTCATGAGTAAGACCTAATGGCCGAAACGCATTGCCTTTCTACTCTGCTGTACTTCACCAATTTGTAAGAAGGAAAAATCTGTGCTGACTATTTTCTATGGACTGTATAATGTTGGAGGTTATCGGAAACTGCCCGGGCTGAGCACCCGGTATCTGGAGCTTAGGAATGTGGTGGAGATTGTAGAGCTATCTCATCTGTTTCATTGTAACAATCAACAGCTCTATTAAAATCTAACTTTAACTCTATATAAGACCCCTTATACTCCGACAGTGGTGAACAACCATCTTCAAGCCCAGGCGTCTTCAAACTGTGGCCTTGGGGCCATATGCAGCCCTTTGTATGTTTTTTTTATTCCAGCCCTTGGGACACTATTCATCCCACTGACTCCATCAATGGGGCACCATTCCTCCCACTGACAACATCAATGGGGCATTTGTTACTCCCACTGACACCAATGATGGGGCACTATTCCTCCCATTGACATCAATGATGGGACATAATTCCTTCCACTGATACCAATGGTGGGGCATTTATTACACCCACTGACATCAACAATGGGGCACTATTCCTCCCACTGACACCAATGATTGTGTACTATTCCTCCCACTGACACCAACAGTGAGACACTATTCTTCCCATTGATACAATGATGGGGCACTATTCCCCCCACTGACACCAACAGTGAGGCACTATTCTTTCCACGAATGCCAATGATGGGGCACTGTTCCTTCCACTGATACCAATGATGGGACACTATTCCTCCCACTGATACCAATGATGGGGCACTATTCCTCCCACTGATACCAATGATGGGGCACTATTCCTCCCACTGATACCAATGATGGGGCACTATTCCTCCCGCTGATACCAATGGTGCACCATTCCTCCCACTGATACCAATGATGGGGCACTATTCCTCCCACTGATAATAATGATGGGGCACTATTCCTCCCACTGACACCAACAGTGAGGAACTAGACCTCCCACTAATACCAATGATGGGGTACTATTGCTCACACTGACACCAACAGTAAGGATTTTTTTTCTTCCTACTAATACCAATGATGGGGCACTATTCATCCCACTGATACCAATGATGGTGCTCTATTCCTCCCACTAAGATCAATAAAAGGGGTCACTATTTCTCCCACTGACACCAATGATGGGGCACTATTCCTTCTACTAATACCAATGATGGGGCACTTTTCCTCCCACTGATACCAATAACGGGGCACTATTCCTCCCACTGATACCAATGACAGGGCACTATTCCTCTCACTGATACCAATGATGGGGCACTTTTCCTCCCACTGATACCAATGATGGAGCACTATTCCTCCCACTAATACCAATGATGGGGTACTATTGCTTACACAGACACCAACAGTGAGGCTTTATTCCTCCCACTAATACCAATGATGGGGCACTATTTATCCCAATGATACCAATGATGGTGCTCTATTCCTCCTACTAATATCAATAATAGGGGTCATCCTCCCACTGATACCCATGATGGGGCACTATTCCTCCCACTGATACCAATGATGGGACACTATTCTTCCCACTGATACCAATGATGGGGCACAATTCCTTCCACTGATACCAATGATGGGGCACTATTCCTCCCACTGATACCAATGATGGGGCACTATTCCTCCCACTGATACCAATGATGGGGCACTATCCCTTCCACTGATACCAAAGATGTGGCACTATTCCACCTACTGTCAGCAATGATGGGGCACTATTCCTCCCACCGACACCAATAATTGGGCACTAAAGTTAAAATAGCTATAAATAATAAGAAAATAACTTTTTTTAAAACTAAAAACGAAGGAACACTATCATCGTTTAAATGTTACAAAGAATATAACAGGATATGTAAAAAGGAAAATCAAGGATGCAAAAATTCAAAACGAACAGCAGATTGCAAAAGATAGTAGGACAAACCCCAAAAAATTCTTCAAATATGTTAATAGTAAAAAGGTCAGGTCTGAGCATGTAGGCCCTTTATAAAATAATCTAGAGTGGGTGACTGGGGACAAAGAGAAGGCAAATTTGTTAAATACTTTTTTCAGCTCTGTGTATACAAAGGAACATGGGGGAGCTCATGTCCAGAATGGGGGTGGTAGTGACACAGCCCCAAATGGTCCACAATGGCTCAAAAGTGATATGGTCCAGAAATATTTAGACAGTATAAAGGTGGATAAAGCACCTGGATCAGATGGTATCCACCCACAGATCCTAAAAGAATTGAGCTCTGTCATTTCAAAGCCATTGTTTCTAATTTTTAGGGTCTCGTTAATAACGAGAATAGTACCACTGGATTGGCGTAGGGCCAATGTGGTGCCTATACTTAAAAAGGGAACAAAGTCTTTACCAAGTAACTATAGACCTGTTAAATTATCTTCTATAGTCTGGAAGATACTGGAGAGTTTAAAAAAAGACCACATAGATGAGTTCTTGCTGAAAAAAAATATACAGACAGCATGGATTCATGAAAGACAGAAGTTGTCAAACAAACCTGATTTCTTTTTATGAGGAGGTAAGTAAAACCTTGGACAGAGGGGTGGCGGTGGACGTGGTATACTTGGATTTTGCAAAAGCATTTGACACATTTCTCCACACACGGCTCATGCGTAAGATAAAGTCTACAGGCTTTGAAAGATCAGTTTGGAAATGGATACAAAACTGGCTAAAAAAACAAATTCAGAGAGTAGTGGTTAATGATTCTTACTCTGAATGGTCCAAGGTTATCAGTGGTGTACCCCAAGGTTCATTGTTGGGATCCTTACTTTTTAATAACTTTATAAATGATATAAATATAGGGTCTGGGATTAAAAGTACCATCTCTGTCTTTGCAGATGACACTAAGCTATGTAGTGGAATAACGTCCTTACAGGATGTCTCCAATTTACAAGCTGACCTCAATGCTCTGTCTAATTGGGCAACTATGTGGCAAATGAGGTTTAATGTTGATAAATGTAAAGTTATGCACTTGGGGGCCAAGAATATGCATGCATCATACATACTAGTGGAAGTACAACTGGAGGGATCCATAGTTGAGAAGGATCTGGGTGTTCTGGTAGCTCATAAGCTCAATAATAGCATGCAACGCCAAGCTGTGGTTTCCAAAGCGAGCAAAGTCCTTTCTTGTATTAAGAGAGGTATGGACTCCAGAGAGAGAAATATCATTTTGCCCCCCTGTACAAATCATTAGTAAGACCTCACCTGGAATATGCAGTTCAGTTTTGGGCTCCAGTTCTCAAAAAGGATATCGGGGAACTGGAGAAAGTGCAGAGAAGGGCAACCAAACTGATAAGAGGCATGGAGGAGCTCAGCTATGAGGAAAGATTAGAGGAACTGAATTTATTCTCTCTTGAGAAGAGGAGATTAAGGGGGGATATGATCAACATGTGCAAATACATAAGGGGTCCATATAGTGAACTTGGTGTTGAGTTATTCACTTTAAGGTCATCACAGAGGATAAGGGGGCACTCTTTACATCTAGAGGAAAAGAGATTTCATCTCCAAATACGGAAAGGTTTCTTCACAGTAAGATCTGTGAAAATGTGGTGGTTCTGGCCAGCTCAGTAGATTTTTTAAGAAAGGCCTGGATTCTTTCCTAAATGTACATAATATAACTGGATACTAACATTTATAGATAAAGTTGATCCAGGGAAAATCCGATTGCCTCTCGGGGGATCAGGAAGGAATTTTTTCCCCTGCTGGAGAAAATTGGATCATGCTTTGCTGGGGGGGGTTTCCTTCCTCTGGATCAACTGTGGGTGAAGGATTGTGTTTATGGGATTGTATTCTTTTGCTGAGCTGGATGGACTTGTGTCTTTTTTAACCTAATTAACTATGTAACTATGTAACTATTCCTCCCACTGATACCAATGATGGGGTACTAAGCCACCCACTGATACCAATGATGGGGCATTGTATACCCCCCCTCTAAAAACTGAAGGAAAGTAAACTGGCCCTTTGTTTAGAAATTGTGGTGACCGCTGGCCTGGCCAAGTGCCATTCTACTGCTCATTCATAAGGTACAATTGTACAATCTGTAATTCTTTTCCATGGAGAGAGTTCAGGGGAAGCACAACTTGTGTGTTTCCAAGGCTGCAGACAACAAAATGGTGTAATATATCATTATAATCTAAGTTCACTAAAAACAGACTGAGGTTGTAGTTTTTTTTATATTCCAAAACATGTTTAAAGCTGGAAATCCCCCTTAAATTACAATGCAAACCAGAACGAAAGCAATAACATGTTAGTCACTTGACATTTGCTTCTTTAAAGGCACTTTGCTGCTCCATGAAAAGAATAAAAAACATTTGAAAGGGGTCCAGATTCCGCTTAGAAGATGAGAAGTCTGCACATGGCAGAACATTACCTCATTCTAGACCTTTATGTGCTGTAATCAGTGAAGCTAAAAATACTTTGAACTTGCACACAATATGGTATGAGAAGTCTACTGGAACGTCTCAGTTTAACTTAGATCATTTAGGAAAACAACCCTACTGCCAAGATTAGAATCCTGCAGCCGTTGAGTAACTGTGGAACTATAAGTGCCAGTATGTTCTTGTGATTTTCTGCTGTAAACTGTATTTTTCAGCCTTAAGGGTAATGATGCAATCATGGGCAGTACTTGGCTGTGTTCACAATATTCTGACACAGATCAGCCCCAGCTGCAGCCCCTCGGCTTTTGACTTTCTCACAATGCTGCAGTCTGATCACTAGGGGAGTGGGGACCTAGGAAATGCTTCCTGCTCCCTGCAGCAGACTGATGACATTATCCCAGCCAAGGCACTGATTTAAGCTCAAGGATGATCAGCCTTGGTTGGAATGTATGCAGGGCTAAGGAACGTCCATCGCCTCTAAGTGACAATGCTTAGATCTGGCCATTGGATGCTCGGTCCTTATGTACTGTTGTATGAGTGGAAAGGCAAGAATCACATGCTCTGAATACCACAAAACACTGAGTTTTTTCAGAGCTCAGATGTGGAACAGTTGCCTTGATACACCAGAGCACCAGGATGGCAGAAAGGTTAAGGCGTTGGACTTAAGAGCCAATGGATGTATATTATTCATGCTTTGACCCCCACTACTAGTATGTGCTAAATCTTTGTAATGGCTGGTAATATATTGGGCTCACATAAAGTGACTGTGTTGGCAAAAAAAAAAGTCCCACCTCTAACAAAGTAAACAAATCTACCAGTCCCATCTCTGGTGAAGTGCATAAATCTCCCAGTCCCACCTCTGATGAAGTGTGTAAATCTCTCACCTCTGATCAACTACTACCAACAGTTGCATGCATCTTTGAAGCCCTAGGGTGGCCAAATGGTAAGGCAGTGGACTTAAAATCCCATGGACATATGTCCCCGTTCAAAGTCCACTCCTCCTGCTTTTAATGGCTACTAATATAAGGGGTTCACATAAAGTGAGTGTGTTGGCAAAAAAAAAAATCTCTTGAAAAATGGGAATACTATCTTTTTTGAGTCCCACCTCCGATGAAGTAAACACATCTACCAGTCCCACCTCTCATAAAGTGCATAAATCTCCTAGTCAGCCATCCTGGTCTAAAGGACAGTAAAGAACAATGACATACCAAGAGTGGGGTTACTTGTCATGCAATGCAACAATGTATTATTGACTAGCGAGCCAGTCTAAGACTGGATTTCCATAAAGGACAGCAACATACCACGAGTGGGGATCAAACCCACCAGCATTTACACCCATTGCAACCTAAGACCAACACCTTAACCACTCAACCTTCCTGTTCACACAGGAATTGTTTTCATCCTGGACAGTAAAGAACAATGACATACCAATAGTGGGGTCCAAGCCTGGTGTCATTTATCATGTAATGCAACAATGTATTTTTGACTACTGAGCCTTAACCACTCAGCCATCCTGGTCTAAAGGACAGAAAAGAACAATTACATACCAAGAGTGGGGTTCGATTTTCCATCCTGGTGTTACTTGTCATGCAATGCAACAATGTATTATTGATTAGTGAGCCACTCGAAATCTGGATTACTATAAAGGACAGTAAAGACCAACAACATACCAGGAGTGGGGTTCAAACCCACAAGGTTATATATCCATTGGATCTTAAGTCCAATGCCTTAACCACTTGGACATCCTGGTCTAAAGGACAGTGACGTACCAAGAGTGGGGTTACTTGTCATGCAATGCAACAATGTATTATTGACCCATGAGGATATACATCCATTGGGTCTTAAGTCCAACGCCTTAACCACTCGGCCATCCTGGTGACACAGGACTTTTTTCCTCCTGGACAGTAAAGAACGATGACATACCATGAGTGGGGTTTGAACCTGGTGTTGCTTATCATGTAATGCAACAATGCATTTTTGACTACTGGGCCTTAACCACTCAGCCATCCTGGTCTAAAGGACAGTAAAGAACAATGACATACCAAGAATGGGGTTCAATTTTCCATCCTGGTGTTACTTGTCATGCAATGCAACAATTAATTTTTGACTAGTGAGCCACTCTATGTCTTAATTACTATAAAGGACAGCAAAGAACAATGACATACCAGCAGTAGGGTTTGAACCCACGAGGATATATTTCCATTGGATCTTAAGTCCAACGCCTTAACCACGCGGCCATCCTGGTGACTCACATTTTTCTATCCTGGTGTTCCCTGTCATGCAATGCAACAATGTATTTTTGACTAAATAGTCACTCTCAGATTGGTATAAAAGACAGTAAAGACATATCAGAGGTGGGGTTTGAACCCATGAGGATATACATCCATTACATCTTAAACCCAACGCTTTAAGCACTCATCCGTCCTGGTGCCGGCTAATCTTATCTTTTTTCATCCTGGTGTTACTTGTCATGTAATGCAACAATGTATTGTTGACAAGTTTTTGGGTCGGGGACACACTGGACGCCTTTGCTGCTATTGCTGGGTGTCCAGTGTGTGTCCTGTCCCTTTAAGGGGGCTAGGGCGGCCTCCAGGCTCACCTGTCTCACACCTATCCATTCAATGCATGTGCTTCCACTGTGGAGACACTTATAAATTTAGTGTTAGGACTGCAAGTAATACAGGGTGCCTTGACGAGGCCTTGCAGCTTTCACATGCGTTTGCAAATGTGTGCTAACTAAACCCCTGCTTTTAACATACGGTTGGACAGGTAAATTTGGTTGGTCAGCAGACTGGTTGGTAAGTTGAGCTATGGAATTGTCCTTTTCTTGTATGTATATGCCCTCCATGTGCTCCTTACTGTGAAGGCCAGTTATGGGTGTGGGCGGTGGCCAGTGTCTTGTTATTGTTGACAAGTGCGCCACTCTATGTCTAAATTACTATAAAGGACATACCAGGAGTGGGGCTCAAACCCACGAGGATGTACATCCATTGGATCTTAAGTCCAACGCCTTAACCACTCAGCCATCCTGGTGACACAGGACCTTTTCCTCCTGGACAATAAAGAACAATGACATACCATGAGTGGGGTTTGAACCTGGTGTTGCTTATCATGTAATGCAACAATGCATTTTTGACTACTGAGCCTTAACCACTCAGCCATCCTGGTCTAAAGGACAGTAAAGAACAATGACATACCAAGAGTGGGGTTCGATTTTCCATTGGATCTTAAGACAAACGCCTTAACCACTCGGCCATCCTGGTGACAGCTTTTTTTTATCCTGGTGTTACTTGTCATGTAATGCAACAATGTATTTTGACCACATAGCCTTTACCAGTCAGCCATCCTGGTGATATCTATCTTTTTTTTCATTCTGGTGTTACTTGTCATCTAATGCAACAATGTATTATTGACTAGCAAGCCACTCTAAGACTGGATTTCCATAAAGGACAATGACATACCATGTGTGGGGCTGGAACCCACGAAGATATACATCCAATTGGATCTTAAGTCCAATGCCTTAACCACTCGGCCATCCTAATCTAAAGGACAGTAAAGAACAATGACATACCAAGAGTGAGGTTACTTGTCATGCAATGCATTAATGTTTTGTTGACTAGCGAGCCACTCTAAGACTGGATTTCCATAAAGGACAACGACATACCAGGAGTGGGGCTTGAACCCACAAGGATATACATCCACTGGATCTTAAGTCCAACGCCTTAACCACTCGGCCATCCTGGTTACACAGCTCAAATTTTCATCCTGGACAGTAAAGAACAATGACATACCATGAGTGGGGTTTGAACCTGGTGTTACTTATGTAATGCAACAATGTATTTTTGACTACTGAGCCTTAACCACTCAGCCATCTTGGTCTAAAGGACAGCAAAGAACAATGACATACCAAGAGTGGGGTTTGATTTTCCATCCTGGTGTTACTTGTCATGCAATGCAACAATGTATTATTGACTAGTGAGCCACTCTAAGGCTGGATTACTATAAAGGACAGTAAAGAACAATGACATACCACGAGGATAAATATCCATTGGATCTTAAGTCCAGCTTCTTAACCACTCGGCCATCCTGGTGACATCTATGTTTTATTTTTTCATCCTGGTGTTACTTGTCATGTAATGCAACAATGTATTTTGACTACAGAGCCTTAACCACTCAGCCATCCTGGTGATATCTATCTTTTTTTTTTATCCTGGTGCCAGGTATTTTTGACTACTGAGCTACTCTCAGACAGTTGGATTGATAGAGGACAGTATAGAATAATGACATACCAGGGGAGGCGTTTGAACACACGAGGGATATACATGCATTGGATTTTAATGACATGCCAGGGGTGGTGTTTGACCGCATGAGGGATATACATCCATTGAATTTTAAGTTCAATGCCTTAACCACTCGGCCATCCTGGTGACTCATGTTTTTCCATCCTGGTGTTACTTGTTATTGACTAGTGAGCCACTCAAAGCAACAATGTATTTTTGACTAGTGAGTCACTCTCAGATGGTTGGATTGGCATAAAAGACAGTAAATAACAAAGCAAGAGTGGGGTTTGAACCCAAGAGGATATACATCCATTGGAGCTTAAGTCCAACAACTTGACCACTCGGCCATCCTGGTGACTCCTATTTTTTTTTTCATCCTGGAGTTACTTGTCATGTAATGCAACAATATATTTTGACTACAGAGCCTTAGCCACTCAGCCATCCAGGTCTAAAGGACAATATAGAACAATGACCTACCAGGAGTGGGGATCGAACCCACGAGGATATACATCCATGGGATCTTAAGTCCAACAACTTAACCACTCGGGCATCCTGGTGACACCTGCTTGCTGGTTTTTCATCCTAGTGTTACTTGTCATGTAATGCAACAATGTATTTTTGACTACTGAGCCTTAACCACTCAGCCATCCTGGTCTAAAGGACAGTAAAGAACAATGACATACCAAGAGTGGGGTTCAATTTTCCATCCTGGTGTTGCTTGTCATGCAATGCAACAATGTATGATTGACTAGTGAGCCACTCTAAGTCTGGATTACTATAAAGGACAGCAAAGAACAAAGACATACCAGGAGGATCGATCATTACAAGGGTAAGGTGGCGGAACTTATCCAGCCATCGCAGAGGGAGCAGAGGATGAAACATCTTCGGGAGGCCTTGCAGAAAGGTTTGTGCAATGCGTTTCCAGAGCCTGGGAGGTTACAATTTCCTGGTCCTCCTGGACAACGTGTTGCTGAAGCTTCGGTCAGTCACAGAAGGAGCGGTGGAGAAGGTGGCCGTCTGACCCATGCGTTCAGACAATTTTTTAGTCCGCAGCCCCAAGGTCTGATTGGTTCCAGCAACCATCGCAAGTGTCTGTTGTACATGGTGCAGGAATACCTAGGGCAAGATCAGACTTGGAGACCTTTCCAACCGAAAAGCCACTGGGTTACTGGGTCTTGAGGATGGATCACTGGCCAACGCGTGCACAGTATGCAATTGAGCTACTGGCCTGTCCTGCATCCAGCGTTCTTTGGGAACACACATTCAGTGCTGTTGGAGGCTTTGTAACCGATCACAGAGAGCGCCTGTCCACCGACTCGGTTGATCGGCTCACCTTCATAAAAATGAATCAGTCTTGGATCACCAGCTAACAAGCACCTGATGCTGATGTAACCGATTAATTTTTTTTATAAATGTGAGATCCCTTAAAGACTGCCTATGTTGATGCTGAGTGACTATCCTGTTATGCTGAGTGACTATCCTATTCCTATTTGATATCTTCTAAGAACATTTTTGGTTCTAGGCACCACCACCAGTGGCTAAGGCCCAATTTTTCTGCCCCTGTTTAACAGGGGCGTGTAATTTAAATTTTTGCTGTAATATTCTGCAGCAGGGCTCGCTCCTGCTCTCAACAAGAGTATCTGTGAGGGGTTGCAGTGTTGTGGCACCACCACCACTGCCTAAGGCCCAATTTTATGCCCTTGTTTAACAGGGGCGTGTAATTACAATTTTTGCTCAAATATTTAACAGCAGGGCTAATTCCTGCACTCAACAAGAGTATCTGTGAGGGGTTGCAGTGTTGTGGCACCACCACCACTGCCTAAGACCCAATTTTTATGCCCCTGTTTAACAGGGGCATGTAATTACAATTTTTGATCTAATATTTCACAGCAGGGCCCCTTCCTGCGTCCACCAAGAGTAACTGTGAGGGCTTACAGTTTTGTGTCAACACCACCACACCACCACCAAAGTCCCAATTTTTCTGACCTTGTTCAACAGGGGCATGTAATTACAATTCTTGATATAATATTTCACAGCAGGGCCCGTTCCAGCACCCACCAAGAGCAACTGTGAGGGCTTACAGTGTTCTGGTACCACCAACACCTAAGGTCCAATTTTCTGCAGAGTGTATAGGACAGGCCATATAGTATATACAGGCGGTCCCCTTTTTTCAAAAATCCAACTTACAAACGACTCCTACTTACAAACGAAGGGAGACAACAGGAAGTGAGAGGAAATCTACCCCTAGGGAAATTCTCTCCTGTAGGAGTTAATATGGGAAAAGGTGTCTCCTCCACTGATTTATCACCAATCCTTGTTTCCCTTAAAAACCCCAAATTTTCAAAATCCAATTGTCATTAGGACAGAAAGTGAAGTGAAATCTTCTGAACAGGGGCACAGACAGCAAAACAAATGTTACAGGGGTGATAACCCTTCCCTATGTTTTCCAAAAAGCTTTAAAATAGATTTTTTGGCTGGAGCTACACTTACAAAATGAACCTGTTCCAAATTACAAACAGATTCTACATAAGAACAAATCTACAGTCCCTGTCTTGTTTGCACTGCCTGTATACTGCTGTTCAGAGTATATAGGGCCTGGGGGCCCAACGCCTTTTCTTTTTTTGATTTGGGTGCGGGGTTCCCCTTAATATTCATACAAGACCCAAAGGGCCTGGTAATGGGCTGGGGGGTTACCCATGCCCGTTGTCTCACTGATTTTCATCCATATTGCCGGGACCCGACATTACATTAAAGCCTCAAGCAGTTTTAAATGACTTTTATTCCTTTAGAAATGTCATTTTGTGCAGGGACTGTTCCAAGAATGGGAAACATGCGCCACTTTACAGGCATACTATTGACACCGCCCAGGTACAATATTTAAAGGAACATTTCACTTTTATTTTTTCACTTTAAGCATCATTAAAATCACTGCTCCTGAGAAAACGTCAGTTTTTAAAACTTTTTTTTCCATTGATACATGTCCCCTGGGGCAGGACCCGGGTCCCCAAACCCTTTTTAGGACAATAACTTGCATATGAAACCGGGGTCAAGAATGCCAATTGGTCAGCTAGGCCGTGGGGGCCCTACTTTGCCTCCTGACACATGTTGATGCCTGTGAGTCCATACTTTTACGAACTGACACATATGTATAATAGGATAGCCGGCAACTCGGTGTCTTCCAAGTTAGGGCAATTTTTATTAGCTGCATTGTCAATACAGGATAGTTTTGGACGCAAGGCCTGACGGACGAAACGCATTGGTATATTTTATCCCATACTGAAAATGCAGCTAATAAAATAAGGCCTGACAGGCACAACATGTTGGCATATTTTATCCTGTACTGACAATGTAGCTAATAAAATTTGCCTTATTTTGGAAGACACCGAGTTGCCATCTATCCAATTATGTATGTTGTAGCAATGAAGGAGTGGAGACACTGTTGCCCCTTTACTGTTGCCAGTTGCCAGTCATGGCTGAGCAGCATGGATTGGACTTGCTTAACTGACACATGTCCTGGCACCATGAAAAGTTGACTGGACCTGGAGCCCCTTAAATCCATGGTCAGCTTTATGAATGTAGATTTTGGTTTGCAGAATGAAAAGCATGTCTCAGACTCCTCAGCCAAGGGGAGGATGTGAAAACATGTGTTTCTATTTGTTGGTAATTACGGTCCTGGCGGTCGGGGCCTCGGTGACTCACGGCTCCCATTAGAATCCAGCTAAGGATTTGCCATTCTCAAAGCTCTTGGCTGGTCCTGCGGCACAGGCTCCCGGGGTCTGGGAACAGACATTCTTCTTGTGAGAACAATGACGGTGGATTGTGGTGACACTTACAATGCAATCACTACTAACAAGAGGAACATTTACTGTCAGATACAAAACTGAGGCTGACTCCCACTCAATAGCCTGCCACAGCTTATTTCTAATGTACATTGTGACATATCGATCAATGCATAGACAGGTAGAGAAATCATCGTGCCTCTGTGATACCTAATACCACCCCGGGGAACCAGGACTCTAGAGCTAAGTGATCTTAAATTGAAAATACAGAATTAAATCTGACCCCTGGCATTTCCTTCAGTCTTGCACAGTTGTACAGGCAGCTCTCCTGGAGTGAAATGGTTTACTCTGATTTCACGTTACAATGCAAACTTCTTACAATGTGCATTAGAAGCTGCAGCAAGTCAGATAGAGCCTGCCTCACCTAGGAGGGTTCTGTTCTGCAGCAGGCCGTAAGATAAGAACCCAGCCACTCTGTAGGGTTTGCCAAATGCCAGACCACCTCACCTACAGAACCCCCAATCATTGGCCACCACCGTTCTCTATCCTGAGCTGGCTGCTTCTCTTTCCTATTACTTTACACTTCATAACCCAAATGGTTAACCTGAAAGTTGTCCCTAATGGCGGGAGCCAACCGGACCCCACACAGGGAACGATGATGTCCTTTACCTTGCCAGTGACACCTGTCCCAGCACTAACTACAGAGAAATTTTGAGGGAAAAATCGTTGAGCTCTGATTTTCCTCCACCAGCTTTCCTCACACTGTACACTTTGTTGCATTCAATCCAAAGGCAAAGAAGCAAGACACCGCACATACTTTGTGGGGCCCCGCACACTGTGGTTCCAGGCCCAGTCCCTAGGTGGGTTCTGTTCCGCAGCAGGCCCTAAGATAGAGACTCAGCACGGCATGCTACATGCCAGGCCACCACACCTACAAAACCCCCATCACCGGCTACCACCGCTCCCTCTCCCGAGACGACTGCTTCTCCTTCCCGTTACTTTACACTTCATAACCCAAAGAGTTAAGCTGAAAGTTGCCCCTAATGGCCAACCTCTTCACAGGGCCCCACACACACAACAATAAGGTCCTTTACCTTGCCAGAGACATTTTGAGGGAAATAGCCTTGAGCTCTGAGTTTCCTCCACCAGCTCTTCTCACACTGTACAGGTTATTATGTTCAACCCAAAGGCAAAGAAGGGAGCCACCGCACATACTTTGTGGGGCCCCGCACAATGTGGTTCCAGCCCCAGTCCCTAGGTGGGTTCTGTTCCCCAGCAGGCCCTAATATAGGAACTCAGCCACTTTGTATGGCATGCTACATGCCAGGCTACCACACCTGCAAAACCCCCATCACCGACTATCACCATTCCCTCTCCCAAGTCAGCTGCTTCGTCTTCCCATTACTTTACATTTCATAACCCAAAGAGTTAAGCTGAAAGTTGCCCCTAATGGCCAACCTTTTTACAGGGCACCACACACAGAATGATAAGGTCTTTTACCTTGCCAGAGACATTTTGAGGGAAATAGCCTTGAGCTCTGAGTTTCCTCCACCAGCTCTTCTCACACTGTACACGTTATTATGTTCAACCCAAAGGCAAAGAAGGGAGCCACCGCCCATACTTTGTGAGGCCCCGCACAATGTGGTTCCAGCCCCAGTCCCTAGGTGGGTTCTGTTCCCCAGCAGGCCCTAATATAGGGACTCAGTCGCTCTGTACGGCATGCTACATGCCAGGCCACTACACCTACAAAACCCCAATCACTGGCTACCACCATTCCCTCTCCTGAGCCGGCTGCCTCTACTTCCCGTTACTTTACACTTCATAACCCAAAGAGTTAACCTGACAGTTGACTCTTCATTCCCCAGATCACAAAACACAAAGTCTGCAGAATTCAGCTTTAATTTACTTTGCAGTTATACAATTTGTTCAGGGCGTCTAAATATGACTGTGCAGCCCAGCAGGTACCAGGGTTAGACCCAGTGCTCTCAGTATTCGGCGCTCAGTAATAGATGTCACCAGACACCCCCTTCCCTTCTCTGCAATAAAAGCCTGTGGAGGATAGGTGAGGGGTGTGGCTGTTACTCAGCTCTGCCAGAACAGAGCACTGTCGTTGGAGGCAAATAATTTGTCACAAACCATAACATGTAGGGCAAGAGTGAAAAAGTTTAATTGATCCTATAAAACCAATACTCTACCAGCAATGGGGGGGTGGGGAGGTCTGCTCTCAAAGTACTGGATTACTTGTTCTTGCAGCATTTAGCAGAGGAATCAAATGAGATTCCTTGAAGTGTTATATATATGTAACTAAAGGATGGAGTCACTTTAAATAATATTAACTTTGATTGGAACTCAACTTGTCTCTCCCTTTTATTAATAACATGATATAATGAATATGTAAATGTGGTATTTTATATAAACCCTCTAAAGACGCTAAAGGTTATAAAAAAAATATCCCGATAACTCCTACCTGCTGCGGCTTTGGAAACGATTCTCTGCCTGTGGATGTATTTTTGTTTGCCAAAAACATTGCCGACTATGTGGCTTGGCTAGGAACAATATCCCAAAATTAAATTAAAGTTCATTTATTTTAACGACTTGGAACAATAAAAGGTGGTGTTTCTGCGCACAATAACGGTTGATTTTCTGTGACTAACTGATGTATGGAGAGGCTGTAATGTAACAGGTCAGCTATGACATTACATCGATTGTATCAGCGATTGGATGGCTCCTGGCATACAAGGGATCAGCCTTCAAAAAGAGTGTAACAAAAGGGAGAAAATACCTACCCGGGTAAAAATGCTGCCCCAAAGTCCTGCCAGTGCTCGTCACATGACCAGAATCCTAGTCCCTTGATCATATGGTCTCTTTTAAATGTGAAAATCAGACGATTTCAGCTTTAAAGGTGGCCATATCCATGTTGGATCTGTTTTATTTCGCCTAAACAAATCTAACAGGTTCCTCTATATACATCGACGTTGAAGGACGACTTCCACTGCTTCAGGGCCTGATCTAGTCTATCTGATCTGGGGGTGCCGTAAAAGCCAGGGGCGGGGGGCAATGTCAACACCGTGTGTGAGTCACTGACAGTCTGTCACACAGTGTCATGACCTGGGAAAAACTAGTAAATGTTAGGCTGTCATTCGATTAGGATGATTAAACAGAAATGGTGCCCCCTTATATCATATGTACCTATCATAGTCCCTCTTTACATCATGAGAACTCATCAGAGTACACCCTTGACATTAGGGTTCCCATCGGAGTGCTCCTTTATATCAGGTGTTCCCTCCAGAGTTCTCCCTTACATCAGGTGTCCCCATCAGAGTGCCCCTTTACATCAGAATCCCCATCAAAGTTCCCCCTTATACATCAGTGTCCCTATCAGAGTGCTTCCTTACATAAGGTGTTCCCATCAGAGTGCCACCTTAAATGAGGTGTCCCCATTAGAGTGCTCCCTTACATCAGGTGTCCCTATAAGAGTGCTCCCTTATATCAGGTGTGCCCATCAGAGTGCTCCCTTACAGCAGGTGTTCCAATCATAGTGCTCCCTTATATCAGGTGTCCCCATCAGAGTGCCCCCTTACTTCAGATGTCCCCATCAGAATACCCTCTTACATCAGGTGTCCCCATCAGAGTGCTCCCTTATGTGAGGTGTCCCATCAGAGTGCTCCCTTACATCAGGTGTCCCCATCAAAGTGCTTCCTTACATCAGATGTCCCCATCAGAGTGCCCTCTTACATCAGGTGTCCCCATCAAAGTGCTTCCTTACATTAGATGTCCCCATCAGAATGCCCCCTTACATCAGGTGTCCCCGTCAAAGTGCTTCCTTACATCAGAAGTCCCCATCAGAATGCCCCTTACATCAGGGGTCCCCATCAGAGTGCTCCCTTACATCAGGTGTCCCCATCAAAGTGCTTCCTTACATCAGATGTCCCCATCAGGCTGTCATTCGATTAGGATGATTAAACAGAAATGGTGCCCCCTTATATCATATGTACCTATCATTGTCCCTCTTTACATCATAAGAACTCATCAGAGTACACCCTTGACATTAGGGTTCCCATCGGAGTGCTCCTTTATATCAGGTGTTCCCTCCAGAGTTCTCCCTTACATCAGGTGTCCCCATCAGAGTGCCCCTTTACATCAGAATCCCCATCAAAGTGCCCTCTTACATCAGTGTCCCTATCAGAGTGCTTCCTTACATAAGGTGTTCCCATCAGAGTGCCACCTTAAATGAGGTGTCCCCATTAGAGTGCTCCCTTACATCAGGTGCCCCCATCAGAGTGCTCCCTTACATCAGGTGTCCCCATCAGAGTGCTCCCTTACATCAGGTGTCCCCATAAGAGTGCTCCCTTATATCAGGTGTGCCCATCAGAGTGCTCCCTTACATCAGGTGTCCCCATAAGAGTGCTCCCTTATATCAGGTGTGCCCATCAGAGTGCTCCCTTACAGCAGGTGTTCCAATCATAGTGCTCCCTTATATCAGGTGTCCCCATCAGAATGCCCCCTTACATCAGGTGTCCCCATCAGAGTGCTCCCTTATGTGAGGTGTCCCATCAGAGTGCTCCCTTACATCAGGTGTCCCCATCAAAGTGCTTCCTTACATCAAATGTCCCCATCAGAGCGCTATCTTACATCAGGTGTCCCCATCAAAGTGCTTCCTTACATTAGATGTCCCCATCAGAATGCCCCCTTACATCAGGTGTCCCCGTCAAAGTGCTTCCTTACATCAGAAGTCCCCATCAGAATGCCCCTTACATCAGGTGTCCCCATCAGAGTGCTCCCTTACATCTGGTGTCCCCATCAAAGTGCTGCCGTACATCAGATGTCCCTGTCAGAGTGCCCCCTTACATCAGGGGTCCCCATCAGAGTGCTCCCTTACATCAGGTGTCCCCATCAAAGTGCTTCCTTACATCAGATGTCCCCATCAGAGTGCCCCCTTACATCAGGTGTCCCCATCAGAGTGTCCCCTTACATGAGGTATCCCCATCAGACTGCTCCCTTACATCAGGTGTCCCCATCAGAGTGCCCCCTTACATCAGATGTCCCCATCAAAGTGCTTCCTTACATCGGATGTCCCCATCAAAGTGCTTCCTTACATCAGGTGTCCTCATCAAAGTCTTCCCTTACATTAGGTTTCCCCATAAGAGTGCTCCCTCACGAGAGAGAGAGAGAGAGAGAGAGAGAGAGAGAGAGAGAGAGAGAAGACTGCAGACAAACAAGTACATCTTATGTTGGAGGCTGTTGGGGTTATTTACTAAAGGCAAATCCACTTTGCACTACAAGTGTACTTGGAAGTGCAGTTGCTGTAGATCTGTGGGGGACATGCAAGGAAAATAAAAAAAAACAGCATTTTTGCTTGTACATGATTGGATAATAAAATCAGCAGAGCTTCCCCACATTTCAGATCTTCTCCTAAGATCTACAGCGACTGTACCTATCATAGTCCCTCTTTACGAGTGCCCCCTTGACATTAGGGTGTCCCCATCAGAGTGCTCCCTTACATCAGGTGTTCCCATCAGAGTGCTCCTTACATCAGGTGTTCCAATCATAGTGCTCCCTTATATCAGGTGTCCCCATCAGAGTGCTCCCTTACGTGAGGTGTCCCCATCAGAGTCCTCCCTTACATCAGGTGTCCCCATCAGAGTGCTCCCTTACGTGAGGTGTCCCCATCAGAGTGCTCCCTTACATCAGGTGTCCCCATCAAAGTGCTTCCTTTCATCAGATGTCCCCATCAGAATGCCCCTTACATCAGGTGTCCCCATCAGAATGTCCCCTTACATCAGCTGTCCCCGTCAAAGTGCTTCCTTACATCAGAAGTCCCCTTCAGAATGCCCCTTACATCAAGTGTCCCCATCAGAGTGCTCCCTTATATCACGTGTCCCCATCCGAGTGCTCCCTTATATCAGGTATCCCCATCAGAGTGCTCCCTTATATCAGGTATCCCCATCAGAGTGCTCCCTTATATCAGGTGTCCCCATCAGAGTGCTCCCTTATATCAGGTGTCCCCATCAGAATGCCCCCTTACATCAAGTGTCCCCATCAAAGTGCTCCCTTACATCAGATGTCCCCATCAGAGTGCCCCCTTACATCAGGTGTCCCCATCAAAGTGCTTCCTTACATCGGATGTCCCCATCAGAGTGCTCCCTTACATCAGGTGTCCTCATCAAAGTGTCCCCTTACATTAGGTATCCCCATAAGAGTGCTCCCTCACGAGAGAGAGAGAGAAAGAGAGAGAGAGAGAAGACTGCAGACAAACAAGTACAACTTATGTTGGAGGCTGTGGGGGTTATTTACTAAAGGCAAATCCACTTTGCACTACAAGTGTACTTGGAAGTGCAGTTGCTGTAGATCTGAGTGGGACATGCAAGGGAAATAAAAAACAGCATTTTTGCTTGTACATGATTGAATGATAAAATCAGCAGAGCTTCCACTCATTTCAGATCTTCCCCTCAGAATTACAGCGACTGCACTTCCAAGTGCACTTGTAGTGCAAAGTGGATTTGCCTTTAGTAAATCAACCCCTTTGTATCATCTCTGTGTATCACCCGAGGCCAGTCACTTCCCTGGGTATATGAGAGGGTTTTCAACTACTTTAACCCCTAAAAGCATTGCATGCAGTTGCGACACAGACCCATTTGGTTGAATGGGTCACGTTGGCGGGCAGTACTGCTTGCCAAAGGCAACATGGGGTTTAATTCTTCTTGTGTACACAGCCCCTATCTGCTGCCTTTACAGCCTAGGCCTGGTTTGCAGGGATGAGAAACAGAGAGATTGTTCCCTGTGTACAGAGCTCTGTATTGATTGTCAACACAGAGCTCTGAGCTGGGGTTGTACATAGCCAATCAGCAGGTCCCGGCCTTGACTCTTTTTCTGGGACATGCCACCAGCAGTACCCAATGAAGTGACCGGGATGTGATATGTGCTTTAGATATTCCAACTCTTTGGCATACCCCATATACCCCTGAGGAAGGATTCTCCAAAATGCGTTGGATATATAAACCCCCAACCATAATCAATGGGGTATTTCATTAATAACCACTTCCCATCCAGCCTATTACAAGATGACGGCTGGATGGTCCTCTCAGCGATCCGGGTGGATATCATATCCTGGATCGCGCCCCACGCGCATCCGCGCGATCTGACTCCGGCTGCATCCACTGGACACAGCCGATGACTGATCAGGGCCAATCACAGCCCGTCTGTACCATGTGGTTAGCTTTGGCCGATCACAGCTAATCCAAACAATACAAACTGAATGAATCAGTTTTATTCAGGAAAATGTAATGCACTGCTATTAGCAATCATAATGTGTAAAAGGAAAAAAAAATCCTAATTACTTCCCCAGAGTAGTCACGGTGTCACTATGGTAACATTAAATTGATCTGGTTAAAAAAAATCATAAAAAAAAAAAATGTTACCTTTTTGGCCTAAAAGCAAAATGCTATGTGTGGCGTAAAACTAACACTGCACATCACCCTGAACACACCATACCCACTGTGAAACATGGTGGTGGAAGCATCATGTTCTGGGGATGCTTTTCTTCAGCAGAGACAGGGAAGCTGGTCAGAGTTGATGGGAAGATGGATGGAGCCAAATACAGGGCAATCTTAGAAGAAAACCTGTTAGAGTCTGCAAAAGACTTGACACTGGGGCGGAGGTTCACCTTCCAGCAGGACAACAACCCTAAACATACAGCCAGAGCTACAATGGAATGGTTTAGATCAAAGCATATTCATGTGTTGGAATAGCCCAGTCAAAGTCCAGACCTAAATCCAATTGAGAATCTGTGGCAAGACTTGAAAATTGCTGTTCACAGACGCTCTCCATCCAATCTGACAGAGCTTGAGATATTTTGCAAAGAAAAATGGGCAAAAATGTCCCTCTCTAGATGTGCAAAGCTGGTAGAGACATCCCCAAAAAGACTTGCAGCTGTAATTGCAGTGAAAGGAGGTTCTACAAAGTATTGACTCCGGGGGGCTGAATACAAATGTACCCCACACTTTTCACATATTTATTTGTAAAAATCTGTGAAAATCATTTATCATTTTCCTTCCACTTCACAATTATGTGCCACTTTGTGTTGGCCTATCACATAAAATCCCAATAAAATACATTGACGTTTTTAGTTGTAACATGAAAAAATGTGGAACATTTCAAGGGGTATGAATACTTTTTCAAGGCACTGTATATACCACACTTTGTGGACTCTATAACTTTCCTACAGACTAAATAATATACACTGATTTAAGAAATGTAGCAAAATACACTTTGACCCAAATTTATGAAACATTTATTTATTTTGCAAAATTTTATAACAAAAACAAAGAAAAACGTGTTTTTTTTTTTGTTTTCAAAATCTTCAGTCTTTTTTTGTTTATTTAGCAAAAAGTAATAAACCCAGCGGTGATTAAATAGGACCAAACAAAAGCTCTAGTTTTGTCAACAAAATGCTAAAAATGTAGTTTGGGTGCTGTGTTGCATAACCGCATAATTGTCATTCAAAGTGCGACAGCGCTGAAAGCTGAAAATTGGCCTTGGCAGGAAGTGGTTAATGCTATGTTGTACATGTACAGATATGCCAGCCATAATGTAAACTTTAATATTTATAATTTATAATTTTTTATTGATTGTGAATAAAGCTGATATAATAACGTTTTGATTAAAGATGTACATGATTTTGTACATTGCCTAAAAAGTCCCCTGGGAACCCTATGTGTCATACACGTAGAAGGTGACACAAACAAGGCCTGCTATTAAATGCAATGAAACTGCCATTTGACAGCGTGATGTTGTCAGAGTGAAAAAAAAAGAGGTTGCCGTATTCCCGGAATCAATACCGGTCCAGGATTGGTCCCCTGGGCGTCCGGCGCACATGTACAGCTGTGTACAGAATGGCGGTGTTAACCATCATTTTACATCGCTCAATTACTACTTATCCTCGCAGCAAATGTCATTCACATTCACGCGTCAAGGAAAAAAAACAAAAGGACGATATGGAAATTGTGTAAGCTTATGCCGTTCCTTGACCTTGCCCCATTGATCTAGTCATTCTGACGGACTAATGACGGGAAATATTTATTTAATTGCGCAGCGGGAGATTTTTTTTTTTTCACTTTCAATGTAATTGTCAGATTGGAGGGCTCTTGCTGCATGCTAATGGCATCTAATCTCACTACCGATACATCACTAAGTGTTTACTAAAAAAAAAAAAAACATCCTGATAGACGGAGCGGCGGGCCCACAAGCCGCGTTCCTGTAATGAGGCACTTGTTTTGTCGTGTGAAAATCTGCTTTTATGTTCTATCTCCATTTCCTAGATTACTGGAGACCAGGGGGAGGGTTGGCTAAGCTTGGGTTTGTATTTGTGAGCACGGATTTTACCAGCAATGACAGAAATTGGATCATAAAGTGGAACTGCATCACCAAGTCCACTTTACCGCAGAAGTTTATTCTGATTATATTTTACCTTGCCTGCTCCCCTTATCAACATACAAAAAAAAAAAATCTGTTTTTATTTCATATCTTATTTTCTTTCTGTTCTTTCAATCACAGGGGCTCAACATCACATGTGGGCGTTACCTAGGGTGGTCTGCATGCAACTAGTCTGGCTAGGAACACCCACTCCTCCAGGCTGACCTCCACCCACGAGGTCTCACCACCTCCTGCATATATCCCTTGTCCTTGGCCCACCCCTTTCATTCATTGGATTTCTGTTCTTTCAATCAAAGGGGCTCAACATCACATGTGAGCGTTAACCAGGATGGTCTGCATGCAACTAGTCTGGCTAGGAACACCCACTCCTCCAGGCTGACCTCCACCCACGAGGTCCCACCACCTCCTGCATATATCCCTTGTCCTTGGCCCACCCCTTTCATTCATTGGATTTCTGTTCTTTCAATCAAAGGGGCTCAACATCACATGTGGGAATTACCTAGGAGGTGGTGGGACCTCGTGGGTGGAGGTCAGTCTGGAGGAGTGGGTGTTCCTAGCCAGACTAGTTCCACACAGACCATCCTAGTTAATTGGTTCATGCTTTGCTGGGGTTTTTTTTTTGCCTTCCTCTTCATCAACTGTGGGTACGGTATTGTGCATATAGGATTGTAAAAAAAATGTTTGTTTAGTTTTCTCCTCTTTATTGGTTGAAATAGATGGACTTTGTATCTTTTTTCACTAACTATATATAAGTTTAATGCTATGATTCTGGGACCTGGCCCAGGACGCGGCACTGGTGGGACAAAGGACCATGATGAAGAACTGTCCCAGCAAATCCAGGACAGTTGGCATCTATACCCAATGAAGGACGTTTACTTACGCATATAGCACTTAGAATGTCCTAACATGTTTCGGGCTACTCACGCGCCTTCCTTCAATGTCCCAGCATAGGTGATTGGCCCAGCGCTATCACATGTCTATATGTCTGTAGGCCTTCCCCAATGTCTAATAGCCATATGTGCTCAGAGGAAGGGATAATTGGCTGGAATGTCTTTTCCTGACCAGTCTCTATTATTTTCCCATCTTTCATAGTAGTGTCTGCGTCGCTCCCTTCTACACAGGATTTAAGTCCACCTGATGGAACAGTACAGTACTGGATGAAGACAGAATGACCATAAATGGCTTCCAGATCATTCCAAATGTCCAGTGGTTATAATACCTCCAGGAACTGCTTCTGTTCAGCCAGGGGCCTGGTCTGTCTTGTCTGTGTGCAGTGTGCTGTGCACATCCAAAAGTTGGCAACGGCTGGTTGCACCTTTATGCATAAGCATGCACGTTTGATGGCTTACGTAGGTTAGTGTACATTGGCTTGCATTCCTGACTCTGGGTATTTACAAAGCCTAAGGAATATTAATACGCCTTTCCTGAAGGTGGCTGCTGCTTCTTGTCATATTGACTTGACTCTCCTCATGTCTGTTGTCCCATTGCCAATTCTACATTCCTTTTATCCTCTTGTCTACCATCTCCCTGACCTCTGACTGGACACCACCTATTCTCTTGCCTGTTGCCTACCTTGAACTCTGCTTGGACTCCTACTGCTCTCTTGACTGCCACATGCTTCAACCTCTCCCTAGATGCTAGCCAAACTCTAGCCCGCTGCCTGCCTCAACCTCTGCATGGACACCGAGTACTCTCTTGCCGGCTGCCTTGACCTATACCTGAGCATTGACCACTCTTTGCCTGCCTCAAACTTTGCTGGAAAACTAACTATTCTCTTGACTTCTGCCTGCCCTGACCTCTGCCCGAACACTAACAAGCCCCTTGACTTCCACCTGCCTTGACCTCCTACTGAACACTGACTATACCCTTGACTGCTGCCTGCCTCAAACGCTGCCTGAACGCTGACCACTCTTTTGACTGCTGCCTGCCTCAAGACCTGCTGTAACACTCACTACACACTTGACTGCTGCCTGCCTTGAACCATACCTGAACACCGGATACTCTCCTGACTGCTGCCTGACTCGACCCCTGAAAGAGAAGCCAAATACTTTCTTGACTGCTGCCTGCCTCGACCTCTGACTGAACACTCACTACTTTCTTGACTGCTGCTTGCCACAACCTCTGCCTGGACACTAACAAGCCCCTTGACTTCCACCTGCCTTGATCTCTTACTGAACACTGACTATACCCTTGACTGCTGCCTGCCTCAAACGCTGCCTGAACACTGACCACTCTTTTGACTGCTGCCTGCCTCAAGACCTGCTGTAACACTGACTACACACTTGACTGCTGCCTGCCTCAAAACCTGCTGTAGCACTGACTACATACTTGACTGCTGCCTGCCTTGAACCATACCTGAACACCGGATACTCTCCTGACTGCTGCCTGACTCAACCCCTGAAAGAGAAGCCAAATACTTTCTTGACTGCTGCCTGCCACAACCTCTGACTGAACACTAACTACCTATTTGACTGCTGCCTGCCTCGGGCCTCTTCCCAAACACCAACTACTCTCTTGCCTGCCTCCTACTTCAACCACTGAATGAACACCAGTTACTCTCTTGACTGCTGCTTGCCTTGACCTCTGTTCTAACTCTGACCTGCTGCTATATCGTAACCCTGTCTCTACAGGTTAGTCACTCTGTTCCTGAGGTCCTCAACCTGGCTTCATCCGCAGAGTAGCCTGGTGGCTACTGGGGTCACAGCCTATCACTCTTTGTGGAGTGTTCTGGTGAAGACCATGTTTTCCCTTAGACCTTGCACCTTGGGTAAGCCCACCTCACCTGCCAGGGGTCTCAAACCTAACAGTCTTAGTGAAAATTTGAACTGAGGCTTATGCTTGCCACGTTCATTACAATCTACCTGTACAGTTGCCTTTAAGTTTACCAATGACTATATGTGGTGCCAGAACACAATTTGTTAGATGAAGAATAAATGGATTGTTGGGGAAGCCCTTTGCCTTACAGAGGTTGTACAATCCGTTTGTAAGGCAATGGACCAACTGTGTAGACCAATGTGGTCACTTTCCATTGTGTTGCCTGTGTCCCGTATTTCAGCCAATGGGAGCACTGGCATGGGTGGCATACTGGACAGATCACTTTAATGCACTCGATTGACATAGATTTTAAGATAATTGAAACTGGTTCAAAATGTTGGAAGATTGTCTCATGTATGGGCAGCATTAAAGAAAATCGCATGGAGAAGCAGCAGCGCAATGTGTTTTATGTTTTTATATTTGTGCAGTAATTGCGAAATTATTGAACCTATTACCATAAGTAACTAGTGAGCATAAACTAAGAAGAGAATTATTTTTGAGATAATAATATCCTTTACGTTGATTGAATCTTCTTCAAGGGACAAAATAATTATACTTGTGATATAGCTTCCTGATTTCATGTTTATAGCAATAATAATAAGAGCCGTGTCATGGAACTTTCCCGACTAATTATTCCGATGATTACACTGACATTTCTGGATTCAAAATGAGTGTACCAGGGATGAGATTTAAAGGGGCATTTCACTGCGTTCAATCAGCACAACAGCAACAAAATGTCAAATGTAAGAGGAGATGCGCAGTAACAACTCCCTTCAGTCTTTCACAGTTATACAGGCTCCTCTTCTGTACTGAAACGGCTTACTCTGATTTCACTGCACACTGTGAGCTTCTCACAATGTGCATTAAAAGCAGCAAAATCTGCATGATGTGGCCTTTTGCTTGCCTTTATCCGGCCCTTGGTGCACTATGATTCCCACTGATAAGAGACACTAATCACTCCATTGACACAAACTAGGGGGCAATATTTCTCCCACTGACACCAATGATGGGCCACTATTCATCCCACTGATGGGGCACTATTCCTTCCACTGATACCAATGATGGGATACTATTACTTCCACTGACACCAATGATGGGGCACTATTCCTTCCAAGGATACCAGTGATGGGGCACTATTCATCCCACTGACACCAGTGATGGGACACTATTACTTTCACTGACATTAATGATGGGGCACTATTCCTCCCACTGAAACTAATGATGGGGCACTATTCCTCCCACTGACACCAATGATGGGGCACCATTCCTCCCACTGATACCAATGATGGGGTACAAGTCATCCCATTGACACCAATGATGGGGCACTATTCCTCCCACTGATACCAATGATGGGGAGCTATACAGTACCTCCCAATGACACCAATGATGGGGCACTATTCCTCCCACTGGCACCAATAATGGGACACTATTCCTTTCACTGACACCGATGATGGAGCACTATTCCTTTCACTGAAACCAAATCGATGATGGGGCACTATTCCTCCCACTGACACTAATGATGGGGCACTATTCCTTTCACTGAAACCAAACCGATGATGGGGCACCATTTCTCCCACTGATACTAATGACAGGACACTATTCCTTCTACTGACACCAATGAATGAGCTCTATTCATCCCACTGACACCAGTGACGGGGCACTATTCCTCCCACTGATACCAATGATGGAGCACTATTCCTCCCACTGACACCAATGATGGGGCACTATTCCTCCCACTGATCCCAATGATGGGACACTATTCCTCCCACTGATCCCAATGATGGGACACTATTCCTCCCAGTGATACCAATGATGGACACTATTCCTCCCACTGATACCAATGATGGACACTATTCCTCCCACTGATACCAATGATGGACACTATTCCTCCCACTGATCCCAATGATGGGACACTATTCCTCCCAGTGATACCAATGATGGACACTATTCCTTCCACTGATACCAATGATGGGCACTATTCCTCCCACTGACACCAATGATGGAGCACTATTCATCCCACTGACACCAGTGATGGGGCATTATTCTTACCTCTGATACCAATGATGGGACACTATTCCTTCTACTGACAGCAATGATTGAGAACTTTTCATCCCACTGATACCTATGATGGGGCAATATTCTTCTCTCTGATACCGATTATGGGGCACCATTCCTCCAACTGATACCAATGATGGAGAACTATTCCCCCCCCACTTACATCAATGATGGAGCACTATTTATCCTTCTGATACCAATGATGGGGCACTATTTCTTCCACTGATACCAATGGTGGGGCACTATTCTTCCCTCTGATAGGCAGTATGTGGGATCATTCCTCCTCCTACTTACCGTGGGCTCTATGGTAATTTTTATACTCCAATCCAGCCCCCCCCCCCAAGTCTGAAGGACAGTAAACTGGCCCTTTGCTTAAAAAGTTTGGAGACCCCCTGGAAAAGATGGAAGGTACATATTGTTTGGTGAAACTCACCTATATGACAGTGGGGCAGAGTAGAACCTAGCTGCACTGTGAAAAGCCCATTAGTTAGTTCACAAGAAACTCAGAACGGGTCAGCAATAGACTTGACTTGTTGGCTGAAAGCATCTCCTCTATTCAAAAGCCAAGGAGGACTTTGAGACCAAAGCCAGGGAGAGTTTTACCAGCGGCTCTGTCGTAGAATTCGATGGGTTTTTATGGAGTGAGTGACAAAGCCGCATTCCATGGGGTTATTGATACGCGGGGGGGGGGGGAGACAGCTGGCGCCTCTACAATGTATGCACCGCCATTGTCCGCGGACGTTTCGAGGCTCTCGTGCTTCTTGCATATTAAGTGGAATAATGAATAGCATTCCCATAATGAAGGCTGGCACTTCTGGAGGAGGAATGAGCGGAGGGAACCCTAACAATGACAACGTTATGAAAAAAATTAATGAGATGCGGCTTCACACCTGACCTCGTTGTGTATCATTAGCGCCTTCCATCAATGCCGTTCTCTCTATTGTTACACCTAGGACCGTCCTCTGGGACGGCGCTGAAATGAGTCCATCTCCGAGAGGCACATGAGCCAATTCCTGAGATGATCACTGGGCTGTCTTTTCCAAAAAAAAAAGCCACTCCAGCCTAAATCTCTTTACTTAAAGTGGACGTAAAACCCTAACTGAACGACATTTCGTTTACCCCATACACCGTGCATCATAAATAATCACTCCATCTTATATAAGATACTTGTTTTCACCATTTTTCATCCATTAAAGCCTCTCAGTGTTGCTGATCTCCTGCAGCCACTTTTCACCCACTTCCCGTCTACGGGCTCTTCAGTGATGGCTTTGTAGCATTTCTCAGAGTGTGTTTAATGATGAATTACCGTTACTGTGTAATGTGCGTTGTATTTGTTGTTTGTATTCTCCATCGGAAGCCCATGTGACAAGGTGACAATGCAGGAGAAGAGATGGGAGACAAGGACAGACCGTTGTCACCCAAAAACAGGAAGTGCCTGAACAAGGACTTTCATGGCAGGATCACCAGATGGTATTTTAATGAAAGCTGCAGATTTGTTTCTCTCCTATCTCCTGCTTGATCAGTGTTTATAAACAATGTTACTTTGTATCTCTCTATCTCCCGTCTGATCAATGTTTATAAACAATGTTACTTTGTATCTCTCTATCTCCCGTCTGATCATTGTTTATAAACAATATTACTTTGTATCTCTCTATCTCCCGTCTGATCAATGTTTATAAACAATGTTACTTTGTTTCTCTATCTTCTATCTGATGAATGTTTATAAAAAAATGTTACTTTGTATCTCTCTATCCCCTGTCTGATCAATGTTTACAAAGAATGTTACTTTGTATCTCTTTATCTCCCGTCTGATCAATGTTTATAAACAATGTTACTTTGTGTCTCTCTATCTCCCGTCTGATCAATGTTTATAAAAAAAATGTTACTTTGTATCTCTCTATCTCCTGTCTGATCAATGTTTATAAACAATGTTACTTTGTATTTCTCTGTCTCCTATCTGATCAAGGTTTATAAACAATGTTACATTTTATCTCTCTATCTCCTGTCTGATCAATGTTTATAAACAATGTTACTTTGTATCTCTCTATCTCCCGTCTGATCAATGTTTATAAACAATGTTACTTTGTATCTCTCTATCTCCCGTCTGATCAATGTTTATAAACAATGTTACTTTGTATCTCTCTATCTCCCGTCTGATCAATGTTTATAAACAATGTTACTTTGTTTCTCTATCTTCTATCTGATCAATGTTTATAAAAAAAATGTTACTTTGTATCTCTCTATCTCCTGTCTGATCAATGTTTATAAACAATGTTACTTTGTATCTCTCTATCTCCTGTCTGATCAATGTTTATAAACAATGTTACTTTGTTTCTCCATCTTCTATCTGATCAATGTTTATAAAAAAAGGTTACTTTGTATCTCTCTATCTCCTGTCTGATCAATGTTTATAAACAATGTTACTTTGTATCTCTCTATCTCTTGTCTGATCATTGTTTATAAACAATGTTACTTTGTATCTCTCTTTCTCCCATCTGATCAATGTTTATAAACAGTGTTACTTTGTTTCTATATCTTCTATCTGATTAATGTTTATTAAAAAAAAATGTTACTTTGTATCTCTCTATCTCCTGTCTGATCAATGTTTATAAACAATGTTACTTTGTATCTCTCTATTTCTCTGATCTGATCAATGTTTATAAACAATGTTACTTTGTATCTCTCTATTTCTCTGATCTGATCAATGTTTATAAACAATGTTACTTTGTATCTCTCTATTTCTCTGATCTGATCAATGTTTATAAACAATGTTACTTTGTATCTCTCTATTTCTCTGATCTGATCAATGTTTATAAACAATGTTACTTTGTATCTCTCTATTTCTCTCTATTTCTTCTTTCTTACGAATGTTTATAAACACTATGTCAGATGCTCCATTTTTGGACAGCAGCTGCTTCTACAATGTCCATATTTACTCATCAAAATGACAGCAGGGAACCGCTGGTAAGGGCAAGGGGGTGGGGTTGTGTGTAGCATGTCATATGTCCACACATGATTAAAGGAAATCTGCAGTGGGAGAAAAATGCCAGTGGCTTGGCTGCCTTGGGCTTTCTTACTTTTCAACAGTGACCTGTAACATGCATGAAGAAAGTGAGATCCGAGCAAAGGTAGAACACCCGACCATGGTACTTGTTTGAGATCAATATCTCGCTCGTCCTTCCTCTTTCCTGGCCATTCAGGCTGCAGGCACAGGTTAGGGGTCTGGAATGAATTATTAGCGGGACCTCACTTTTTTCTTCTTTTTTTTTTTGCATGAGGATCCACCTTAATATCCATACCAAACCCAGAGTATCTGGTATGGATTTCCTGAAAGACCTCGCACATATATTTCTTTTTCTTTCTTTTTTTCATTTTTTTTTTTTTTTTTTGCATGGGGTACCCTCTTAAAATTCATACCAGACGTTTTTTTTCATTCATGTTATAGGGCGTTTTACAACAAAAGTGACATTTACAAAGAAAATAAGACACAATTCAAATTGCTTGCAAAAGATATTTCATTGCCAGATTCTTTGAAAAAAAGAAATAAATAAAACACGCAAACTCCTCCAAAATTCCCCTAGATATTTTTTGTATTAAACCAGCAGGGAATTGTCATCGGCCAGCAATTTATTACCGTTTTCTATTGTATATTTCATTGCTTTAAAAAAAAAAAAAACGGAATTCTTTACATCTTTTTTTTTTAACTGTTATGCCCTGTACACACGAGCAGACTTTTCGACCGGACAATGCGACCGTGTGTGGGCTTCATCAGACCTGCAGCTGATGGTTTCTGTCGAAAATCTGACGGACTTTAGATTTGGAACATGTTTCAAATCTTTACGTTGGAACTCCGCCGGACCCAGTTCCTATAGAAAAATCTGATCGTCTGTATGCTAGTCCGACAGACGTCTGTATGCTAGTCCGACAGACGTCTGTATGCTAGTCCGACAGACGAAAACCAACGCTAGGGCAGCTATTGGCTACTGGCTATCAACTTCCTTTTTTTAGTCTGGTTGTACGTCATCACGTATGAATCCGTCAGACTTTGGTGTAATCGTGTGTAGGCAAGTTCGTTTGTTAAAAAGTCAGTCGAAGGTCCATCAAAAGTCCGTCGAAAGTCCATCAAAGGTCCGTCAAAAGTCCGTCGAAAGTCCATCAAAAGTCCATCAAAAGTCCGTCGAAAGTCCATCAAAAGTCCGTCGAAAGTCCATCAAAAGTCCATCAAAAGTCCGTCGAAAGTCCATCAAAAGTCCATCGAAAGTCCGTCGAAAGTCCATCAAAAGTCCATCAAAAGTCCGTCGAAAGTCCATCAAAAGTCCGTCAAAAGTCCGTCGAAAGTCCATCAAAAGTCCATCAAAAGTCCGTCGAAAGTCCATCAAAAGTCCGTCGAAAGTCCATCAAAAGTCCGTCAAAAGTCCGTCGAAAGTCCATCAAAAGTCCATCAAAAGTCCGTCGAAAGTCCATCAAAAGTCCGTCGAAAGTCCATCAAAAGTCCATCAAAAGTCCATCGAAAGTCCATCAAAAGTCCATCGAAAGTCCATCAAAAGTCCATCGAAAGTCCGTCGAAAGTCCATCAAAAGTCCATCAAAAGTCCGTCGAAAGTCCATCAAAAGTCCGTCAAAAGTCCGTCGAAAGTCCATCAAAAGTCCATCAAAAGTCCGTCGAAAGTCCATCAAAAGTCCGTTGAAAGTCCATCAAAAGTCCATCAAAAGTCCGTCGAAAGTCCATCAAAAGTCCATCAAAAGTCCGTCGAAAGTCCATCAAAAGTCCGTCAAAAGTCCGTCGAAAGTCCATCAGAAAGACTGTCGGACCTTTGTTGCCGAAAAGTCCGCCCATGTGTACACGGCATTACATGTTTCATCCCACCACTACCCACAATGTCCCCCCCATGCATTTTGTTTGTTTTTTTTTTGGCAACCCTAGAAAAGACTAGAAATTTAATTTTTTTTGACAGATTCCACTCCTTTTCATTTCAATAGGGTTCGTGTTCGGCATCCTAACTTCTCTGAATTTCGCCTAACCCTGCTCGACCTGAACTCGAAGAAGTTGCGGTCATTCTTATACCTAGTACACACGGGCCGGATGTCTGCCGGCGTCGGCCGATTCCATAGACACCAGACGTCATTCAGCCCGTGTGTATGGCAGCCGGTCCGTAGAAGCCAACTGCTCAACCAGCTTCTGTCGAAGGCTCATGACCGAAAAAGGTCTGCCAACTGGCTCCTGCGATTCAAGACACCCAGGTGGGAATGCAGCCTAATGCCTCGTACACACGATCGGACTTTCCGCCAACAAAACCGTGGAATTTTGTCTGAAGGGCGTTCGCTCAAACTTGTCTTGCATACACACGACCACACAATTGTTGGCCAACCATTACGACCGTAGTGACGTACTATGTGGTTTTTTCAGCTCTTTTGCACCACCCTTTGGGCTCCTTCTGCTAATTTCGTATTAGTAAAAGTTTGGTGAGTGTTGATTCGCGCTTTTGTTTTCGCGTTTTTCATTTCGCAGTTTTCATTTCGTGCTTTTCAGTTCGTTTCTGAACGGCAGTTCGTCAACCAGCCGTGTTGTGGAATCGGAGGAGATAACGCGTTATTTATTATTGGCCTTGGAGTTATTGCTTTGACATTATTTTTTTGGTTGAATAATAATAATTTGATTTGGTATATTTTCTATATTTTTGGATGCATAGAATGCAAGTTCTATTGGCAGATAGCATGTCTAATTTTCTTTTTTCTTTTTTTTTTTCTTTTTAATGCACAATAAAAAAATTGTGTAGAATAATACTTGGCTATGTGTTTTACTTCAAATGACAGTTTGGGAGTAGGCCGTTACATTCAATACAGGGCCTATTCTGACACTTCTCTGCTGCATGTAAAAATCATCATTTTTTTGCTAGCAAATTACTCAGAATCCCCAAACAGTATATATGTTTTTTTTAGCAGACACCCTAGGGAATAAAATGGCGGTCATTGCAACTTTTTATCTCACACGGTATTTGCGCAATAATTTTTCAAACGCCTTTTTTTTTTTTTTTTGGAAAAAAGAAACAGTATCATGAATTAAAAAATAACAAAACAGTAAAGTTAGCCCAATTTTTTTGTATAATGTGAAAGATGATGTTACGCCGAGTAAATAGACACCTAACATGTCACGCTTTAAAACTGCACACACACACTGGAATGGCGCCAAACTTCGTTACTTAAAAATATTCATAGGCGACGCTTTGAAAATTTTTACAGGTTACCAGTTTAGAGTTACAGAGGAGGTCTAGTGCTAGAATTGTTGTACACGCTCTAACACACGCAGCGATACCTCACATGTGTGGTTTGAACGGCGTTTACATATGTGGGTGGGACTTGCGTGTGTGTTCGCTTCTGAGCGCAAGCTACCAGGGACAGGAGTGTTTTAATTTTTTTTTTTATTATTTTATTTTTTTTATTTTACTTAATTTTTTTATTTTTACACTTTTTTTACATTTTTTTTTGATCACTTTTATTCCTATTACAAGGAATGTAAACATCCCTTGCAATAGGAATCTATTGTGACAGGTCCTCTTTATAGAGAGATGTGGGGTCAATAAGACCCCGCATCTCTCCTCCAGGCTGGAAAGCATGAGATTGTGAAAAAAAATTCACCGATCTCATGCTGACAGCTCATGCTCATTTACATCCGGGAACCCAGGCGTGACGTCATAACGTCACGCCCGGGCCTCCGACGGTCATAGAGATGACTTGTGACCATCTGGTCACCGGAAATCTCTATCGTCATCATCCGGCGCCGGACGATTCTTTCTCCCTGGGCCCCCGATGGCACGGGAGAGCCCGGAGAAGCACTGGATGGCGGCGGGAGGGCAGGGAGTCCCCTCCCTTCGCCTATAAGAATGATCAATCAGTGGAACTGCTGCTATGATCATTCTTATCGTGCACAGAATTGCCGGCTGGAAAGAATGATATCTGAATGATGCCTGTAGCTGCAGGCATCTTTCAGATATCCTCACACAAAGTCAAGGATGTTTTTTTACTATGGCCCAATATTGAGGTGGTTAAAAAATACAATGTAAAATTGACCAGGGACACCAACATAGTTGTATCTTTGATCTTATAAACTACGAGATAATGGTGTTGTGGTAACTTGTCCAAATAATAAAAAAAAAACATAATAATATTATTCTTGATATCATTTAAAAAAAAAGCCTTTAAAAATTTGTTTGCAATAACTCCATCAGTATCACCAGCAAAGCAGCTTCATTATTATCCCATTAAAGAAGAAGAGAATTGTGCGCTGCATTTGGAGATTTCATAATTTGCCTTGCCACGAGTGTTAATTCTCCATTACGAACGCTAGTTTACAAGACCGACCGCTTCTGCTTCTGAACATGCGTGTTTGTACTTTGCACTTTTCTCCGACGGACTTGTGTACACACGTTCGGAAAATCCGACAACAGACATTTGTCCGCAGAAAATGCTAAAACCTGCCATCCAACATTTGTCCGTGGAAAATCCGACAACAATTGTCCGATGGAGCGTACAAACGGTCGGATTTACCGCCAGCAGCCTGACATCATACATTTCCCATCGGAAAGTCCGATCGTGTGTACGGGACTTAACTCTCAGGATACATTTAAAGTCCATTACACCCTTAACAACTACCAAAAGTCACCTTCATTTCTCCCATTGACTTCAGTGTATATAGCCAAAATAGCTAAATTTTGCGGAAATTTGTTTTTTGACAAAATTTTAGGGAAATTATAACTTTCAATTTTGCTCATCTTTACTGGCTACATTGCAGCCTCTCCATACATTAGTAATGCAGAAATGACATAAATTGTACTCTCCGGATTGACTCCAGTTGCTTCTTACTAAAATTGTGAAATTTCCTCTGAAAAAAATCATTTTTTTTGCAGAAATTGTGGTGTAGGGAAATTTCCCACATGTATGGTCATCTTTAATCTCGGATAAATCAATTAAATAAATCTCCACTAGTCTTACCTTCACCTAGCAGCTCATATTGTGCTCTCAAGAGAAATTGGATGGCAGGATATATATTAAGGCTGGCCATACATGGTTGAATTTCAAAAGAATTTTCTTTTGAAAATCAGAAATTTCGTGTGTGTTGTGGTCCGATGGTGCAACCCTTGATTTCGAAATTCAACCAACCAAGCCTTTAATTTCACCACATGTTGCTACAGAAAATAATTTTCGTGGCTGGGAATCTTCTTTTCTTTCCAGGAATTTTCTTTTCTTGCACTCATACTCATTTCTTTTTCGATTAAATTTTTCGCACGATTCTCCCATCATTAATTAGAAAACTGTTCGTTTTTCAAAAAAATTCCAACATGCCTGATTACTCGAATTCGATGGCTGCACGAAAATTGGCTGTTGCTGCAGCCCACTAATGGTGCAACATTCGAAAGAAAATTATAAGGCAGGCCATACATGGGTTGAAATTCGAAATAATTTTCTTTCGAAAATCTTACCAAAAATTTTCGTTCATATTTTGCACCATTAGTGGGCTGCAAACAAACACACCATTAGTGGGCTGCAGCAAACAAATTTGAGCAATCGGACATGTTGGAAATTTTTTGAAAAGCAAACAATTTTCTAATCAATGATGGGAGAATCGTGCGAGAAACGAAAAAGAAGAGCGCATGTGCAAGAAAAGAAAATTCCCGGAAAGAAAAGATGATTCCCAGCCACGAAAATAATTTTCTGTAGCAACTAGAGGGGAAATTGAAGGCTTAGTTGGCCGAACTTCGAAATCAATGGTGGCACCATCGGATCACAAAACGCACAAATTTTCTGGTTTTCGAAAGAAAATTCTTTCGGAATCCGACCATGTGTGGCCAGCCTTAAATAGAAAATTGTTTAGAAAATGTCCAACATGCCTGATTACTCGAATTCGATGGCTGCACGAAAATTGGCTGTTGCTGCAGCCCACTAATGGTGCGAAATTCGATAGAAAATTCTAAGGCAGGTCATACATGGGTCGAAACTTGAAAGAATTTTCTTTTGAAAATCATGCGAGAAATGTAATCGGAAAAAGAAATGCGCATGTGCAAGAAAAGAAAATTGCTGCAAAGAAAAGAAGATTCCCAGCCACGAAAAATCTTTTCTGTAGCAACAGGAGGTGAAATTGAAGGCTTGGTTGGTCCAATTTTAAAATCAATGGTGGCTCCATCGGATCACAAAACGCACACATTTTTCTGATTTTCAAAAGAAAATTCTTTCGAAATCCGACCATGTGTGGCCAGCCTTAAATAGAAAATTGTTCATTTTTCAGAAAATGTCCAACATGCCTGATTACTCGAATTCGATGGCTGCACGAAAATTGGCTGTTGCTGCAGCCCACTAATGGTGCGAAATTCGATAGAAAATTCTAAGGCAGGTCATACATGCGTCAAAACTTGAAGGAATTTTCTTTCGAAAATCTTATCTAAGAATTTTCGTTCGTATTTCGCACCATTAGTGGGCTGCAGGAACAGCTGATTTTCGTGTGGCAATCAAATTTGAGTAATCGGACATGTTGGAAATTTTTTGAAAAACTGACAATTTTCTAATCAATGATGGGAGAATCGTGCGAGAAATGTAATCGAAAAAGAAGAGCGCATGTGTAAGAAAAGAAAATTCCCGCAAAGAAAAGAAGATTCACAGCCACGAAAATTCTTTTCTGTAGCAACATGAGGTGAAATTGAAGGCTTAGTTGGCCGAACTTCGAAATCAATGGTGGCATCATCGGATCACAAAACGCACAAATTTTTCTGATCTTCAAAAGAAATTTCTTTCAAAATTCGACCCATGTATGGCCAGCCTAAGTAGGTGTTCTGTGCTATCTCATGTATAGATCTATAAGCAATCTATATATCAGTAGGTAGAGAATTGAATTGGAATGGATGTGCAGTTATGGTAGAGTGACTTTTGCTCAGAGTGTATATTACATTTTATAGATTTCCCCTATGTGGAGAATAATGACCTTCTAAAATCATATATAGCATGTTAGTGGCTGGGTAATTATTAACTCACACATCTGCTTTGAAACCCCCCCCAGAAGTTTCCTTTTGTCTCTCAAGGTCTCCCAGAATGCTTTGCTCCATCTATCAGCATGGTCAAGCCTCTGCTTTGCTGCACTGCCAAGCCGCATCAATTAATGTGTCCGATGTCGGAGATCATCTTTGGTGATTAGTATTCTGGTTTTTCCCAGGCAGAACGTCCTTGTCTTTCTCTGATCTGTCAGTCATGTTGTTCCAGTTAACTCCTTCTGGATGGGGAACTGTGAATCTATATGGAAGAATAGTGATTAGAACAACCTTTCTCAACCTTCTGTTACCATGGCGGAGCCCTTGAAATAGCTTGCAGGTCTCAAGGAACCCTTACAAAAAATATGATACCTGCAACTCATGGTACCTTTGTATTATCAGTAGTAGATTTGAAAAAAATTTAAATAAAAGAACAAAGAATGGGTTTTACTTCAGATCCATCCCATCTTTTTATGATAATAATTTTCAGCAATAAACATTTAAAATGATTAATAGAAATGGGCAGAAAAAAAATACATGAACATTGTAATGACCCCTAAATCGGTGGTCAGAATGGAAATAACCCTTTACATTGGTGGTCAGTGTAGAAGTGACCCCTCATATTATTGGTTTAGGGTGGAAGTAACCCCTTATATTGATGGTCAGTGTAGAAGCAACCCCGTATATTGGTGGTCAATGTAGATGCAACCCAATATATTGGTGGTCAGAGTAGAAGTAACCCGTTATATTGGTGGTCAGTGTAGATGCAACCCAATATATTGGTGGTCAGAGTAGGAGTAACCCCTTATATTGGTGGTCAATGTAGATGCAACCCAATATATTGGTGGTCAGAGTAGAAGTAACCCCTTATATTGGTGGTCAGTGTAGATGCAACCCAATATATTGGTGGTCAGAGTAGAAGTAACCCCTTATATTGGTGGTCAATGTAGATGCAACCCAATATATTGGTGGTCAGAGTAGAAGTAACCCCTTATATTGGTGGTCAGTGTAGATGCAACCCAATATATTGGTGGTCAGAGTAGAAGTAACCCCTTATATTGGTGGTCAGTGTAGATGCAACCCCATGTATTGGTGGTCAGTGTAGAAGTAGCACCTTATATTGGTGGTCAGTGTAGCAGCAACCCCATATATCGATGGTCAGAGTAGAAGTAACCCCTTATATTGGTGGTCAGTGTAGGAGTAATCCAAATTGGTGGTCAGTGTAGAAGTAACCGCTCACATTATTGTTCAGGGTTGAAGAAACCCCATATATTGGTGATCAGTAAAGAAGCAGCCCATATTTTGGTGGTCAGAGTAGAAGTAACCCCTTATACTAGTGATCAGTGCAGAAGTAACCCCTTATAGTGGTGGTCAGTGTAGATGTAACCCATCATATTAAAGGTCAGGGCGGAAGTAACCCCTTATATTGGTGGTCAGTGCAGAAGCAACCCCCTATATTAATAGTCAGTGTAGAAGCAACCCCTTATATTGGTGATCACAGTAGAAGTAACCCCTTACATTGGTGTTCAATGTAAAACTAAGCCCTTATATTGGTGTTTCGTGTAGAAGTAATTCCTTACATTGGTGGTCAGTGTAGAAGCAACCCCTTTTACCACTTATCAGTGTAAAAGTAACCCCTTATATTGGTGGTCAGTGTAGACGTAATCCCTTATATTGGTGATCAGTGTAGAAGTAAATCCTTATATTGGTGGTCAGTGTAGTCAGTGTAGAAGCAATCTCTTATATAAGTGGTCATTGTGGAAGCAGCCCTTTATATTGATAATCAGGGTAAAGGTCATCCCATACATTGGTGGTCAGTGTAAAAGTAACCCTCTATATCAGTGGTCCATGTAGAAGTAACCCCTGATATTAGTAGTGGTCAGTGTAGAAGAAACCCTTTATTTTGGTGGTCGGTGTAGACGTAACACCTTATATTGGTGGCCAGTGTAGAAACAACCCCTTATATTGATGGTCAGGATAGAAGTAACCCATTACATTGACGGCCAATGTAAAAAGTAACTCCTTACATTAGTGGTCAGGGTAGAAATAATCCCTTACATTGGTGGTTAGTGTAGAAACAACCCTTTATATTAGTTATCAGGGTAGAAGTAACCCCTTACATTGTTGGTCAGTGTAGGCAGGAGATCAATTTGCCGCTGCTCTCTCCTCAAGGAACCCCTAGCATCCTTTGGAGGAACCCTGTTCGGAAAATGCTAATTTAGAGGATAAGAAATAAAAACATGGGTGCAGTCCCAGTAGAAACAAGGACTGAAACTTTTGGCCACCCAGCCAGATCTATGTGGATTCCATTTACAGAAAAACCTACAGCACCATTACACTGCCACTCTTAATTTTGTCAAAAATGAAAATAAAAAACACAGGATACAGGTTAAGGAGCATCTGTCTCTAGTGCCTACAAAAACCACAACCATTTCAATAGTGTTGGGACAATAAAGTTGTTTTTAAGCCACATGGAACAGTGGTGTGTGGGTGGCTTCATATTTTATGTCAGTCAAGTGCACATTGGAAATAAATGATGTCCTCCTAGCATTAGATAGCATTTTCATGTGAAATATCCCTTCTTCTTACAAGCTCCTAAAATGAAGGTATTCCCCAATGAATATCATTACAAATCATTAACATGACAACCTGGTATATAATTGCTGCTCTTACACAGGAAAAAAAGAGTTGTCTTCCTAATTGGATAAAATTCAAGCTTGAAGCTGTGGCAAGGGAGCCCACCCTCACTCTTCGTGGCCAAGCTTCAGTGCCTGAAACACAGGATGCCTATTATACACCATCTCTTTCTGGAGCCTACAAAAACCAGATGGAGATTTTCCACCTTGGCAAAATTTTGTAGCAAAACCAATTACTCCAAATAATCTCTGGTCTCATACTTGAGAGGAGAGAATCCTGCTAGATTTATCACTAGTAGGCTTGGTGGGAAACTTCTAAAAGAAGGGTGAAGCCTGTTCAGCCATCACTTTTCAGCTACCAAATAGTACCAAGGAAGGTGAGATGGAGGAGCTGGGCAGGGCTCCCAACTTCAAAGGATGGAACACCATGGTTGACCCTCATGTATTTCCACTTCAGTCAAGTGTGTCAGTACTCTTCACGGTATCTCTGACAGGGCTGCTGTTAGGTGGTCCAGACAGGCCTCTGGTACCAAACCTAGGCCACATCAGGTCAGAGGGGGTGCCTGGGCACATCAGAGGCTGCCTGTGATTGGCCTCAGTGCAGTGTTATCAATTGTAATTGTGTGTGTGTTCATTCCCTTTGAGAGTGGGGCCCAAAATGATGACAGGCCCTGTGTCTGGATTAGCTTTATCAATGGATCCCAGGATCCTATTGGTTCCCATCTGTGGTGGCTGGGGTGTAGATAGGTATGGGAATAAGTGGGTCCAACCCCCCCCCCCCCCCAGAATGTCCACAGCATGGGCATCACTTGCATGGGACGTGTTCTGCTTCTCTTGCCTGGTGTCCTATTATGTGCATTACATACTTCTGACTCTTACACTCTGTAAATTACATACTCCTGACACCAGAACTCTGTACATTACAAACATCTGACGCAGGCCCTCTGTATGTAGGCTAGAGTTTTAGGCCCCCTTCCACTGTTAGGGTAATCGCACTACTTTGACCATTTTACACTCCTGGGGGGTTGGGCATGTAGGAAGGTGCAGCCTACTTTCTCCACTGTAGGTGGCGCTCTTCCACAGTGACACTGCAGTTGGAGAGGAAGTCAACATGGTTCCTCTATGGTTTCCTGAGTCACTGGGGAAGCTATTCAATTGGATTCTGCCACCCCCATGTGACTCTAGCAGCCATCTTGGGTCAGGTAGAGCCTATTTAAGGCCCTGGCTCTCAGGCTTGGAGCGCATTTTGTGAGTGGGTAGAGTAAGGTCTGGTACCCCACCTGTTGGAGACAGAACTAGTGGCAGGGAAAGGTTCCTGACAAGGAGGTAAAGCATAGGGATCACGACTTTTCTGGACACCCTCCTGCTTAGGCATGAGACAGCCAGGCTCCATTCTGCCCCTCCTAACAGATGCTGTCAGTTAGCTGAAACCTGCTCTCTATAAGCTGTTGGCATCCATGAGTGTTCCCGGTTGGGCTGTCTCTCCCCCCCCCTCTGTGTGTGTTATTGCCGCTTCACCACGCTCTACTTGCAAGGAACCCCATGATTTGTAATAGTGGCCCTGGTCCTTAGTATCATCCAAGGGTGTGCTGCTGTCACCATCTCAGCCACAGATGCATGTCCCTGGGATCCACTTCTACCAAACAAGTCCATGTACTGTACTATGAAGCCACACATTGCTGTCCCGTAAGGCTTGCAAGCAACCTTATTGTTCCAGTTCTGTTTAGGACACTCCACCTAGCTCTTCTGATGCATTTCACCTTCTACAAGGTACAGAAATGACAGCCTATCCTCCAGCACTAGGGTTGCTAATCTTTGGTCCAAGGTCAACTGAACAGAATTAAGAAGGAGAAGATAAGTGCATGTAAAAATAAATAAAGGGATATATCTATCCAATGGTATAAGGGAGTTAATAAAAACTGATTAGGGTTGAATAAGTTAATAAGGGGCTAAACATTTTTTTGCCAGCACTCCTGATACAGAACGGATGGCTGTCACAATAAGGAGTCTATTTACTGTAAATACAATTTGCTGTGTGAATGTGGCAAACATGATAAAAAAAAAAACGCCTTATTTTGCCAAATACAGTGGAACCTTGGATTATGAGCATAATCCTTTCCAGGAGAATGCTTATAATCCAAAGCACTCGCATATCAAAGCGAGTTTCCCCATAGAAGTCAATGGAAATGAAGATAATCCGTTCTGCATTGACTTTTATTACATGCAATACCGCATGTGGCCAGAGGTGGGGGGGGGGCGCCGGAGAGCCTTGGAAATACAGCTCGGCTGAACTCGGAAAGGCTTGAAAACACTCGGGAACGGAGTATTTCCGAGTATTTTCAAATCATTCTTAATATTTCCGAACGGCTCCGAACCGTTCAGAGTGTCCCCGGCATCTTCGCACCTCTGGCCAAATGCGGTACTGCACCGCCCATTAGTTTGAATTCTGCTCAAACTCGAAGTCAGAATTAAAAAAAAAAAGTCGCTCGTCTTTCAAAACGCTCGTTAACTTCGTTACTCGTAAACCAAGGTTCCACTGTACAATTATGTTCTATGCTTATCAGCACCACCTAGTGGCTGTACTGTTCATGAAATACATCAATCAGAGAAAAAAAAATGCAATATGGCCACTAGATGGCGCTGGTGATCAAAGTATATAATCGTATGAGTCAAAATTTGTTGCAGCAGTGAAAATATTTGTCACGTTCATAAAGAAAATTAGTTATAAGTAGACCCTCAACGGTAAACAACAGTACAAAACTAGAAAAGGTACAATTTCTGGGGAAATTGTGAAAGTGTTCTTGCCTCTACAACTGGAGTGGGCGGAGTAACTGGGTGGGGTGGGGTGGCTTGAGTAACTGTGAAAAGTGTTAAAAAGCTTAATATTTTAAAAAGTATAAATAGTAGTATAAAAGTTCCATCATTCGCTGAAAGAGCTGAACATTTTTTTCAAAAGTAATTTTTTTTTTCAAAAAATGAATTTTTTTTAATCAAAAATGATTTTTTTTTCTTCAAAAATGATTTTTTTTTTTCAAAAGTAATTTTTTTTTTCAAAGGTAATTTTTTTTTTCAAAAATGAATTTTTTTATTTCAAAAATAATTTTTTTTCGAAATTATTATTTTTTTTAAAGTAATTTTTTTTTCAAAAATAATTTTTTTTTTTCAAAAATATTTTTTTTTTTCAAATATATTTTTTTTTCAAAAATAATTTTTTTTAAAAAAAATTTTTTTTTAAAAAATATTTTTTTTTTCAAAAATAATTTTTTTTTTTTCAAAAATATTTTTTTTTCAAAAATGATTTTTTTTTTCAAAAATTATTTTTTTACTTTTTAAAAAAAAATTTTTTTTTTTTCAAAAATATTTTTTTTTTTACTTGGGGCGGTCATAATGTTTTGGCTGATCATGGGGTGGTCATAATGTTTTGGCTGATCATGGGGTTGTCAGCTTTTGTCACTTCCCACTCTAGTTTTGAACATTTCGCCATTCATTCCTATGGGACCAATTTCGCCGTAAAAACGTCATTTCGTGGACCATTCGGCAAAACATTCCACAAAGTAATAACACACCAATCGGGAACAATCCGCTCGTTTCGGTATATTATTTGTCTCTGTAGTGTGAAAACTGTGGGAGGAGTCTACAAGCATTATCAAGTCTAGCAGATGAAGTCACATGCATTTGGAGTGTCTCAGCATCTTGTGTTTACAACCACTGTTTCCTAGCAACGCTCATGCCCTGTTTATGCTTCCCAAATACTACTTCATCAAAACTGCCCCATCAGAATTACCCCATCAAAACTGCCCCATCATATTCCTCTATTATAAATCAGTACATGGTGTGTCTGTCCCCTCCCCCGGGCTCTGTAATCAGCTGAGATGCTCCAGCCACCTTCCCCCCTGTGTATAACAGAAGCTTTGGTAACCATGGCAACAAAACAAACACTAACAGTGCACTCTGATTAATGGCTAAAATTTCCTGAAATGACCTCTAAACAAATGGCCGTATTTTAAAAACTATACATCCTACAGCGAAGATCTTTATATTGTGAGAATCACAAGACCCAGACCTAGATTTTGATGTATAGTATGTCTCTGAAATATTAAAAATGAAGGCACAGTCGCAGTTTAGAAATTGCCCTTCAAATTTGGAGGGGGCTAGAGTGTAGTTTCAATGAATGTCAATGGACGGCGTGAGTTGCAAACAAATGGTCATATTGTGAAAACTATCAGGACTATGGCTTAGCCGTGGACATGTTTAGTGACAGCAGGGATAGCTGAACGTTTTGATATAAGATTTGTGTAGGTGGGCTTGAAAATGAGGGAGTGGCGGCAGTTTAGAAATCATGTTCTGATTTTCCAGCTTTTGTCATCTCCCACTCTAGTTTCCCCATTCATTCCTATGGGACCAATTTCGCCGCAAAAATGACGATATTTCGTGAACCATTCGGCGAAACGTTCCACAAAGTAATAGCACACCATTCGGGAAAAATCCGCACGTTTCGGTATATTACTTGTCTATGTAGTGTAAAAACTGTGGGAGGAGTTAGGGTGGTAAATTTGGCTATAATAAGAATAAGAATAACTAGAAAAGGTACAATTTCTGGGGAAATTGTGAAAGTGTTCTTGCCTCTACAACTGGAGTGGGCGGAGTAACTGGGTGGAGTGGCTGGAGTAACTGTGAAAAGTGTTAAAAAGCTTAATATTTTAAAAAGTATAAATAGTAGTAAAAAAGTTCCATCATTCGCTGAAAGAGCTGAACATTTTTTTCAAAAGTAATTTTTTTTTTCAAAAAATGAATTTTTTTTAATCAAAAATGATTTTTTTTTCTTCAAAAATGATTTTTTTTTTCAAAAGTAATTTTTTTTTTCAAAGGTAATTTTTTTTTTCAAAAATGAATTTTTTTATTTCAAAAATAATTTTTTTTTCGAAATTATTATTTTTTTTAAAGTAATTTTTTTTTCAAAAATATTTTTTTTTTTCAAAAATATTTTTTTTTTCAAATATATTTTTTTTTCAAAAATAATTTTTTTTTAAAAAATTTTTTTTTTCAAAAATATTTTTTTTTTTCAAAAATAATTTTTTTTTTTTTCAAAAATATTTTTTTTTTCAAAAATGATTTTTTTTTCAAAAATTATTTTTTTACTTTTTAAAAAAATTTTTTTTTTTTTCAAAAATATTTTTTTTTTTACTTGGGGCGGTCATAATGTTTTGGCTGATCATGGGGTGGTCATAATGTTTTGGCTGATCATGGGGTTGTCAGCTTTTGTCACTTCCCACTCTAGTTTTGAACATTTCGCCATTCATTCCTATGGGACCAATTTCGCCGTAAAAACGTCATTTCGTGGACCATTCGGCAAAACATTCCACAAAGTGATAGCACACCAATCGGGAACAATCCGCTCGTTTCGGTATATTATTTGTCTCTGTAGTGTGAAAACTGTGGGAGGAGTCTACAAGCATTATCAAGTCTAGCAGATGAAGTCACATGCATTTGGAGTGTCTCAGCATCTTGTGTTTACAACCACTGTTTCCTAGCAACGCTCATGCCCTGTTTATGCTTCCCAAATACTACTTCATCAAAACTGCCCCATCAGAATTACCCCATCAAAACTGCCCCATCATATTCCTCTATTATAAATCAGTACATGGTGTGTCTGTCCCCTCCCCCGGGCTCTGTAATCAGCTGAGATGCTCCAGCCACCTCCCCCCTGTGTATAACAGAAGCTTTGGTAACCATGGCAACAAAACAAACACTAACAGTGCACTCTGATTAATGGCTAAAATTTCCTGAAATGACCTCTAAACAAATGGCCGTATTTTAAAAACTATACATCCTACAGCGAAGATCTTTATATTGTGAGAATCACAAGACCCTGACCTAGATTTTGATACATAGTATGTCTCTGAAATATTAAAAATGAAGGCACAGTCGCAGTTTAGAAATTGCCCTTCAAATTTGGAGGGGGCTAGAGTGTAGTTTCAATGAATGTCAATGGACGGCGTGAGTTGCAAACAAATGGTCATATTGTGAAAACTATCAGGACTATGGCTTAGCCGTGGACATGTTTAGTGGCAGCAGGGATAGCTGAACGTTTTGATATAAGATTTGTGTAGGTGGGCTTGAAAATGAGGGAGTGGCAGCAGTTTAGAAATCATGTTCTGATTTTCCAGCTTTTGTCATCTCCCACTCTAGTTTCCCCATTCATTCCTATGGGACCAATTTCGCCGCAAAAATGACGATATTTCGTGAACCATTCGGCGAAACGTTCCACAAAGTAATAGCACACCATTCGGGAACATTCCGCACGTTTCGGTATATTACTTGTCTATGTAGTGTAAAAACTGTGGGAGGAGTTAGGGTGGTAAATTTGGCTATAATAAGAATAAGAATAATAAGAATAACTAGAAAAGGTACAATTTCTGGGGAAATTGTGAAAGTGTTCTTGCCTCTACAACTGGAGTGGGCGGAGTAACTGGGTGGGGTGGAGTGGCTTGAGTAACTGTGAAAAGTGTTAAAAAGCTTAATATTTTAAAAAGTATAAATAGTAGTAAAAAAGTTCCATCATTCGCTGAAAGAGCTGAACATTTTTTTCAAAAGTAATTTTTTTTTTCAAAAAATGAATTTTTTTTAATCAAAAATGATTTTTTTTTCTTCAAAAATGATTTTTTTTTTCAAAAGTAATTTTTTTTTTCAAAGGTAATTTTTTTTTTCAAAAATGAATTTTTTTATTTCAAAAATAATTTTTTTTTCGAAATTATTATTTTTTTTAAAGTAATTTTTTTTTCAAAAATATTTTTTTTTTTCAAAAATATTTTTTTTTTTCAAATATATTTTTTTTTCAAAAATAATTTTTTTTTAAAAAAATTTTTTTTTCAAAAATATTTTTTTTTTCAAAAATAATTTTTTTTTTTTCAAAAATATTTTTTTTTTCAAAAATGATTTTTTTTTCAAAAATTATTTTTTTACTTTTTAAAAAATTTTTTTTTTTTTTCAAAAATATTTTTTTTTTTACTTGGGGCGGTCATAATGTTTTGGCTGATCATGGGGTGGTCATAATGTTTTGGCTGATCATGGGGTTGTCAGCTTTTGTCACTTCCCACTCTAGTTTTGAACATTTCGCCATTCATTCCTATGGGACCAATTTCGCCGTAAAAACGTCATTTCGTGGACCATTCGGCAAAACATTCCACAAAGTGATAGCACACCAATCGGGAACAATCCGCTCGTTTCGGTATATTATTTGTCTCTGTAGTGTGAAAACTGTGGGAGGAGTCTACAAGCATTATCAAGTCTAGCAGATGAAGTCACATGCATTTGGAGTGTCTCAGCATCTTGTGTTTACAACCACTGTTTCCTAGCAACGCTCATGCCCTGTTTATGCTTCCCAAATACTACTTCATCAAAACTGCCCCATCAGAATTACCCCATCAAAACTGCCCCATCATATTCCTCTATTATAAATCAGTACATGGTGTGTCTGTCCCCTCCCCCGGGCTCTGTAATCAGCTAAGATGCTCCAGCCACCTCCCCCCTGTGTATAACAGAAGCTTTGGTAACCATGGCAACAAAACAAACACTAACAGTACACTCTGATTAATGGCTAAAATTTCCTGAAATGACCTCTAAACAAATGGCCGTATTTTAAAAACTATACATCCTACAGCGAAGATCTTTATATTGTGAGAATCACAAGACCCTGACCTAGATTTTGATACATAGTATGTCTCTGAAATATTAAAAATGAAGGCACAGTCGCAGTTTAGAAATTGCCCTTCAAATTTGGAGGGGGCTAGAGTGTAGTTTCAATGAATGTCAATGGACGGCGTGAGTTGCAAACAAATGGTCATATTGTGAAAACTATCAGGACTATGGCTTAGCCGTGGACATGTTTAGTGGCAGCAGGGATAGCTGAACGTTTTGATATAAGATTTGTGTAGGTGGGCTTGAAAATGAGGGAGTGGCGGCAGTTTAGAAATCATGTTCTGATTTTCCAGCTTTTGTCATCTCCCACTCTAGTTTCCCCATTCATTCCTATGGGACCAATTTCGCCGCAAAAATGACGATATTTCGTGAACCATTCGGCGAAACGTTCCACAAAGTAATAGCACACCATTCGGGAACATTCCGCACGTTTCGGTATATTACTTGTCTATGTAGTGTAAAAACTGTGGGAGGAGTTAGGGTGGTAAATTTGGCTATAATAAGAATAATAATATATATGTGAGATAACAGTAAGTGGTCTTGCTATGCAAGAACACTTAATAATATATATGTGAGATAACAGTAAGTGGTCTTGCTATGCAAGAACACTTAATAATATATATGTGAGATAACAGTAAGTGGTCTTGCTATGCAAGAACACTTAATTTAGTGGCGGCTGGTGGTGACCCGGTCGGTCGGTTCACAGGCACCCCCCCGGTCGGTCGGTCAACAGCCCCGCACTTACCCCATCTAGGTCCTGGGCAGTGCTTCCTCTGGGTGGTGGGCAGTGTCTCCTCCTCCTGGTGCTTCCCCTGCTTCTCCTTCCTCCTCCTCCTCCTCCTCCTCAATGGCCAATAGGGTCGCTTCTCCTCTTGGGTAATCGGGTAATGGGTCCCACTTCCTGATTGGCCAGGAGGAGAATCAGGAAGACAATAGCGAATATTAACTTTTTTGAAGCCTATTAGAGGCTCTGGTTCTAATAATAAAAAAAAATTGGAATCCATGCGTCTGGCATGTAGATTGGGGGGGGGATGCATGGATTAGGGGGGTGGCGCCCCTGCACCCTGCATTACCGGCCGCCACTGACAGTATTTATTGGTGGACTTGTGTCTTTTTTTTTACCAGACTAATTATGTGAGTAAAGCTTTGCTGATTACACTAGGAGAGCCGCTCAGACCACACTTATGCTCATGAGCGCCACCTAGTAGGCATAATGTTCATGAAATATATCAATCAGAAGAAAAAACAAAACTCATTATGGCCACTAGATTGCGCTGGTGCTCATAGAAAATAATCAAATGAGGCAAAATTGCTCTACTGATTACATTGGGAGAGCCACTCAGGCCAACCCTTGAGTCTATGTACAGTGGCCATTTCATAACCTTTAGTGAATCGTGTTTATAGTGTTTTATCCAACTCTTTTTTATATTCCAATCAAAATGACAATACTAAGGCAGCTTGAGAGTTTACGTTAAGTTAACAGGCATGTGATTTGCATAGAGAATGTCACTCATTAATTACAATGTGCTGATAGCTCTGTTCTGTTAAGTGATCCATTAGAGTACAGAGCCAGAATTATTCCTTATTTCTCCCAGGAATGCGTCTCCTGCGCTGAACATCCTGTTCTGTATCATTTACGGGGCTTAATGATCTAAATGTATCTTTTATCCTATCAGTGTAGGTGATGAAGCTTCCGTTAAGTCTATAACTGTATTTTTATAAAGAATTTGCATAGCCATTCACCCAATAAAAGTGCATGTACATTTTGTTCTGTACGAATAAGGCAAAAAAAACCAAAAACAAATGTAAATAGGCCATATCCTGCGCTGTTCGAATGTAAAATCGTTGTGGGAATAACTGCATTTAGCCACTAGAGGGAGCTAAGTATTATTGGATATGTAGCACCATCTAGTGGCTGAATACAGTATTTTGAGAATAATACAAACACTGAGAGACTGAAGTGTGTCCCTTGGCTTGTTATATCTCTTAGGAATGCCATGAATAACAAAAAAAGCTGCTCTTATACACCTCTATTAGATTACCCGGAGCGTTGTGGGTGTTTCCTATAACTAAAGAATCTGGTAACATAGCCAGGAGGGTAGAACTGGGAACCTCACAGACAGTATGAGCCTGTGAGTTCTCAGCTTGGTCTACCTGACTACATAGTTCTGTCCATCCAGTCCTAAGATTTAGGCAGCTGTGCCACACACCACAGCCCTGTCTGTCAGGGCAGAAGACATGATCTTTCTTACACTTACAGGCATACCTCCCAACATTTTGAGATGGGAATGAGGGACACCTACTAGCAAATGTATGTAGGCATAGGACACGCCCCCCCCGCCACACCCCCTTAAAGGAGAATTAACCCAAAAAAAAAGGTTAAGTAAACCCACAAGTGCCTTTTTTTACCACTACTACTTCCTTTATACAGTGGAACCTTGGATTACAAGCATAATCCTTTCCAGGAGAATGCTTATAATCCAAAACGCACTCGCATATCAAAGCGAGTTTCCCCATAGAAGTCAATGGAAACTAAGATAATTTGTTCCGCCTTGACTTCTATTACATGCAATACCGCATGTGGCCAGAGGTGGGGGGGCGCCGGAGATCCTCAGAGAATACTTGGGGACAGCTCGGCTGAACTCGGAAAGCCTCGGAATGGCTCAGAGACACTCGGGAACGGAGTATTTCCGAGTGTTTCCGAGTATTTCCAAGTCATTCCGAGTATTTCCGAACGGCTCCGAACCTTTCCAAGTGTCCCCGGTGCCCCCGCACCTCTGGCCAAATGCGGTACTGCACACCCTATTAGCTTGAATTCTGCTTGTTTTGCGAGACAGCACTCGCAAAACGAGTCAGAATTAAAAAAAAAAAAAAGCTGCTCGTCTTTCAAAACGCTCATTAACCCCGTTACTCGTAAACCAAGGACAGAGGGACATTGCCCCAAATCAGGGACAGTCCCTTGAAATCAGGGACAGTTGGGAGGAATGCTTACAGGTCTCCTGGCAGCCCAAACTTGTGATTGGACAGTGAAAGGTGATACAGCTGACCAGTGGCGTCGCTAGGGGGTGGCTTTTGGGGCTATAGCCCCGAATCTGGGGCCCATAGCCCCGAGTCCCTGCAGGGGTCCCCAAGGGGCAGGGAGGCTCTCTGGGGACCCCGATTTTAAGGGGGAGGCTCTCTGGGGACCCTGATTTAAGGGGGAGGCCCTCTGGGGACCCTGATGTAAGGGGGCTCTCTGGGGACTCTGATGTAAGTGGGGGGCTCTCTGGGGACCCTGATGTAAGGAGAAGGCTCTCTGGGGACCCTGATGTAAGTGGGGGGCTCTCCGGGGACCATGATGTAAGTGGCGGGCTCTCTGGGGACCATGATGTAAGTGGGGGGCTCTCTGGGGATCATGATGTAAGGAGGAGGCTCTCTGGGGACCCTGATGTAAGTGGGGGGCTCTCCAGGGACCATGATGTAAGTGGCGGGCTCTCTGGGGACTATGATGTAAGTGGGGGGCTCTCTGGGGACCATGATGTAAGTGGGGGGGCTCTCTGGGGACTATGATGTAAGTGGGGGGGCTCTCTGGGGACTATGATGTAAGTGGGGGGCTCTCTGGGGACCATGATGTAAGGAGGAGGCTCTCTGGGGACCCTGATGTAAGGAGAAGGCTCTCTGGGGACCCTGATGTAAGGAGGAGGCTCTCTGGGGACCCTGATGTAAGGAGAAGGCTCTCTGGGGACCCTGATGTAAGTGGGGGGCTCTCCGGGGACCATGATGTAAGTGGGGGGCTCTCTGGGGACCCTGATGTAAGGAGGAGGTTCTCTGGGGACCCTGATGTAAGTGGGGGGCTCTCCGGGGACCATGATGTAAGTGGCGGGCTCTCTGGGGACCATGATGTAACTGGGGGGCTCTCTGGGGACCATGATGTAAGTGGGGGGCTCTCTGGGGACCATGATGTAAGTGGGGGGCTCTCTGGGGACCATTATGTAAGTGGGGGGCTCTCCGGGGACCATGATGTAAGTGGGGGGGCTCTCTGGGGATATACACACATATATTACATGTGTATGCCCACCCAAGCGTATGACTTTCTTTAATACGCTGCTATGGGCTCTAGCCCCAGATCTTTTGTAGACCTAGCAACGCCCCTGCAGCTGACTGATTACCTCACCCCTCCGTCCTTTGCTCTCCTATCAGTTTTTCCCTTTTCGAACACAAGTACTGTAGCACAGCTGATTGGCTCCTTGAGCTGCTTCTCCTTCTCCTAGTCTGAGTTCTGTTGTGCAGGGACTGCAAGTGGCTGATGACGAGACAAATTCAGGTACTTACACTGTTTGTGTTTTTCTATCTCCTGAAGCTCAGCTTTAAATATAGCCATGTTCCCGCATTTAACCTTCTACTAGGTTAGTGTGTTTTTGGAGCCGGTCAGTTATTCCTGTAGAGGTGATTGTGGTTTTTATGACGCACTTCACACTTTAGTGAGCTCTTCCTCCAGATCTCTGGACATAAGAGAGTTGGGTATTTCCCCCCCAGAGAATACCTTCCCTAAACCTGCACTTCTCACCAAGCTTTGCTACTGCTTATGTAAGAGCCATATATATATAGGTGGAGGAAGCACTGCATTACTTTATGCTTCATGCACCACCATTGCCCCAGTGACTCCCTTCACTCTTCCTCCTGTCTCTTTATCTCTGACTTTGGAGCCGTCTCTCTTTTTCTCTTTCTTTCGTTCTTTCATTCTTTTCTTTTGTTGTCCTGTAATCTGCTCCCGTTACTCCTTTTTCTGTCCATCTGTCCTCTCTACCCTCCTTTGTCTTTCCCTTGCTCTCTCTCTCTCTCTCTCTCTCTCTCTCTCTCTTTCCTTATGTAGCAAAATCTTTAACCTCTTCCAGCCTAATGAGGACCTTCAAGGCCAAAGCCAGCTGACATCCTTCAATATGTAATGGGTTGTGAGGCATAGTGGGTGCAAAGATGGTGAAAGTCATTGGGCGCCAGCCACTTCTTGGATGCCAAAGAGGTTTTGTTTCTTTTAACAGTCCTTTTATATTTTGAAGGGAAAGAGAGCTGGGGCCAGGACACCCTTAAGCAGTTGCAATTTCAATTAGCAGACTCCAAGACTTCAATAGCAGGACAGCCGTACAGGGAAAGATAGCAAGGCGCCACTTCTGCACGTGCAGGATTGCTGTCTCCTATGGCAACAGTACTTAACAGTTGCTAACACAAAGTTCAACAGCTTCACTACAACTTCTACTTGTAGTTCATCAGCCCCTTGAGCTCCTAGTTCCTCACTGGACTCTCTGATTCACTGACTCTGAATCCCATGAGCTCCTCAAGGCTTTTGCGGTGGTATCTCCCTCAAACGTCACCCACGCTTCTCTGCTGGGTCCCTAACTTGGCACGCCAGATACTTTTCAAGCTCGGCTCGGTCCCGGGCTTGATACACAAGGCTGCTCTGCAAGCTTCACCTCCGCTGGTTGGGTCCCTAACTTGATCACCGCCTAAAGTTTCTCGATTCTCTGCCCATTCGATGAGAATACTGCTCCGGTACTTGCTTCAGTTACTCACTGTGGTCCCTGGTAAAGGTGGTTGGTCCCTTAGTGGCGACAGCTTTCCTTCTACCTCCGACCATGACAGGTTTTCTGGCCGGCAGAACTGTCACTTTTGGTTGGACTGCAAGCTGCAGTCCCAACCCTGCGCTGCCTTGTCACTTCTGGATAGGCCCTCACACAGCCTAGCAGCCGGATGTCCCCGGGTAGGCCCAATCTCCAGTCTAGCAGTGGCACAGAACATAGATTACCTGACCTCACCCAAATATATAGGCTCTCCCAGCAGGCCAAGGGATTCAAGAAAACCCCTCCCCATTGACTGAGATACCCCATATACCCATAACCTGACCTTGGGTTGCCCTTCTCATATCTAGTACCACCAAGTTCCCGGCCACCTATTGGTAGACGAGAAAAGTGCAATAAGGCCAAACTTAGGGAGAAATCAATAGATCAATGAACTGCAGTAGCTACTGCTGACAAGGAATTTGGTGAGGAGCTCCCTGACTAAACCCCATGGTGCTATCTTCTCCCCCTGCCCAAGAAACTATGTCTCGGAGTTTGCAAAAAACAATTTGAGCTCCCAAGCCTGAGAGCGTATGTCCTGACAAAAATTGGGATAGGTAGGGAAACAGGGAAAGGGTTAACAGTACAACAAAATGTATGTGGCGTACCAAACATAAAATAGTCACGTATGACATCCAGACATTAAAATGGTTATTTACGCTTTAAAGGCGGAAAAGCAATAGCATTGCTCCCTAACTATCTATCTAATATATACAGTTGGGACAATATACAAATGGTTAGTGTTGTTATCTGGCTAGATCCCTGCCTCTCCTTGGCCAAGGAAGATGCACCAACAAAGCAACACCTGAAAGAGAGAAATCAGAACAATGCAAAAGCATCTTATCCTATAAGAACATGGTCCTTGCTCCCCCTCTCTCTCTCTCTCTCACACTCACTCTTTATCACTCTTTCTCCCTCTCTCTGGCTCGCTCTCTCATTCTTGCTCCCTCGCTCCCGTTTTCTCTCCCTCTGTCTCTCCCTCTCTCTCTCTCCATCTGTCTCTCCCCCTCTCCCTCCGTCTCTCCCCCTCTCCCTCCGTCTCTCCCCCTCTCCCTTCGTCTCTCCCCCTCTCCCTCCGTCTCTCCCCCTCTCCCTCCCCCTCTCCCTCCGTCTCTCCCCCTCTCCCTCCGTCTCTCCCCCTCTCCCTCCCCCTCTCCCTCTGTCTCTCCCCCTCTCCCTCCGTCTCTCCCCCTCTCCCTCCCCCTCCCCCTCCCCCTCTCCCTCTGTCTCTCCCCCTCTCCCTCCCCCTCTCCCTCCATCTCTCCCCCTCTCCCTCCCCCTCTCCCTCCGTCTCTCCCTCCGTCTCTCCCCCTCTCCCTCCGTCTCTCCCTCCCCCTCTCCCCCTCTCCCTCCGTCTCTCCCCCTCTCCCTCCCCCTCTCCCTCCGTCTCTCCCCCTCTCCCTCCCCCTCTCCCTCCGTCTCTCCCCCTCTCCCCCTCTCCCTCCCCCTCTCCCTCCGTCTCCCCCCCTCTCCCTCCGTCTCTCCCCTTCTCCCTCCCCCTCTCCCTCCGTCTCTCCCCCCCTCCTCCTCTCCCTCCCCCTCTCCTCCGTCTCTCCCCCTCTCCCCCTCTCCCTCCCCCTCTCCCTCCGTCTCTCCCCCTCTCCCTCCATCTCTCCCCTTCTCCCTCCCCCTCTCCCTCCGTCTCTCCCCCTCTCCCTCCCCCTCTCCCTCCATCTCTCCCTCCGTCTCTCTTCCTCTCCCTCCCCCTCTCCCTCCCCCTCTCCCCCTCTCCCTCCGTCTCTCCCCCTCTTCCTCCCCCTCTCCCTCCGTCTCTCAGCCTCTCTCCCTCTGTCTCTCCCCCTCTCTCCCTCCGTCTCTCTCTCTCTCTCTCTCTCTCCCTCACTTTTCTCTCTCTCGCTCCCTTTCCCTCCCTCGCTCGCTCTCTCTCTCTCTCTGTCTGAGTGATTTCTGGAAGGGAATGCTCAGTCCTCCATCCAATGATACTTTACACTTGGCTTCCCTCGTCATGCTGGAAGACTTCTCACACTGCGGTGTCGTCCTGTGTGCTGGATGTGGGCAGACACTGGAGATATCACTTTCAGCTCAGACACTCTCCTGTCATTCTCTATGTATGACATTATCACATCAATGACCCCGGGGACACTACAGCTGTGCGGGGGTCTCCACACCATCAATATAACTCTGCTGCACCCATCAAACTCTGAAATATCACTTCTAAATAGGGATGACCCTTAAAGCACTTCAGATCTTCTAAAAATTCTTTATTATTCCAAGCATGGCTGTTCATATAATTTAAGATGAACATTTTAGCAAAGGTCAACTTTAAATGTTAATTCCAGTGCTCCAGGCAACTCCCTTTGGTTCATTCCTTTTAAACTTGGCTGTGTAATAATTTGTTATCGCTATGGATTACGAGCATAATCCATTCCAGAAGCATGCTTGTAATCCAAAGCACTCGTATATCAAAGCGAGTTTCCCCATAGGAATGAATGGAAACTCAGATAATTTGTTCCAGTGTTACTGCTAGTGTATGCAGTACCGCATGTGGCCAGAGGTGGGGGGCGCCAGAGACACTCGGAAGCACTCGGAGACCACTTGAAGACATTTAGAGACACTTGGAGATGTTCAGAGACGCTCGGAGACACTCAGGAACAGATTCACTGGCGCCCCCGCACCTCTGGCCACATGCGGTACTGCACACCCCAGAAGCTTGAATCCTGCAAGACAACGCTCGCAAATCGAGTCAGGTTTAAAAAAAAAAAAACAGCTCGTATTGCAAAGTGCTCGTAAATCGCATTACTCACAATCTGATGTTTTACTGTATACAGTTTATTTGGTAACATTACATGTCTGCATTATTGCATTATATATATATATATATATATATATATATATATATATATATATATATACACAGCAAACAGTATCATTCTGAAATAAAGCTCCACCTTTTATCATTAAAAAGATGTCCTTGAGCTGTGCTCTAGTGACTTTGCCTAGGCTGAGATGATGTCATCAGTCTGCTGCAACCAGGTAGAAGCATTTCCTCAGTCCCCCTCCCCAGTAATCAGACTGTACATTGTAACTTTATAGCAAGTCATAAAGTGATACAAATCTGCAGCATGTATTTGTAGCAAGTGACAAGAAAGACATAAAACATTCTTTGTAGTAGGCGGACTTTTAAGGTTCCCACTGTGTGACACGTATGTTAAAAAGTAATAATTAATTTATAGTCAGGTCCATAAATATTGGGACATCGACACAATTCTAATCTTTTTGGCTCTATACACCACCACAATGGATTTGAAATGAAACAAACAAGATGTGCTTTAACTGCAGACTTTCAGCTTTAATTTGAGGGTCTTTACATCCAAACCAGGTGAACGGTGTAGGAATTACAACAGTTTGTAAATGTGCCTCACACTTTTTAAGGGACCAAAAGTAATGGGACAATTGGCTGCTCAGCTGTTCCATAGCCAGGCTTGTGTTATTCCCTCGTTATCCCATTTACAAGAAGCAGATAAAAGGTCCAGAGTTCATTTCAAGTGTGCTATTTGCATTTGGAATCTGTTGCTGTCAACTCTCAATATGAGATCCAAAGAGCTGTCACTGTCAGTGAAGCAAGCCATCATTAGGCTGAAAAAACAAAACAAACCCATCTCTACGCTGATGACACCCAAATCTATCTCTCCACCCCCCAGCTCTCTCCATCTGTCTCCTCACGCATTACCAACTTACTAGCAGACATATCAGCCTGGATGTCACATTACTTCCTCAAACTCAACCTATCCAAAACCGAGCTCATGTGATTTCCTCCCTCAGGTGCCACTTCCCCTGATTTCCATGTCAATATCAACGGCTCAACTATCAACCCATCTCCCCACGCCAAGGTCCTAGGTGTAATCCTGGACTCTGAACTAACCTTTCACCCCACATTCTATCACTATCCAAAGCTTGCCGCCTCAATCTCCACAACATCTCCAAGATACACCCCTTCCTAATCAATGTCACCACAAAGCTTCTAATCCACTCCCTGGTCATCTCCTTCGCCTCGACTACTGCAACTCCCTCCTCATTGGTTTACCTCTAAATCGGCTATCCCCACTTCAGTCCATCATGAACGCTGCTGCCAGGCTCATCCACCACACAAACCGCTCAGCGTCTGCTATACCCCTCTGCCAATCTCTCCATTGGCTGCCACTCAGTCACCAAATTAAATTCAAGATACTAACTATAACTTACAAAGCCATCCACAACCTGGCCCCCAGCTACATCTCTAACCTAGTCACAAAATACCAATCTAATCGTTCTCTTCGCTCCTCCCAAGACCTCCTGCTCTCAAACTCCCTTGTCACCTCATCCCATGCTTGCCTTCAGGACTTCTCCAGAGCCTCTCCCATCCTCTGGAATGCTCTACCCCAATCCGTCCGATTTTCTCCTACTTCATCCACTTTCAGACGATCCCTGAAAACTCATCTCTTCAGAGAAGCCTATCTGGCCCCCACCTAACAACTGTACATTTATCTTCTCAATCAGCACATCACCCATAGTTATTACCTCTTGTAACTCTTGACCTTCCCTCTTAGATTGTAAGCTCTAAGGAGCAGGGCCCTCTGATTCCTACTGTATCAAATTGTATTGTATTTGTACTGTCTACCCTCAAGTTGTAAAGCGCTACGTAAACTGTTGGCGTTATATAAATCCTGTATAATAATAATAATAATAATAATAACAAACCCATCAGAAAGATAGCAAAAACATTAGGTGTGGCCAAATCAACTGTTTGGAACATCCTTAAAGAAAAAGAACGCACCGGTGAGCTCAGCAACACTGCTTCACAGTGCAGATAGACAATGACCCGAAGCATACTGCGAAAGCAACCAAAGTGTTTTTTTAAGGGAAAGAAGTGGAATGTTATGCAATGGCCAAGTCAATCACCTGACCTGAATCCGATTGAGCATGCATTTCACTTGCTGAAGACAAAACTGAAGGGAAAATGCCCCAAGAACAAGCAGGAACTGAAGACAGTTGCAGTAGAGGCCTGGCAGAGCATCACCAGGGATGAAACCCAGCGTCTGGTGATGTCTATGCATTCCAGACTTCAGGCTGTAATTGGCTGCAAAGGATTGGCAACCAAGTATTAAAAAGTGAAAGTTTGATGGATGATTGTTAATCTGTCTCATTACTTTTGGTCCCTTAAAAAGTGGGAGGCACATATACAAACTGTTGTAATTCCTACACCGTTCACCTGATTTGGATGTAAATACCCTCAAATTAAAGCTGGTGTATAGAGCCAAAAGATTAGAATTGTGTCGATGTCCCAATATTTATGGACCTGACTGTATTTATTTATTCAATATTTATAAAATTAAAATATATTTATTTATTTATTTATTTATTTCAGGTACTTATATAGCGCCGTCAATTTACGCAGCACTTTACATATACATTGTACATTCACATCAGTCATATAATAAAATATCTCAGCCAGTTGAATAATAAATCTATCCATATCTGGGTTATTCATACCACTGAAACTCATTTATATAAATTAAATTTTTTATTACTGAAAAAAAATAAATTATCATTCTTTAATATCAATGCGTTATGTAGCCAGAGTTCCCTAAGAGTCCGCCCTCTACAAGGACTTTCTGATATCTTACTATGCATATCTGAACGTGGTACTACAAAGCAAACATTGGCCTGCATGCATACTCAAGTTTAGCAAGTGACAGGCTGCAGCAGGGGCTCATCTGTGTCAGATATTTGTGAACACAGCTAAATACAGTAGCTGCACGGGTACCAGGATTTACATGACACGTGTAATCTCTGAGCCGGCATCGCAGCATGGGAAGTAGATGGTGACCTCTGAACAAAGATGACTCCGTCCTTCTGGAGAGAAAAGCAAATGAAGGCATTGTCAGGAGGCATAATGCGATCTCTGGGAGACGTAATATATACCTGAAACACATTATTCAGCATATATGTATTTTGCAGGGAGAAGTATATCCAGTGCTAGGTCCATATTAAAAGGTCACTGAAAATGACAATTTTAATTGGGCCGCAGAGGTTTGAAAACTTCATGGCAAACCCAGTGCAGAATTTAACACCAAAGCATCTATTTATAAAATAGTGTCTAGTGTCCAGTCCAGTGTCTAATTCTTTCCTATGATTGCCAGCTCCATCTAGTGGCCATTATAAGGTATTTTCCTTAAATACCTCAATCCCGAAAATACCGCATTATGGCCACTAGATGGAGCTGACAATCATAGGAAATAAACATATTTGACAAAAAACTGAATTTATTCTGTTTTTTGTGAATGCAGGGACCGTTTTTTTGTAAATACTGTAGACCCCACATAGTATGTCTGGTATTGATTCGTCATATGGTTCTACTTGTCAGAAAATAAAGGAAAGTAATAATTTAGCGGGAACTGTCCTTTAATTTCCCAGGGAAACACCCCATTTTCCTGCATTGTGGTAGCGTGGGTATTAGCCCATATTACGCAACATGAGAAAACACACGTGGGTATGCTATGATATATATATTTATTCCTAATGGTACCGCAATGCACCTTGCCAATGGACATGTGTTACAGCCACTTATAAAGTAACGCACTACCATGCGTTCTGGTAAGCTATGTTACACCAAAAAATACATGCACCTTTTCAGATGCATTTTATTATATCAGGCAGCTCTTATACAACGCATGGAAATGTGCATGTGCATTACACGCACTGCAAGTATGGACCCAGCGTTGGGCTAGGTTCACATTTGTGGGCTGCAGGAACATGTGCAAGATAGTGTGCGTTCCTGCAATGTACAACAAAAATGCATTCCCTTTTCAGGAAGGAAAGAAAGAATGAAGAAGGGAGTAAAAAAAGTAGGAAGGAAGGGGTCAAAAATGAAGAAAGAAGGAAGCGGGAAAGGAAGCAGGAAAGGAGAGGAAAGGAAGAGAGAGGGAATGAAGAAAGGGAAAGGATGAAAGAAGGAGGGGGTTAGAATGAGAAGGAAGAAGGAAAGGAAATAGGAAGCAAAAGATGAAGAAGGGAAGGAATGAAGGAAACAAGGGAGGAAGAAGGGAAGGAAAGAAGTAGGAAGGGATGACGAAGGTATTGGAAGAAGACGAAAATAAGGGATTAAAGGGGAAGGAAGGAAGCAGAGAAGGAAAGAATAAAGAAGGAAAGTAAAGAGAAAAAAAAGATGGAGAAGGGAAGGAAATAAAAATAAAGAATGAAGGAAGGAATGAAGAAGGGTATGAAAGAAGAATGAAGGAATGGATAGGAAAAGAAAGAAAATGAGAGGAAAGGATAGATAGGAAAGGAAAGGAAAGAAAAGGAAAGGAAAGGAAAGGAAAGGAAAGGAAAAGAAAGGAAAGGAAAGGAAAGGAAGAAGGAGGGAATGAAGAAAGGTCAGGAGTGAAAGAAAGAGAGGATTAAAAAGACAAGGAAGAAGGAAAGGAAACAGGAAAGAATAGATGAAGAAGGGAAGGAAAGAAGAAGGAAGGAATGAAGGAAATAAGGGAGGAAGAAGGGAAGGAAAGAAGAAGAAAGCGATGATGCAAGGACTGGAAGAAGAAGATGGGAAGGGATTAAAAGGGAAGGAAGGAAGGGGAGAAGGAAGGAAGCAGAGAAGGAAAGAATAAAGAAGGAGAGTAAAGAGGAAAAAAAGATGACGAAGAGAAGGAAAAAGGAAGGAAATAAAAAAAAATAGTAAAGGAAGGAATGAAGAAGGGAATGAAAGAAGAATGAAGGAATAGATAGGAAAGGAAAGAAAATGAGAGGAAAGGAAAGGGAAGGAAATGAAAGGAAAGGAAAGGCAATGAAAGGAAAGGAAAGGATAGGAAAGGAAAGGAAGAAGGAGGGAATGAAGTAGGGGAAGGGATGAAAGAAGGGAGGATTAGAAAGAAAAGGAAGAAGGAAAGGAAAAAGGAAGGAAAAGATAAGGAAGGGGAGGAAAAAGAAGGAAATTTAATAAAAGAATAAAGGAAGGAATGAAGAAGGGAATGAAGGAATAGATCGGAAAGGAAAGAAAATGAGAGGAAAGGACAGCACAGACAAGGAAAGGAAGAAGGAGGGAATTAAGAAAGGGAAGGGATGAAAAAAAGAAGGGGATTAAAAAAGACAAGGAAGAAGGAAAAGAAACAGGAAGCAAAAGACAAAGAAGGGAAGGAAAGAAGAAGCAGGGAATGAATAAAGGGAAGGGATGAAAGAAGGAGGGGATTAAAAAGACAAGGAAAGGAAACAGGAAGGAAAATATAAAAAAAGGGAAGGAAAGAAGAAGGAAGGAATGAAGGAAACATGGGAGGAAGATGGGAAGGAAAGAAGAAGAAAGGGATGATGAAGGGAATGGAAGAAGAAGAAAGGAAGGGATTAAAAGGGACAGAATGAAGGGGAGACTGAAGAAATCAGAGAAGGAAGGAATGAAGAAGGAAAGTAAAGAGGGGGAAAAAAAGATGAAGACGTGAAGGAAAAGGGAAGGTAATAAAAAAAGAAGGAAGGAGAGAATGAAGGAAAAAAATTAAAAATAGAAGGAAGGAAAAGGGAAGGCAGGAAGAAGCATAAAACATGGTTTTATTCTATAAAGTACAAAAAGTGCATTTTGGTGTGGTGTGATTTTTGTGTTTAGAGCAGTCCAGCCCTGAAATGAATAAACTGCCCTAAACATGACCCATGAAATTGTGCAAAATCAGGCGTGCACCATCGCACCTACATAGGTATGAACAGGACCGTAACGCTCTTGGCATTTGTATGTTTTCCCTTTTTTGTGTACATTTTATTTGTCCTTCCTCATGACTCCACTTATCTAGTTTTTGTCAAAATTCGGGGGGGATGAGATCTCTGAAGTTTGCTGACTAGAGCCATAATCTCATCCATTGACGCCCGGTTATGTAAATGTTGATGAATGCTCGTCCTGTTTAATAATGACAGACCTAGGATGTTGTTGGAAGCAGATGGCAGCGGGTAGAACATCTGCCTTGTTAATAAGTGAGGCAGGGTGTCCCAGGCGTGAAGACGCAGCACCTTTAGACGTCTTCCTGGCTATCATTGGCTCCTGGAAAGCAGGCAATGGCGTTGTGACAACTTAAACACTCACCCGCCATCCTGCAGAAATCTGCGTAATGGTTTATTTTAGTCCAGGAAATGTCGGGTAATAAATATCATGACTCTTCTTAATACGAGCTCTTGTGTCACACCTGAGATCAGAAATTAATGAGCTTCTATGTCTGTGTACAGTGAGATAAAAATAAGTCCTCCAGCTGCTCCCTGATGTCAGCATTCAGAGGATCCACATCTGCCGCAATGAGGAACTTACTGGATTTAGTAAAACAGTGCATGTGTCTCTGTACTGTAACTGGAATTGGACTTCCTCCACTCATGGAAAGGGGTCAGTTTTATGGCAAGTCGATACACTGATATTTTACTGAAAGGAAGAAAAAATAGGAAGGAAGGAAGGAAGGAAGGAAGGAAGGAAGGAAGGAAGGAAGGAAGGAAGGAAGGAAGGAAGGAAGGAAGGAAGGAAGGAAGGAAGGAAGGAAGGAAGGATGGAAAGGAACAGTGGTGCAGTGGTTAGCACTCTCGCCTAGCAGTAAAAAGGGTCGCTGGTTCGAATCCCAACCACGACACTACCTGCCTGGAGTTTGCATGTTCTCCCTGTGCCTGCGTGGGTTTCCTCCGGGTACTCCGGTTTCCTCCCACACTCCAAAGACATGCTGGTAGGTTAATTGGCTTCTGTCCAAAATTGGCCCTAGTATATGAATGGGGACCTTGGATTGAGGGTAGGGACTGATGTGAGTGTGCGATGTACAGGGTTAGGGACAAGGGTCAGGGTTGTAGACACACACTCACTCAGGTTGAACTGGATGGACTGGTGTCTTTATTCAACCTTACTAACTATGTAACTATGTAACTATGAAAGGAAGGAAGGAAGGAAGGAAGGAAGAAAAAGAAAGAAAGAAAGAAAGAAAGAAAGTAAGTAGGAAGGAAGGCATGAAGAATGGAAATAGGGGATGAAGAAGGGAAGGAAAAAAGAGGGAAGGAAGGAATGAAAAAGGGAAGGAAAGAAGGAAGAAAAGGCAAGAAGAAGAAAGGTAGGGATGAAAGGAAACAGGGAAGGAAGCGAAGAGGGAAGGAAGGGATAAAGAAGGGAAGGAAAAAAGAATGAAAGAAGGGAAGAAAATAAAAATGAAAGAAGGGATAAAAAGGAAAAAGGAGAAGGTAGGAAGAGCTGAAAAGGGGAAGAAAAGAAGAAGGAAGTAAGGGAAAGAAAGAAAGAATGGCATGAAAAAGCGAAAGAAAAAGTAGGAAGGAAGGGATGAAGAATGGAAATAGGGGATGAAGAAGGGAAGGAAAAAAGAGGGAAGGAAGGAATGAAAAAGGGAAGGAAATAAGGAAGAAAGGCAAGAAGAAGAAGAAAGGTAGGGATGAAAGGAAACAGGGAAAAAAGGGATGAAGAAGGGAAGAAAAGAAGGGAAGGAAAAAAGAACGAAAGAAGGGAAGGAAATAAGAATGAAAGAAGGGATAAAAAAGGAAAAAGGAGAAGGTAGGAAGAGCTGAAAAAGGGACTAAAAGAAGAAGGAAGTAAGGGAGAAAGAAGGGAAGGAAATAAGAATGAAAGAAGGGATAAAGAAGGAAAAGATTAAGGAAGGGAAGAAAAGAAGAAGGAAGGGATGATGAAGGAAAAAGAAGGAAGGAAGGGCCGAAAAAGGGAAGAAAAGAAGAAGGAAGGAAGGGAAAAGGAAGGGAAGGGAATAGGAATGAAAGAAGGGATAAAGAAGGAAAAGATGATGGTAGCAAGCACTGAAAAAGCGAAGGATAAAAAAGTGTTAAGGAAGAGAAGGGGAAAAAAAAGCAAGGATGGGATGATGAAGGAAAAACAAGAAGGAAGGAAGGGCTGAAAAGGAAAGAAAAGAAGAAGGAAGGAATGGAAAAAGAAGGGAAGGAAACAAGAATGAAAGAAGGGATAAAGAAGGAAAAAGGAGAAAGTTGGAAGGGCAGAAAAAGGGAAGGATAAAAAAAGGTTAAGGAAGGGAAGGAAAGAAGAAGGAAGGAACGGATGATGAAGGGCAAGAAAAGAAGAAGGAAGGGAAGGGATAAACAAGGGAAGGAAGGGATGAAGAAGGAAGGAATGAAGAAAGAAGGAAAGATAAAGGAAGGAAGACTTGAAGAAGGGATGAAAACAAGAAGAAATGATGGCATGAAAAGCAGAAGGAAAGAAGTAGGAAGGAAGGGATGAAGAATGGAAAGAATGGATGAAGAAGGGAAGGAAAAAAGGAGGGAAGAAAAGAAGGAAAGAAGAAGAAAGGTAGGCTAAAGGGAAGAGGGAAGGAAGGGATGAAGAAGGGAAGCAAAGAAGGAGAAAGAGAGGGATGAAGAAGGAAAAAGAAGAAGGAATAAAAGGTTGAAAAGGGAAGGAAAGAAGAAGGAAGGAAGGGATAAAGAAGGGAAGGAAATAAGAATGAAAGAAGGTATAAAGAAGGAAAAAGAGAAGGTAGGGAAGGCTGAACAAGGGAAGGATAGAAAAGGGATAAGGAAGGGAAGGAAAGAAGAAGGAAGGAATAGATGAAGAAGGGAAAGAAAAGAAGAACAAAGGAAGGGATGAACAAGAGAAGAAAAGGAGAAAGGAAAGAAGGGATGAAGAGAGAAGGAAAGAAAAGGAAGGAAGATTTGAAGAAGGGAAGTTAGGGAAAGAAAAACCAAGGAATGGATGAAGGAGGGAAAGAAAGAATGATAGACTGATAAAATGATAGAAGATGAAGAAAAGAGGAATGAATAAAAAAAAGGAAAGCAGAAAAAAGGGATGAAATGAGAGAATGAAAAGAAGAAGGAAGAAAGGGAGAAAAAAAGAGGAAGGAAGGAAAAAGGGAAGGAAAACGGAAGAAAGAGATGAAGAGTTATTGCTCCCCACTCCAGTGTGTGCAGAAATATGTGCATCACAATCAAAATTTTCATACGTAGGCCCCCAATGCATGTGTTTACAGTTAAATGTGTGTATATGTGGGGGCTCCAATTTTTTAAGGGGGTGGGGATTAAATGATTGGGTGTAACTTTATTTCTTTTAGTCTGGGTTCACTCTAGCATCACATGCGGTTCACAGGAGGGGTCTGGTGCGTCCCCATTCACCGTTTTAGGTCCGATTTCAGCCCAAATTTTTGGCTGAATTCAGACCTAAAATGGACCAAAACACACACAGGTTTCCTGTGCAAATTTGCACCGGAGCCGCAGCGGAGGTATGTGAACCGGCTCCATAGTGAGTCGGGCAAAGTCTCCTGTTGTTGTGAATTTCCCCGCATCCGATTTGCAATAGTGTGAACCCAGCTTTACACCTTTCTTTTTATCGCTGAACTTTTTATCAAATAGGGAATCAAGGGACTACTACTTTGTTGTGACAGGTTCTCTTTAATAAACCATCAGGATTTTTTTAGATCATTGATTTCTCACCTGCCCTCCATTTGAGCTCCATTGGAGCTTCCAGAGCACAGATTGTGCTCCATTACCTTCTCCCCAGGGAATGCGACGGCCAAATTGAAGTGATATAATACACATTGCTTCTCCCCCCCTCTACCCAGTGGCACCTGCACTGCCAGTGGCATGCCAGCTTCTGTCTTGACTCCCAAGAGCCTGCCCTGTGTGGGGAAGGGACTTTTGAGAGATGTGGTTCTGGGAGCATACCTACAACAATAGGAACTGACCTCCCAGCAGTTGCCCCTGCACGCATTTTACAATCCTGAGGACGATGTCATAGGGAGTAATAAAAGCTGTTCTTGGAGAAGAAAAATAATTGTTGGAATATGACCTACAGGGGTAGAGGAAGGTATTGGGGGTACATTTTGGTATTGCTTGGACATACGCTTTACAGACAATGCAACACCTAGAGAAAAGATGGAATTAAAAGGAACAAAAATTAGCAAAAGAGTCAAGTTGGTGTATTGTGTATTAACGTTAATGCTCCACCTCAGTGGCATGATCTTTTATGCAAGTTTTCCCCTCCTCCTCCACAAAATGCTTTCTCCAGCTTTCTCCCACAGCATCTAGGTGGCGATGGCGTCATCCTCAGGCCGGATCTCAGAGAATGTTGAGTAGACCATATCTCACGAGAAGATGATCCTGCAGTGTGCTGTTGTGTCTTCTCTTGAAGCTACTCAACATTTCCAGGGATCTTGTTGGCAAGATGATGATGTCACCCCCTGCACTATGAAAGGTAAGTAAATTATCTGACTATTCCCCCCTCCCCATAGGTACTTTTATGCAGCATTGTTGTGAGGGAGGGGGACACCTTGAATAAGTGGAAGGTCTACTTATTGTTGAATTTACAACCAGCAGTCCACACTAATAATAATTTGTGTTCTCCTTCCAGGGTACAATGCAGCTGTACTGGGCACTATGCATGCCGCTGATGTTGTGGGTTGCCATATCGTTCAGCTCAGCGCAGAGCGGAGATGAAGCCTTGGCTGATTTAGGCTCTGGATTCCTCCCAACCAACCAGCAAGACCAGCCCAAGGAGCCCCAGCATAACCCACCACCCACCAATAAGTGTCAGATGACCTTCGTGACCCCTCGCCAGGAGTCATGCGTGAGGAAGGACAATGGTCGGAGCATTAAGGAAGATGTACAGTACCTACAGAACCTTCTCCAGGACCACAACAGGGTTTTGCAGAGTTTGAAGTACACAGTGAACGTTGACGCTCAGGACCTTGGCTACCAGGAGGTCATCACACAACATAATAAAGGAATACGAGAGGACAACAAGGAATTCTACGGGACGCTGAATAAAGTCATAGATGAGCTCCACACTCGGATGGACGACGATGGCTCGGATATTCCAGACGAGAAGAAAAAGTAGGGATCAGATCTGTTGTGTGCTACTTTACTGTCCTGAAATCTGGGTGAACACTTTTCTTTGGATCTTCAAACAGTTACAGTATGTAGTACAGTGGTCTCCAAACTGCAGCCCAGGAGCTGGATGTGGCCCTTTTCTTGCCTTTATCAGGCCCTAGGGACACTATTCCTGATAGAAGGCACTATAGCATCTACACCAACAATGGGGCATAATTCCTGTCACTAATACCAACAATGGGGCACTATTCTTCCCACTGAAACTAATGATGGGACACTATTCTTCCAGCTGACACCAACTGGAAGAATAGTGTACCTATACTTCCCACTGATATCTATGATGGCATTATTCTTCCCAATGACACCAATGGTGTGGTACTATTTCTTCCCCTAATGCCAACAATGGAACTATATACCTCCCACTAATGCCAATGATGGGGCACTATTCCTCCCATTAATACCAATAATGGGGCACTCCTCCTCCTAATGACACCAATGATGGGGTATTATTTCTTCCCCTAATGTCAACAATGGGGCACTATTCCTCCCACTGATACCAATAATGGGGCACTATTCCTCCCGCGAATACCAATGGTGGGGCACAATTCCTCCCACAAATACCAATAATGGGGCACTATTCCTCCCACTGACACCACCGATGGAACACTATTCTTCCCACAAATACCAACGATGGGGCACAATTCCTTCCCCTGATACTAACAATGGGGCACTATTCCTCCCAATGACACCAATGATGGGGTACTATTTCTTCCCCCAATGCCAACAATGGGGCTCTATACCTCCAAACAAATACCAATGACGGGGGACTATTCCACCCACTGACACCAATGATGGGGCATTCTTTACTCCCATTGATGCCAGGGAATTTTCTACTCCCTCTAGCCACAGTCCGGCCCCCTCAAAGTCTGAAGGACAGTAAACTGGCCTTTTGTTTAGAAAGTTTGGAGACCCCTGATATAGTACAAGAGCCTACCTGACTAGATACAAACTGAATTGATTGCTTAGGTAAAGTTTATCTGCTATATAGTTTTGATAGTTCTAAAGAAGATTGCACATTCAGATTTTAAGGTAAACTGTATTACCAGCTCCGTATTCAAGCAAATCAACCCATCGAAAATTAAATTCCACTCAGATTGGGCAGATTCAGAGAGATGGGTGAATCGGTAGTCCCTTCGGATCCCTTATCAGTTTAATCTGGAGTTCTATTCTTCCTCATATTTTGACCTCTAGTTAGAGAGTGGAAACCAGCGGGATTGTCATATTTATGTACTGGTGGTGCATGATGTCGTTGTGCAGGATACCAAAGTATAGTAATTATTGGGTGAATGGTGTAACTATGTTGACTTAATTTCCACCTGTACGCATTTGCATCATGTCACTACCACTTACATAAATGGGGGATTGGGTTTAAAATCTATGACCAGGCCTAGCATATCCAAAAGAAAGAATGAAAAAAATATCCTCCCCTGGCAAAGCACCTTGTCCTCATGTTAATGAAGCCAAAGCCCTCTTTGCCATAACACTGGCCGGTGGCTGTGTGGGTTTGTGGGAGGAGGGCTTATCAGAATCTAGAAGCCCCTTTGAATAATAGTACCCTTACTCATTCAGGAGAAAAATATAACCCACCCCCCCAAAAAAAGCACCCAAACGTTTGAGACGCCCTTTATTAAAATGTAAAAATCCCCTAAAAAGGTCCCTCATGGTAAATCCATCATCAGTCACGATGCCTGCCATCAACCGCCTTGCTGGATACAAAGACCCACTCCGATGATGCCACTTACCGAATGACAGCTCCCCAGGCTGTCATCAGCTATATAGTGAAAGGGGTGGCGATAGTGGTGACATCATTGCCCAGATATGGTCATGTGGCCATATCTGCGCCGTGATGTAACCCCTCTGATCCCTGCTAATTTGTTTACAGGGATTCCTGGGCATGTAGGTTATTGGACCAGGAGATGTCAGTGGTGGGTTAGGACACGACGGGTGTTAGCACCCGCTGCTTCCTTAGTAACTATTGACAGCCAGAAGTTGTCACATTTGTCAATGCCAAATGCCTTAAACATCCAAGGAGCTGAACAACAAGTGCTCTTACGTTTGGACCAAACACTGAGCTCATCCTGGATAATTATAAGAGGAAAGGAAAGGCGCGCCGCTCCAGGTGAGTGTGATTGGTCTGATGGACTCGACTTCTGGGTGCTAGCCCCAGCTCGCTTCCATAACACTGGAATCCAAACAAAATATGCTGTACACCATGGCCAGTCCAAGAAATTTTATTGTGCAATCTCCACCACCACCAGGACACAGTCAAGCTAAAACTGGTTGATGCGTTTCACACAAACGTTGTGCTTATTCATAACACCACACAAAACCTGGTGGGGGTCCTTTTTTTTCAAAGATTGCACAATAAAATTCCTTGGACTGGCTGTGGTGTGCAGCCAATTTTGTTTGGATTTCATCCTAGTATTTACCTAGGATCACAGACAGCAGTTTTCAAATTTCGAATTTCCGAATTTTCGAATTTCCAAATTTCTGAATTTTCAAATTCTGAATTTTCAAATTCTGAATTTTCAAATTTCCGAATTTTCAAATTTCTGAATTTCCGAATTTTCGAATTTCCGAATTTTCAAATTCCAAATTTTCCAATTCCGAATTTCCGAATTTTAAAATTTGAGAATTTCGAATTTTGAATATCGAAGGTCGAATTTCTGAATTTTCAAATTACGAATTTTCGAATTCCGAATTTTCTGAATTTTCAAATTCCGAATTTCCAAATTTTCACATTTCCAAATTTCGAATTTTCAAATTTTCCAATTTTGAATTTCTGAATTTTCGAATTTCCGAATTTTCAAATTTCCACATTTTGAATTTTCGAATTCTGAATTTCCGAATTTTCGAATTGCGAATTTTTGGATTTTCGGAATTCGAAAATTCAGAAATTTGAAAATCCGAAAATTCGGAAATCTGAAAAAAAGAAAGAAAACCAGTAAAATTTGAAATAATAACTAACTAAAAAACTCTGTATACCCTTTGAATTCTATTTCCCCATACAGCAAGCATATAAGCTGGCATTCCTATAGCAAGGAAACAATGAAGACTGAACCTCCTTATCTTTTGGGTTTTACATTTTTTTTAATTCATGGAGAATATAATGGGGGTTGGAACATACAAAGGTGGACAGGAACACCCAAAACTCCAGGTGATCATGGCACAGAGTCAGAAATTATGGCAGGGAGATCTCACTGATGAAGTATCTAAGACATATAGGAAGCAAGGAGCTGGCTCAGCCCTGCATGTTTTATCTTTACGTGAACTATTGCGCATCTGGAGACTCTATTCACAGAGTTGGAAATGATGGCAGGAAGATCTCACAGATGGAGTATAGAGGACACAGGAAGCCAGGGGCTTACTCAGCCCATCATGTTCTATCTATACCTGAACTATCACTTTAAGGCGGACTGACCCTCCACCTTAAGACCGCAATACGTATATATACATGACAGCTTTGAAGTGGTTTACCGGGGTTATAGCTGATGCTATCAGCCGTAGCCCCCATATTTTTTTTTTTTCACCTGGCAATTCTCTTTCTCATAAAAGTGATCCAAGTGGCTGATTAGCCGCTGGATCACTGTTAGAAGCAGCAGAAGGAGTGCCTCCCCATCCTGCCGCTCGCTCACCAGTGTTTCTCGGGCTTACCGTTCTCACCAGCGAGCCCGGGAGATGATCTGGCGGTTCGCACGGCTGGCCACAGAGGTGAGAAGAGACCAGATCGTCTCACCTCACCTCTATGATCTAGGAGGACTATAGCGATGTCATGAGGTCACATACGGTCTAGGGTGGATGTAAACCATTTTTTTTAATGAAAGCATAAGATTAATGTTTTTCTTTTTTTGATCTGATACTTTCAAGGGTAGGGGAGAGATCTGGGCTCTTGTAGACCCCTGATGTCTCCATAAAGAGGACCTGACATCCCTTATTTCTATCACATTTCCTGTGATAGTAATAAAAGTGATAAAAAAAATGAAAAGGGACAGTGTGAAAAAATAAAAAAAAAATAAAATAAGTATTAAAAAAAATAAAGAGTTTTAAAGCGCCCCCATCCCCCCGTGCTCGCACGCAGAAATGAACGCATACATAGGTTGTGTATGCATACGTGCACACATGTAAAGTATTGCCACAAACGTTATAGTGAGAGCAATCATTTTCTTTTTTTTGTATACAAACTTTTTATCTATGAAAATATGGTGGTACAAGAGAATATTGCATATCTAAAATACAGTAAGTGATACATTGGAAACGTGTATTCAATAGGTTATAGAGCAGTATTATACAGTATCTCACAAAAGTGAGTACACCCCTCACATTTTTGTAAATATTTTATTATATCTTTTCATGTGACAACACTGAAGAAATGACACTTTGCTACAATGTAAAGTAGTGAGTGTACAGCTTGTATAACAGTGTAAATTTGCTGTCCCCTCAAAATAACTCAACACACAGCCATTAATAAACCGCTGGCAACAAAAGTGAGTACACCCCTAAGTGAAAATGTCCAAATTGGGACCAAAGTGTCAATATTTTGTGTGGCCACCATTATTTTCCAGCACTGCCTTAACCCTCTTGGGCATGGAGTTCACCAGAGCTTCACAGGTTACCACTGGAGTCCTCTTCCACTCCTCCATGACAACTGCTGGCAACAAAAGTGAGTACACCCCTAAGTGAAAATGTCTTAATTGGGCTCAATTAGCCATTTTCCCTCCCCGGTGTCATGTGACTCGTTAGTGTTACAAGGTCTCAGGTGTGAATGGGGAGCAGGTGTGTTAAATTTGGTGTTATCGCTCTCACTCTCTCATACTGGTCACTGGAAGTTCAACATGGCACCTCATGGTAAAGAACTCTCTGAGGATCTGAAAAAAAATATTGTTGCTCTACACAAAGATGGACTAAGCTATAAGAAGATTGCCAAGACCCTGAATCTGAGCTGCAGCACAGTGGCCAAGACCATACAGCAGTTTAACAGGACAGGTTCCACTCAGAACAGGCCTCACCATGGTCGACCAAAGAAGTTGAGTGCACGTGCTCAGCGTCATATCCAGAGGTTGTCTTTGGGAAATAGACATATGAGTGCTGCCAGCATTGCTGCAGAGGTTGAAGGGGTGGGGGGGTCAGCCTGTCAGTGCTCAGACCATAAGCCACACACTGCATCAAATTGATCTGCATGGCTGTCATCCCAGAAGGAAGCCTCTTCTAAAGATGATGCACAAGAAAGCCCGCAAACAATTTGCAGAAGACAAGCAGACTAAGATCATGGATTACTGGAACCATGTACTGTGGTCTGATGAGACCAAGATAAATTTATTTGGTTCAGATGGTGTCAAGCGTGTGTGGCGGCAACCAGGTGAGGAGGACAAAGACAAGTGTGTCTTGCCTACAGTCAAGCATGGTGGTGGGAGTGTCAGTCTGGTCTGCTGCCGGCACTGGGAAGCTACAGTTTATTGGGGGAACCATGAATGCCAACATGTATTGTGACATACTGAAGCAGAGCATGATCTCCTCCCTTCAGACACTGGGCTGCAGGGCAGTATTCAACATGATAACGACCCCAAACACACCTCCAAGACAACCACTGCCTTGCTAAAGAAGCTGAGGGTAAAGGTGATGGACTGGCCAAGCATGTCTCCAGACCTAAACACTATTGAGCATCTGTGGGGCATCCTCAATTAGAAGGTGGAGGAGCGCAAGGTCTCTAACATCCACCAGCTCTGTGATGTCATCACGGAGGAGTGGAAGAGGACTCCAGCGGCAACCTGTGAAGCTCTGGTGAACTCCATGCCCAAGAGGGTTAAGGCAGTGCTGGAAAATAATGGTGGCCACACAAAATATTGACACTTTAGACCCAATTTGGACATTTTCACTTAGGGGTGTACTCACTTTTGTTGCCAGCGGTTTAGACATTAATGGCTGTGTGTTGAGTTATTTTGAGGGGACAGCAAATTTACACTGTTATACAAGCTGTACACTCACTACTTTACATTGTAGCAAAGTGTCATTTCTTCAGTGTTGTCACATGAAAAGATACAATAAAATATTTACAAAAATGTGAGGGGTGTACTTGTGAGATACTGTATTGATAAAAAATTAACAGAAAAATTGTTAAGAATAATAATACTCTTGATATCAAGTTACATAGACTGCGATATCATTGAAAAAGGTGTATTTTTGAGAGCAATAATTCTAGTGCTGTACCTCTAAACTGATAATCTGTACAAAAAATTTAAAGCGTTGCCTATGGAGATTTTTAAGTACCGTAGTCTGTCGCCATTCCACGAGCATGCACAATTGTGAAGCGTGACATGTTAGGTATCTATTTACCCAGCGTAACATTATCTTTTATATTTTACCAGGAAATTGGGTTATATATTGTGTTTTTTTAGCATGAGAATTCATTAATGTGTATTTTTTTCCCCAAAAACTGCATTTGAAAAACCGCTGTGACATAAACAATTGCAACGATTGCCATTTTATTTTCAAGGGTCTCCGCTAAAGAATTTAATTTATTAAGTAAATAATTCAATTACAATTTTATTTATTTTTTTAAATTGCATTTGAAAAACTGCAGTGGCATAAAAAATGGCAACGATGGCCATTTTATTCTCTAGGGTCTCTGCTAAAATAAATAGATAAATGTTCGGAGATTTCTAAGTAATTTTCTAGCAAAAAAATACTGATTTTTACTTGAGGTGTCAGAAAAGGCCTGGTCCTTAAGCACATCAGGGGGACTATTCACACACAGCACAGGGCACATGATGACAGGGAGATCTCACAGATGGAGTATACAGTAGAAGACACAGGAATCCAGGGACTGATTCAATCCACCATGGTCTATCTTTTCCTGAACTATCACTTTTAGTTGGACTGACCCTTTAAAATCCTATCATATGCATCACATCCTGAGACTCTATTCACACGCAAAGCACAGGGCAGAGAGTTGGAAATGATGGGAGGGAGAGCTCACTGATGAATTATCCAAGACATATAGACTGTACCAGGACATGTCCATCCAGCACCCAGGGCAAGAATGTGGAACTGCATCCACCTCCCCCACTTCTAATGCATGCTGTAAAATGGGTGTACCATTCTACTTTCATTCTCTGCCCTATTTGCTCTGCTGCACCCAGGGCAGCTTCCCCTTCTGCCCTGCATATAGGACACAAGGGCTAACTCAGTCTACCATGATCTATCCTTACCTGAACTATTACTTTCAGGTGGACTGACCCTTTAACTGCTTCAGATCCATGCTATAGCCGAATGACGGCTACAGCGCGGACCTACGTTGCCAGGAGTATGTCAATAGACGTCCTCCCGTGCCCGAGCGCCCTGTGCGCCCCGTGCAGGGCACGCAAAGCGCTCTGTGATCAGCGAGTCTATGAGACTCGGCTGATCACAGATTGGAGTAACTGGTCGATCCCGTCCCCTTACCACATGATCAGCTGTCAGCCAATGACAGCTGATCATGTGGTGTAAACAGAGCTGGTAATCGGCTATTTTTTCTGAAAAAAAAAAAAGCTGATCACCGGCGGCTCTCAAAGGGACATCAGTCCTGATAAAGGAGATCTCCCGCCAGCTCATCTGTGCCCACCTTTGCCACCTGCCAGTGCCACCTACCAGTGCACAACAGTGTTGCCTACCAGTGTCCACCACTAGTAGGCAGTGCCACCCATCCAACAGTGCCACCCATCAGTGCCCACAGTGCTACCTATCAGTGCCCACAGTGCCACCTATCAGTGTCACCAATCAGAGCCTCATCAACAGTGCTGCCCATCAGTGTCACCTACCAGTGCCCATCAGTGTCACCTACCAGTGCCCATCAGTGCCACCTATCAGTGCCCATCAGTGCCATCTATCAGTGGTACCTTTCAGAAACACCTATCAGTGCCCATCAGTGCCATCTTATCAGTGGCCCTCAGTGCCACCTTATCTCTGTCCATCATTACCAACCTACCTGTCCCCATCAGTGCTGCCTTATCTCTGCCTATCAGTGCCCACCAGTGCAGCCTATCAGTGCCCACCAGTGCCGCCACATCAGCGCATATCAATGAAGGAAAAACAGACTATGAAACATGATTTATTTTTTTTCAAAATTTTCCATCTTTTTTTTTTGTTTAGCAAAAAATAAAAACCCCAGCTGTGATTAAACACCACCAAAAGGAAGCTCTATTTGTGTAATAAAAAAGGTTAAAAAATTTAATTTGGGTACAGTGTTATATGACCGCGCAATTGTCATTCAAAGTGCGTCAGCGTTGAAAGCTGGAAATTTGTCTGGGCAGGAGGGGGGTTTCAGTTCCCAGTAAGCAAGTGGTTAAACATCTATAATCTGCAGCACATCCTGAGACTCTATTCACTCTATTAAAATACATGCTATTTTTTTTTAATATTCTTTATTTTATTTATTTTTTGCCTATATCTCACATGCATTTTTTCTTCTTTGAAAATCATTTTAAGATAACATTTTAGAAGGTCATCATGTGGCATGATGCCATAAAATACAATAAGTGCTCCATACGTCCGTTCATTTCTATACCTAGCCCTGCAGTAGTTGGCTCCAAGTACTTAGCTGTAGCCTAATGCATCCATCAGATAAAACTCAGAATCTGAGAGCGGCACTGCTCTCCATGTTGTGTCCAGTAATTAGATGGGTCAGATAATATCACCGATCGTTGAAGAACCTGGGAACAATGGAATGTAGATCACTAACCTCACTAATGAAGGAACGTAGATGGCAACAATAGGTAACAATGTAGAAAACAGCAATTCCAGGAAAGTACAACGTAATATAATTGGATCCAAAAGACGTAAAATCCATTCAGGAGATAACAGCACCATAATGGCCCATAGAGGAGAGGACCTTATCTCAGGAGGCTTCTCTTCAGTCTGTATTATTAACCCCATCCCGACTCTCTTCCTTTGGGCCAGCAAAAAGTAACATGATAAGATCTTCCTATCCCATACGGGATTTGTGATCAGTCTATATAAAATCGATCGCAAACAAGCTGCTCGCCATCGATCAAAGTATTAAACCACACAACACACGTGGTATTGTTTCACGCTTATTATTTTCAACTGAAAATATGAATTGATCTATTAAAAATTATCCTTTAATTGATCTGTATTACAAGGAGTTCTTAGACACATATGTGTTTGATCGATCAGAAACAATCAACAACCACCATGACCGATTGATCAAGAGAACTAAATGATCAATTGAAGGGTCTTTGGCTTGTATTTTTTTTTTTGTCAGTTGTTATAATTATTCGCGTTGTATAGATATATACGTGAAGCCACCATAAAGGGAACCAGTCCAAATCTAGGTTATGTAAACATTTAAATATTCATTATTACCCTGTTTCCCCGAAAAGAAGTACTAGCGTGATTGTCGGTGATGGCTGCAATATAAGCCCTACCCCCCAAATAAGCCCTAGTTAAAGTCCTTGTAGGTCTTATTTTCAGGGTAGGGCTTATTTTTGGGGAAACAGGGTAGGGCTTATTTGGGGGGTAGGGCTTATATTGCAGCCATCACTGACAATCATGCTAGGTCTTATTTTCGGGGAAACAGGGTAAGTTATTGTTGTCACTTTCTTACTTATAAATGTTTAAGGCCAATTAATTCACTTGGAATATGAGTGGAGTGTGAACTCCATTTTAATAATAGCATTACACTTCCTATACCTTCAGTTTATAGCTGTATATCTTAGAATTTAAACAAATCCAAAATAACTAAATTAAAATGTAGTTATTCGATTCGATTTTGAAACAAGAATAGAATAAAATAGAATAGAAAATAAGAAAAAAAGGAATAGAGTAGAAAAGAAAAGAATAGAAAAATAGAATAGAAAAAAAAAACAGAATAGAATAAAAGAAAAAGAATGTAACTGTCTACCGAAATTCGACTTTCAAATAGAATAAATTTGAATTTCAAATAGAATAAATTTGAATAGAATAGATTAGAATAGCATATAACCGCCTTCCGAAACTGGAGTTTCGAATAGAATAAATTCTAACTTTAACAGAATAGTATAGAATAGAAAAGAATAGAAAATAAAAGAATAGAATAGAATATAAAAGAAAAAATATATAATAGAACAAAATAGAATAATATAGAAAGAATATAACTGTCTTCCAAAATTTTAATTTCAAATTGAATAAATTCAAACCCGAAAGAACAGATTGGAAAATAATAGAAAAAAATGGAATAGAAAACATTGAAATAGAATAGAATAGAATAGAAAAAAAATAATAGAATAGAAAAAAACAATAGAATAGCATAGAATAAAATAAAATAGAAAAAAATATAACCATATTCTGAAATTTAAATTTCAAATAGAATAAATTCAAATTTGATTCAGTGCAACCTAATTAAAAAAAATTAGAATCAAATTTGAAAATGAATCAATGAAACGAAACAAATTCCGAAAATGAATTTAACGAATTTAACTAAAACAAAATTATTTAAATAACATATCGAAATGAAACTAAACAAATATTTTCGTTCTGCATTGCTGTCTCTGACAGCTAGTCTCAGCAGATTTGGAGTGAGATTTGGTGATGTCACTATTGTGCTGATCACTGTTCTCCTTGCTGGAGGGGAAGCTGTACCTGAGGACCTACATTGCAAGAATCTCCCTGATTCTGTTTCTCAATTCTATGGATCTGTGCTTCTTCCACCTCTCCTGCTGCTCCTTCTTCATCATTACCTTACTTGTCCTAAGGCGGGCAGTTCTAATGTGAGGAAGAAAAGCCTTACCTTCACCAAGATGGCCATCTCCACCTATTGACACAGTAAAGAACAAGCCATATTAAGTCAGCAATGGGGAACAAAAAATCAGCTGCGGAGAGACCAGAAATAATACTAGTGAGTAGTCCTTTGCCCTCAGCTGGCCCTTTCAACAGTACAGGTCCTCTTAGATACTACTGGAAAGAGGGAAAGTCAGGGTGGAAAAATTACCCTGAATCAGCTTGAGCTACAGGGCTCTGTAAACAACAACCTTTTTTTTAGCATTGAAGCAAAAGAAGACACAGGAGAGATGGAAGGCTGCGCTCTGAATAAATGGCCTAGGTAAGAAAAGGTGAAAGTGGCTTGAGCCCGACTGCTCCCAGGACACGTCCGACACGTTTCGCCCTGCCCTCAAGCCTTAGTCATAGGAGGACCTGGGCGGTTTCTTTTGGATTGGGTTCCATCTTTCATTTTTTACTTGTGTATACAGAGCCAGGACGGGCTCTCTTAATGCTGGCACCTGCCTTCATTGTAAGCAACCAGAGTATTACAGGATTACTGTCTTGGAGCTGGACCCGAAGCTTTTATGGTTCTTGGCCACAAAAGAAGACACAGGAAGCACGTGAAAAGTAACCTTAAAGCTCCTTCTGCTAAATTGTATTTTTAAGTCTTGACCACAATAAAAAATACACCCTCCTTAAAAGCGATCGATGGCTCACCGCCCAGCTCTCCTTTCCAGAGCCTCTTCCTGTGTGAATGAGGTTAATTATCCTCCCATTATTAAATATGATGGGAAGAAACAAATTATAAAGACTTTCCCTTGATGGCATTTTACGGAAAACGTTCTTCAGTTGGCTTCCTGTGCAAAAGAGAAGGGAATGTGCTTTATGTGTTGTACAAAGCACTTTGGTTAGGAGGAGATTGATAATGTCTAGGCGAGCAATTGAATTATCTCACGGCTAACATGCTTCTGAACAAGAAGCTGTCTTCCTTATCGTCATGTAGGATGCATCTCATAAGGGGAAGGGCTGTATCATTTCCAGATATCCCTGTAAAATCAACCGAAAACGAATTTGAGGGGGTCATTTCTCTTCTTTTTACAGGCGTAACAGTGCCATGGGATAGTGAAGGAGCTTCAACTATGATCAGATTGAAGAAACACTTTCTGTAATTAGAGCCCCACAAACCAAAAACACTATTTATTCATTTTTAATGTTCAAAGCAAACTCCTCCATCCACCCATATCTCCATTGATGGATGGAGAAGTTGATCTTTATCATTGATCTTTATTTTGTTGAGAAATCACTTTGATTTCTCTCTAGTATTCATAGCCACGGTTACCTTGAGTAAGAGCAGATGATGATCATTTTATTAAAATTTAATTTTAATAATAATTTAAATATTGTGATAATTTTATTACTTTTATTTTAATTTAAATAATAATTTAATTATTGTATTAATAATTTAATTTCCATAATAATTGCAATTAATTTTATTTTTAACTTGCCATGTAGCATTAGAGCCCTTGCACACTGGGGCGGTTTGCAGGCGCTATTGCGCTAATAATAGCGCCTGCAAACCGCCCCGAAAGTGCCGCTCCTTGCATTCCAGTGTGAAAGCCCCGAGGGCTTGCACACTGGAGCGATGCGCTGGCAGGACGGTAAAAAAAGTCCTGCCAGCAGCATCTTCGGAGCGGTGAAGGAGCGGAGTGTATACCGCTCCTTTACCGCTCCTGCCCATTGAAATCAATGGGACGGCGCGGCTATACCGCCAGCAATGCGCCTCTGCAGAGGCGCTTTGCGGTGGTATTTAACCCCTTCTTGGCCGCTAGCGGGGGGTAAAACCGCCCCGCTAGCGGCCGCATACCGGCGGTAAAACGCCGCTCATAATAGCGGCGTTTTACCGCCGACGTTGCCCCCCGCCCCAGTGTGCAAGGGCTCTCAAAGTGGTTCTAAACTGCCAGTAAAACACTGAGCGCTTTTGAAGAGCTTTTCAGGCGCTTTTGAAGAGCTTTTCAGGCGCTTTTGAAGAGCTTTTCAGGCGCTTTTGAAGAGCTTTCCATTCATATCAATGGAGAGGGGCGTTTTTTCACCGCCCTGCCAGCGCACTGCCCTAGTGTGAAAGCATTCATCGATTTTAATTGAAATCGTTTTTCGTGAGCTTTTCAGGTGCTTTTTATAGCGTGAAAGTGCCTGAAAAGCGCCTCAATGTGAAAGGGGTCTAAGTTCTAAAATTCGTAATTTTGTTTATTTGTAAATTCGAAAATTTCCAAGTTTGAAAATCTGAAATGAAGAAAGAAAATCCCAAAATTCGAAAGAACGAAAATCCCCAAATTCTAAATAAATAACTAACTCATAACAACTAACTATTAAATTTATAGGTATTGGAATTTCCTTTTAAATTTGGCTGTTAGACCCCTTTCACACTGAGGCGCTTTCACGCTAAAAAAAAAGAGTCTGAAAGGCTCACGAAAAACTATTTCAATTAAAATCAATGAATGCTTTCACACTGGGGAGGTGCGCTGGCAGGGCGGTGAAAAAACGCCCCTCTCCATTGAAATGAATGGAAAGCTCTTCAAAAGCGCCTGAAAAGCTCTTCAAAAGCGCTCAAATGCTTTACTGCCAGTTTAGAAGTGCCTCAGTGGGAAAGGGGCCTTAGTGAACGTAAAGAATACAAATTTATCCAAACTTCCAATGATCAGAAATGACGAATGCCGCATCTAAACAGATGGAACGGAACAAATTAATAATAAATAATAATAATAAAATGTTTTTATTAATATTATTTATTATTATTAATTTGTTACGTTCCATTCGTTTAGATACGCCATTCTTTATTTCGGATCATTCGTAACTTCGGATAACTTCGTATTCCTTACGTTCACTAACAGCCACATTTGAAAGGAAATTCCAATACCTATAACTTAATAGTTAGTTATTATTCCAGATTTTCGAATTTTCAGGTTTTCAAATTTACAAATGTTTGAATTTTCGAATAAAAAATTAATAAAGGATAACAAAAAACGGATTCGGAAAGAAACATATTGCACATGTCTATATACCCCCTAAATGTCATTTCTGTCTGCTGCTTTGTTCCTCTGCTATCATCATGAGTCACTTCTGACAAGTTTTCCTGACACCAAGAGAAAAAAGGTGACAGGGGAGGGACCTGCAGCAGATTGACAGCCTCAGCTCTCTTCCTGTGTGCTCTGTGGAGGGGGGTGTGTCTCTTCCTTCCAATCAGCTCTCAGAGATCTCCTCACTGAGATCTGCAGAGTGTAACTTTAGCTCTCCGCCTACTTTTTTTCTGAACTCTCAGACAAGCTTTATAAATTCTGGACTTGGAATGGATGTAGAGGAGAGAAGACTGCTGATAAAGAGGTACAACTTATGTAGGAGGATTTGTTTAATCTCTGTGTATCATCTAAGGCCAGTCATTTCACTGGGAATATGTGAGGGTTTACAACCACTTTAAGGCTGGATTTAAACCTCTTTCCGGATCGCTTTCAGAGGCAATTTGCAGGCAGCATGGAGGCGATGTGACACCTCCTCACTGCCTAGTTTAACCCCATTTTTGCAGCCAAACATGCCACAACTTTGTGCATTGCATGCAGTTGCAGGGTGTTTGCAGAGCTTCCCTATTCACTTGAATGGGTCACTTTCAGTGGGCTTGCTGCCCGCCGATCGCAACACGATAGATAGTTTTTGTTGCAGGTCCAAAGCATCACGACATATAGACACCCCAGTCCACTGGCCAACTTAAAGGAGGATGGTTGGGGGCTCTAAATGCCTTGCATTTTTACTGCACTCCAATGGAACATCTAAACTTAGCCTTGCTTCCTGGAATCCATCTGAACATTACTCATACATGCAGCTGAGAAAGCCCCTCCTTCCTGCCTCCTGGGATGTATGACATAATTTGGCCTAGGCCAGAAACCAGGAAGCAACTGAAGAAATGTTAGAAAAAATGTTTAAAACAAGTAAATATCATAGGCTTGCATGGTGGAGCTTCAGGGGTCGCAACGGGGACTCCACCAATGCTCCAGGGGGCCCAATTGGCCTCACTGTCACATTAGGTTTTTGCGGTGGGTGGAGGACAATTAGAGGAGCCAATGCCCTGTACAGCTCGGACTGTAGCAGCTGAAAGCAAGCTTCTCCCCCTCTCCCTCCCGCACAGAGAGTCATACAGGGGATTGGTTCCTCTAATTGCCCCCCCCCCGCTGCACTGATCATCCTCCCTGTGCACCATCCAGGGCCATCTTTAAGGCAGGGCAAAAGGGGCCTGTCATTGTTGTGGGGCCCAAAGCAGCTGCCTCATACTTGCCAACTATCCTGGTTTAAATTCCCTTGTCTCTTGAGGTTTTAGTCCCGTGCTGTGTCCCAAAATCTCAGTGTGAAGTGCTGCTACTAATGCTGCCCAGCTCTGCCCAGCTCTGCCCTATTGTTGTGTACAGATGACTCACCTGCAGACCCTGTGTTTATATGTAAATTACCAGCATTCATATGTAAATAAGGGTGGCATTGATATGTATATCATGCCCCTCGGAGGTCATATCCACAGTAATCTCTAGCAACCAATCAACAAGCCTAAATCATGTGCTATAATCTCTAGCAACTAATCAGTGAGCAGTAATGTGTTCTGTAACCTCTAGCAACTAATCAGTGAGCAGTAATGTGTTCTGTAACCTCTAGCAACCAATCAGTGAGCAGTAATGATACACTGTAACCTCTGGCAACCAATCGCAATCGCTGCCTGATCTGATTCAGTAAATGGATTTTGAGTCTAGCTGCTATTCATTGTATGTCTCAGAGCAGGTGGAGAGCAAAACTGCATGGGGGGGGCCCAAGAAAAGTTTTGCCCAGGTTCCAATCCATATTAAAGACGGCCCTGGCACCATCCACCCACCACCCCATTGCAGTGCCAATGGCTTCCCTCCTGTCCCACCAACAGCTGCAGACACACGGGGGATCTTTCAGGATGGGAAGCAGGAAAAGGGGCCAGCAAAGGTCATTTACTAGCTCCTTCCTTTTCTGAATGAACATAGTGAGTGATTGGAACTGATCACTTACTGAGTTCATTCAAAACTGAAAAAAATAACTGTGTTTACTATGTATGACCGGCTTTAGACAGTTTTCCCTGGAAAAATTTCTCCGAAGGACATATCCTTAAGGCTACATTCACACTGACAACCAGCACCAGCGCAAATTGCAGTATCTGCTGATTCCTGCTACTGTTGTGAACTGCTAGCTACAGTCGCAGACCTCATAATAATGACAGGTCGCCGGCAGCTGCAGTTATTCGTGGCTGTCCCCAAAGTCAGCGATTACCTGTGATCACTGCTGGATGCTGAACGCATAAAGGTTCTTGCTTTAAATAAAGTTTACCCACATCGAGTCTAAAGCAACTTTCACTTTAATCACTTGTGAACATTGGGAATGCTACACACGCCCAAGAAGACTTCATGCATGTACAGAGGACATGTGCAGCATGCCCTGCCCTTTTATCCCATTGCGCCTCCCATTGCGCCTTCCCTTCGGCAATTGGTGGGTAAAATCTTTAGCTGTAGCTGTCAAAAAAAGAATTGTTTGAAAAAGTATTTATAAACCTTGTTCAGAGTAAAAAAAACAGATGAAACAATGTAGCTAGAATTGTTACATTTGTATCTACTCTGTTTCATTCATCTGCAGATCAAAGGGATAAGCTTCTGGCAGTTTATGATGTTTTTTAGGCAATATATTTAACTTAGTTTACCTTAATCAGCCCTGATTAGCTCTATCTTCCCCGACTCCCCTTGACTATCATTTACACGCTTTTTTTCATTTATAATTTTCTAACCATTAATATACGTTTCATTTTTATTTCTTTTTTTTTATTAACCACTTAAGGACCGAGCCTCTTTCTGAGATTTGGTATTTACAAGTTAAAATATTTTTTTTTTGTGAGAAAATGACTTAGAACCCCCAAACATTATATATATATATATATATTTTTATAACACCCTAGAGAATAAAATGGTGGCCATTGCAGTACTTTCTGTCACACCGTATTTGCTAAGCGGTCTTACAAGCGCACTTTTTTTGAAAAAAAAAAAAGACAACAGTAAAGTTAGCCCAATTTCATTTTATATTGTGAAAGATAATGTTCTGCTGAGTAAATTAATACCAAACACGCCGCTCTTCAAAATTGCGCCCGCTCGTGGAATGGCGACAAATTTTTACCCTTAAAAATCTCCATAGGCGATGTTTAAAAAATTCTACAGGTTGCATGTTTTGAGTTACAGAGGAGGTCTAGGGCTAGAATTATTGTTCTCGCTCTACCGTTCGCTATTCCTCACATGTGTGGTTTGAACACCGTTTTTATATGCGGGTGCTACTCACGTATGTGTTCGCTTTTGCATGCAAGCTCGTCAGGACGGGGCGCGTTAAAATTTGTATTTTTTTATTTTTTTTACACTGTTCTTTAAAAAAAAAATGTGTCACTTTTACTCCTATTACAAGGAATGTAAACATCCCTTGTTATAGAAAAAAAAGCATGACAGGACCTCTTAAATATGAGATCTGGGGTCAAAAACACCTCACATCTCATATTTACACTAAAATGCAATAAAAATTTTTGTAAAAAATTGTCGTTTGGGGGAAAAAAAAAATGTCCCTTTAAGAGCTATGGGCGGATGTGATGTTTGGACGTAGCTTTTCCGCCCTGGAATGGTATGAATACTGGTGGGGGCCATCTTCCCCTCATTCATCCCCATACCTAACACCGACAAGGATCCGATCGCCTCCGCCGATGCCAGCAGCTCCGGTAAGTGGTGGAGGGCACCGGAGAGTGGCGGGAGGGGCCCCTCTCCCGCTGCCGATAAAAGTGATCTTGCAGCGAATCCACCAGAGAGACCACTTTTATCCGATATCCCTCTTCAAAGTGCCGACATTTTTCGGCGTGAGCCGGTCCGGAAGTAGTTCATTTGGTTCATTAATTTTTAAGTGTAGCAATAAAAAAACACAAAATAAAAAGCCTTTATTACACTTGTAAACTTTGCAATGCTTTGTATCAAAATTACAATTTTAGTGATTAAAGAGCTACTAAACCCTCATTTTTTTTTGTTTTTTTAAATAACAAACATATCATACTTACCTCCTCTGTGCAGTTGGCCCCGATCCTCTGGGGTCCCTCCACGGCGCTCCTGGCTCCTCTTCTTGAGTGGCAGGCCGGAGAAGCGCTCTCTTTCGGGACACTCATGCGGGCGCGCTTCGAGTCCTGCTTCTGCGTCTATTGACACAGACAGCAGGACACGGCCCCTGGGGGCCCCCCTCGGGGCTTGCGTCATTGGATTTGATTGACAGCAGCGGGAGCCAATGACTGCGCTGCTATCAATCTATCCAATCTGGACTCCGGCCGCAGCTGGTGTGCTCGTTCCTGTCGCTGGAGTTACGGGGCTCAGGTAAGTAAAAGGGGGAAAAGGGGGGGGGGGGCTGCTGCATCACAGGAGGTTTTTCCACCTTAATACATAGAATGCATTGAGGTGAATAACCTTGAGGGTTTATAAGCCCTTTAAACAGGACAAATTATAAAAAAAATTTAAAAAATATAATAAAAATAAAATTATAAAACAAATAATATAAACAAATTAAAAAATATATGTAAAAAATCTATAATGTAAAAAAAAATAATATAAATAAAATGTAAAAAAATATAAAATGTGTAAAATGTACAGTAACACACGTTTTTTTAACTAACACTGTTAAAAGTAGAAAAAGTGTTTTTTTTTTTTAGTTTTGCAAAGTTTGTTGTCTATGCATTGCATAAAAATAAAATCATTATTGGAAGACAATATCACCAAAAGAAAGTCTTGCTTGTTCTAAAAATAATTATATACGTATTACTTTGTTATCCCAAAGCCAGCTCTTTACCCTAAACTGCTACATTGCCCTGCCTCCTCCACCCCTCTCCCAATTATATATATATATATATATATATATATATACACACACACACATACATACACATTATATATATGTTTGGAAAAATTTGGAAAGGTCTTAAAATATATATATATATATATATATATATATATATATACAGTATAATATTAATATATATGTTTGGAAACATTTGGAAAAGTCTTTAAAAAAATTATATATATATAGATATATATATAGATATATATATATATATATATATCTATATATATATAAATATATATATATATAGATATAGATATATATATACACAGTATAATATTAATATATATATAAATGTATGTATATATATATATATTTTTTTGTATTAATATTTTTTTTAAGACTTTTCCAAATTTTTTGCCTATGCAAAAGTAAAGTTTGTGTCCCCCTTCCCCAGATAATGCACAAGCGAAGATATGCCTCTTGGCTTCGGGGTTCCGAGTGAGTCCTGCGGCACATCTGCGCACATGGGTCTCCCAGAACATCGGTGTAAGCATGGGTTTCCTTGTGCATGCGCAAGATAGCTATTACGAGGAGTCCCAAAACCATGTCATCTTTGCACATGTACAGAAAATCTCCTCATCAAAATCTCCTGAACATGTGCTGATGTACCCAAGGGCCCTACCAGGACCTGAAAACATGGCCAGAGATCTTCAGTGCATCTGTGAATGTGCCATAATGGAGGTACCTGGGGGGGGGGTGAAGCCAGTAAAGAGGGGACTGAATTTACTCTTTAAGTAAAAGCAAACATAATACTGAATAAACTGACCTATAGCAGAGGTGTAAAGATTGCTCTGATTCATAGGGGGAGCATTGTAGCATCTAGAACAGGGTTTCTCAACCAGGGTTCCATGGAACCGTAGGGTTCCTTCAGAAGTTGCTGGAGGTTCCTTGAGCAATGGTCAATTTCTGCCTCTCAGGTAAGGTCCCACTAATACATTGATCTTTTTAGCTATCTGTAAGGGGGTAATTCTTCCCAATAACCACAAGTGTAAGGAGCGTTCTTCCCACTGACCATCGCACTAATGTATCATGAGTTATAGATTTTTAATTTTTAACAGGGGTTTCCCGAAACTGAAGGGTTCCTCAGTGTTGAAAAGGTTGAGAAAGGCTGATCTAGAAGAAGCCAACCAATATGTATGCAAATCTATTACATTGTATCTATTAAAACATTTGCAAATATTTGTACAAAATTTTTTTTTTTTTTGTTTGTTTGTTGCGTAGACTGAAGAAAAACTTTCTCATGATGGATCAGCTGCTGGACACCACATTTCACCTGGCCGAGCAACTGGACAAGGCCTCCCAAGACCTGGACCTCCTAATGGAAAAACAGCTGGAAAGGACGACCACCCTGGTCTACAGAAACAACCTCAAATCTTGACCGTCGGCAACCTCCCCCCAACGGGCCGTCCAACCTCGCTGCGACAAGACGGCCAATTCACTTGCTCTAAAAGAACTTCTGTGCTATGGATACTGTTTTGAAATCAGGAGCCATTTAAATTAGTAAATATAACCATATATGTCGTATGTTTTTTATACAGCCTTCCAGCACTGGCATCCTATCCTACTATCCCTCAATAATACAATCATGGAGGGGAGGGTGCAGGAGGACAGTGCGTCTATACAGAGAAGTAAACCACACAGGCGGCAGGAATTAGATACTCTGGAGGGGGGGGGTCAGATCGCATGCAGCCTGTTCATTCTGAGTTTACACCACTTCATTAGATTTCAGAAAAAAAACAATAAAAAAATAAATAAATAAATAGAAAAGCCCATTTAAATGATATAATTATCTAATGTCTTAGTTTTTCACCTGGAAAATATATGTTTTAATGTAAAAATTCTTGTTTTTAAAAATGTTTTAACCTTTATCATGATATATATTGTATAGACATGATGCAGCTATGTATACTCATATGAAAGGTTATCATTGCTAGTAGTAGTTATTACGTTTTACTGTTTCCACTCTCTGGAGGAGATTTACTAAAACTGGTGCAGCTGTGCATAGTAACCAATCAGCTTCTGGGTTTTATTGGCAAAGCTTAATCGAACAAACTGAAGTTAGAAGCTGATTGGTTCCGATCAGGTTCTGTGTGCACCAGTTTTAGTAAATCACCCCATCCATGTCTACCACAGTGGCGGCAGCTCATATGGGGCGCAGGGGCGCCGCCCACCTAATCCATGCGCCTGACCCCTAATCTCCATGCAGGGTGCCGGACGCATGGATTTCAATGTTTGTTTTTCTTTTTTTTTTTTGAAGCACATGATTAGAGCCTGAGGCTCTAATTGGCTTCAAAAAGGGTGGGCTGAGCCCACCCAGTTGTGTGACATAATTAATATTTGCTAATGTCCTCCTGTTTCTCCTCCCAGCCAATCAGGAAGTGGGTCCTGAGACCTGATTGGCCAGGAGTCCTTGGCCACGAGTCCTAAATCATGATTGGCCAGGAGGAGAAGCGACCGCAGGGACTCGGGAGGAGGCACAGGGGGGGAAGCCTCGACCTGGATGGGGTAAGTGCGGGGCTGGCGGGGGGGCCTGGCGGGCAATGGGCGGGCAAAGCAGCGAGCGATTGATCGAACGAGCGCCGGGGGTGGGAGGTGGTTGGCTGGCTGGGTGGGGGCCGCACCCCCCAAGAAAATAGAGCACCAGCCACCACTGGTCTACCAGTGACTTCCTCAAAACAATGCAGTCCAAGGGACATATCCGTCAAGCTCATGGAATGTTTAGGGGGGAAATTTATTGAAAAGCAAAATTTAACACCGTGAAGTGGATTTTAAGTAAGTCCAGTGAGAAGAAATGAATTTAGGTGATCAAAATAAATGGAGCCAAGGAAGTTGGGGAATTTTTTTTTTTTTCTCGTTTTCAACCAGTTTAATTGTATCTAAAGCCAAATCTCTTTACTTTTCATTTTGTATAGAGTAGGAAAGGACTGGAATCACTGTCAGGTTTTATTCACCATCTCTATTTCTCCTGGTGACTTGTCAGTGGGAATGAAAGTTAGGGGAAAAAATCCAAAATTTTGAGTTCTCACCATAAAATGTATAAAGGTCAATTCTACTATTGGGGAACATTTGGTTGGGTAACAACTGTCTAAGAGAGGATTTTCCTTACTTCACAGAGATTTCCCATCATTCCTGCTGTGCCTCCAAGACAGGAAGTGAACGAAAATATCCCCAATGAGGCTTTGATACCAAAAAATATTGACAAGGGGTCCTCTTCCTCTTTGCCTCTTAATATATATATATATATTACTCTGTCCAGGCCAATCAAGTTCCTCCACCCCAAACTCGCTCATCCATGTCTTTATGGACCCTGCTTTGTGCACTGGCACAAATCATTTGGTGGAGGGGAATTATGGTGTGGGGTTTCTTTTTCAGGGGTTGGGCTTGGCCCCTCCAGTGAAGGGAGCTCTTGAGGCATCAGCATACCAAGATAATTTGGACAATTTCATGTTCTCAACTTTGTGGGAACAATTTGGGGATGGCCCCTTCCTGTTCGAACAAGACTGTGCACCAATGTACAAACAAGGTGCATAAAGACATGGACGAGCGAGTTTGGGGCGGAGGAACTTGACTAGCCTTGAGTCCTGACCTCAACCCGATAGAACACCTTTGGGATGAATTAGAACGGAGACTACGAGCCAGGCCTTCTAGTCCAACATCAGTGCCTGACCTCACAAATGTGCTTTTGGAAGAATGGTCAAACATTCCCACAGACACACTCCTAAACCTTGTGGACAGCCTTCCGAGAAGAGCTGAAGTGGTTATAGCTGCAAAGGGTGGACCAACTCAATATTGAACCCTACGGACTTATGCCCCGTACACACGGTCGGATTTTCTGACGGAAAATGTGTGATAGGACCTTGTTGTCGGAAATTCCGACCGTGTGTGGACTCCATCACACATTTTCCATCGGATTTTCCGACACACAAAGTTTGAGAGCAGGCTATAACATTTTCCGACAACTAAATCCGTTGTCGGAATTTCCGATCGTGTGTACACAAATCCGACGCGCAAAGTGCCACGCATGCTCAGAATAAATTAAGAGACGAAAGCTATTGGCTACTGCCCCGTTTATAGTCCCGACGTACGTGTTTTACGTCACCGCGTTCAGAACGATCGGATTTTCGGACAACTTTGTGTGACCGTGTGTATGCAAGACAAGTTTGAGCCAACATCCGTCGGAAAAAATCCTAGGATTTTGTTGTCGGAATGTCCGACCGTGTGTACGGGGCATAAGACTGGGATGCCATTAAAATTCATGTTCTTGTAAAGGCAGGCCTCCCAATACTTGTGGTAATATAGTATATATATATATATATATATATATATATATATACTGTATATATATATACTGTATATATTGTAAGGGGAGCATACTGGTATTGACAACGCTAACCATGCATGAGACAGGGACACCCAGGAACAGTCCAAGCAGGTTAGTCCTGTATTCAAGCAAAGCAGCAAACAATCAAGATGGCTTTGTACAGCACGTCCATAGAATATACCTAGCAAAACCTCTAACTAACTTCATGTCAGATCCTTAGGGGTTCCTTGAAACCAGCAGGTAGCACATGAACCTTTTTAGTGTTTTGTCAGTACTTGGCCTTTTGACCCAGCAGCAAGCTTCTATAGCAGAGAGAAAGAGCCCTGAGCATCAGTCAGCTTTCGTATATAAAGACCTGAGGACAGCTGAGACTAATAAGGAGGTCTGGCTACGAGGGACAGGGAGGCTTTATCCTACCCAGAGCTCTACAAAGTCTCTGGGCTCCAGGACCGAGAACAGATTCCTGCATATCAGTCACAAACCCAGAAGCTCCAAACCATGTGTTGGTGGCAAACCTAGGTTACACATACAAACCATCTGCAAGCCTGCCAGCCACGGCCTTACTGGGGGACAAAACCTGTGTGATTCAACAGATTACAATGAGGTCTCCTGCAATGCCAGACATGGCTTTCTTTTGTGACAGGGCTGTGTAATCCTCCAGACGGATGAACAGAAATGCAAACCCTTTGGAAGGTAAAAAGGTCCTAATATACTTTATGTATTTCATGTGTGCATTTAGCTATTCGCTGTGATTAGCGTATTCGATATATTGAAGATTAGTTTCCGTTAATCGCTTTGGTAAAAAAATTGTTCCTTCTAAACTGATTCCCTACTGGGGCTCCTATATACTCATATATACTAGCAATATCTTGCCACTCAATGTCAGATAAGCGTTGATCAAGTGTTTGGACAATCAATCTCGATGACGCATTGGGAGCAAAAGAACTCTATGACGATTTGCCCATATTGCATTACGTGGGAAGCTCGTCAGGCACACAAAGGTTTTATTCTCCTTAAGGTAAATGTTGTACTATACCTGCCATGTTTTTTCTTCACAAATTCATCTTTTCATTCCATATAAATGCAAATCTGCAGTGTGAATTTACCGGCCTTATGAAAGCACCAGCAATGACAAATCAGATTTCATTGTACATCATGTACTCGCCGTAATGTTATGTACCCATTCATCCAAGGGAAAGCAAGAACGCAGCGCCGGGAATGGATGGAGGTGTGAATAATGGGCCCATTGTATGGGGGGGGTTCACAATTGCCGAAATGTTAGCAGTCATTGGAAAAAGAGTCAAAGCTAGTAAAAGTACGACAAACTGAATAGTTATTAATATATATATATATATATATGTGTATATATATATATATATGTATATATATACATATATATATATATATATATATATATATATATATATATATATATATACATACATACAGTGGGGATGGAAAGTATTCAGACCCCCTTAAATTTTTCACTCTTTGTTATATTGCAGCCATTTGCTAAAATCATTTAAGTTCATTTTTTTCCGCATTAATGGACACACAGCACCCCATATTGACAGAACAACACAGAATTGTTGACATTTTTGCAGATTTATTAAAAAAGAAAAACTGAAATGGTCCTAAGTATTCAGACCCTTTGCTGTGACACTCATATATTTAACTCAGGTGCTGTCCATTTCTTCTGATCATCCTTGAGATGGTTCTACACCTTCATTTGAGTCCAGCTGTGTTTGATTATACTGATTGGACTTGATTAGGAAAGCCACACACCTGTCTATATAAGACCTTACAGCTCACAGTGCATGTCAGAGCAAATGAGAATCATGAGGTCAAAGGAACTGCCTGAAGAGCTCAGAGACAGAATTGTGGCAAGGCACAGATCTGGCCAAGGTTACAAAAAAATTTCTGCTGCACTTAAGGTTCCTAAGAGCACAGTGGCCTCCATAATCCTTAAATGGAAGACATTTGGGACGACCAGAACCCCTCCTTGAGCTGGCCATCCAGCCAAACTGAGCTATCGGGGGAGAAGAGCCTTGGTGAGAGAGGTAAAGAAGAACCCAAAGATCACTGTGGCTGAGCTCCAGAGATGCAGTCGGCAGATGGGAGAAAGTTGTAGAAAGTCAACCATCACTGCAACCCTCCACCAGTCGGGGCTGTATGGCAGAGTTGCCCGACGGAAGCCTCTCCTCAGTGCAAGACACATGGATTTTCTGACCTAGCGTGATTGTCGGTGATGGCTGCAATATAAGCCCTACCCCCCCAAATAAGCCCTACCCTGTTTCCCTGAAAATAAGCCCTACCCTGAAAATAAGACCTACAAGGACTTTAACTAGGGCTTATTTGGGGGGTAGGGCTTATATTGCAGCCATCACCGACAATCAGGCCAGGTCTTATTTTCGGGGAAACAGGGTAGGGAACTCAGTCAAGTAATTGCCAGACCATTGTTCCTAATTTTTACTGACAGTCTACTGACTGGAATAGTACCAGCTGATTGGAGAAAAGCCAATGTAGCACCAATATTTAAAAAGGGCCCAAAATACATCCCTGGGAATTACAGACCAGTTAGCCTAACATCAATAGTATGTAAACTCTTGGAGGGGATGATAATGGACTATATACATTAGTAATGAGAACGGTATCATTAGCAGTAATCAGCATGGATTCATGAAGAATCGTTCTTGCCAAACCAATCTATTAACCTTCTATGAGGAGGTGAGTTGCCATCTAGATAAGGAAGGCTCGTAGACGTGGTGTATCTGGATTTTGCAAAAGCATTTGACACAGTTCCCCATAAACGTTTACTGTACAAAATAAGGTCCGTTGGCATGGACCATAGGGTGAGTACATGGATTGAAAACTGGCTACAAGGGCGAGTTCAGAGGGTGGTGATAAATGGGGAGTACTCAGAATGGTCAGGGGTGGGTAGTGGGGTCCCCCAGGGTTCTGTGCTGGGACCAATCCTATTTAATTTGTTTATAAACGATCTGGAGGATGGGATAAACAGTTCAATCTCTGTATTTGCAGACGATACTAAACTAAGCAGGGCAATAACTTCTCCGCAGGACGTGGAAACCTTGCAAAAAGATCTGAACAAATGAATGGGGTGGGCGACTACATGGCAAATGAGGTTCAATGTAGAAAAATGTAAAATAATGCATTTGGGTGACAAAAATATGAATGCAATCTATACACTGGGGGGAGAACCTCTGGGGGAATCTAGGATGGAAAAGGACCAGGGGGTCCTAGTAGATGATAGGCTCAGCAATGGCATGCAATGCCAAGCTGCTGCTAACAAAGCAAACAGAATATTGGCATGCATTAAAAAGGGATTAACTCCAGAGATAAAACAATAATTCTCCTGCTCTACAAGACTCTGGTCCGGCCGAACCTGGAGTATGCTGTCCAGTTCTGGGCACCAGTCCTCAGGAGGGATGTACTGGAAATGGAGCGAGTACAAAGAAGGGCAACAAAGCTAATAAAGGGTCTGGAGGATATTAGTTATGAGGAAAGGTTGCGAGCGTTGAACTTATTCTCTCTGGAGAAGAGACATTTGAGAGGGGATATGATTTCAATTTATAAATACCGTACTGGTGACACCACAATAGGGATAAAACTTTTTTGCTGAAGGGAGTTTAACAAGACTTGTGGCCACTCATTAAAATTAGAAGAAAAGAGGTTTAACCTTAAACTACATAGAGGGTTCTTTACTTTAGGAGTGGCAAGGATGTGGAATATACTTCCACAGGCGGTGGTCTCAGCGGGGAGCATAGTTTCAAGAAACTATTAGATAAGCACCTGAACGACCGCAACATACAGGGATATACAATGTAATACTGACATATAATCACACACATAGGTTGGACTTAATGGACGTGTGTCTTTTTTCAACCTCACCTACTATGTAACTATGTAACACCCCCAGATTCCCTCCACTCTTCCACTATATCTCTCCACTCTGATCACCCCCTCCAGATTCCCCTCACTCTGATCACACCCCCAGACCCCCCCACTCTGATTACATTTCCAGATCCCCTCAGATCCCTTTACTTTAATCACACTACCAGATCCCCCACCAGATCCCTCCACTGTGATCACACCCCTAGATCCCCCTAGGGTTGCCACCTCATCCCTTTAAACCCGAACACATATTAATTACACAGGTTCTGTGGCTGATTAAGGTGGTAATTAAACTCACTTGGTGCCTTATCTGCATTAAATTAGCCTCAGAACCTGTGTAATTCTTATGTGTTTGGGTTTACAGGGATGAGATGGCAACCCTAGATTCTCCGCCATCCCTCCACCCTGATCACGCCTCCAGATCCCCCCAGATCCCTCCACTCTGATCACACTCCCCAGATAACCCTCTCCCCATCACACACACAACCTCCTGCAGCACCAGATACAGGAGGGTTAGCTGTATCTCACGCAGGCAGGAGAATATCTACAGCAGGATTTCCCATGGTGGCTGCAGCAACCAGCGGAGAGCCTCCTCCGCCCTGACCTCCTCCATGGCACCATGGCACCCCAGGCCTGACACCCCCCCCGTGTGCGCATGGCGTGGTGCTCACTGCCTACATTTGGAGTTGGAATCTGCCCACTACTCCGCCCTCCTCTGCATGTTTGGAACCGTTCACCCTGCTTTCTCAGTGACAGCAGCTGAAAAACTAAGACCTTCATGCTGCATTCGGGAGGAGAGAGAGTACATCCTGGAGGTTTTAGGTTGCCTGCTGCCTGGGCTGCCTTATGGTGGCACTGGCCATGTCTGCACCCCTCTAAATGTTACGACCAGGGTGACCGCACTGGCTGCTCCCCCCGCTACGTCATTGTATGGAGTGGGTCTATGGACCCAATAAGACAATATAGCCATGCAGGTTATGGTGAAAAGGGACTAAAGCAACCAAAAAGCCTTGCAACCCAATCAGTAAAGCCTTCTGAGAAGCAAAGGCATTCACATGTCCCACTTCATATATCCCAAAAATAAGAGTGTTAATCCTCATCTTAAGGGCAGTGGGCTGACGTAGCACGGAAATATAGCCTAAGATGATAGAATCCCGATTCCAAACTGCATGTTTCACCCTTTTTGGCCATCAACAGTGCAGTGCATGGAAACCATGGCTTCTTTGGAGTACTGTAGGTCTATGGGCCCACTGAGACATTATAACCATAAAGGTTAGGATGAGACGGGACAAAAGTCCTCCTAGCTCTGCCCACTATCCTGAAATGAGGACTAAACTTCCTATATTTGGGATATGTGATGGGATGAGACATATGAAGACCTTCTGTTCTAAGAAGGCTTTACTTCTTCGGTTGGAGAGATTTTTTGATGCCTTCAGTTGAGTTTTGATGCACTTGTGAACTGATCAAAGGATCTTTTATACCCCTGTACTAGTTCATGTTCTAGTTGTACTGAATAGTGAATAGAATAGAGTTTTAGAGGGAGCAGAGTCCTCCAGCAGTGTAGAGTATTTCAAGAGAAAGAAGAGAAAGAAAGGAGCAAAGTCTTCCAGCAGAGCACAGCGCTTCAGGAGAAGAGAGTTAGAGGATGGAGGAGAGTCCACCAGCAGTAGAAAGCATTTCAGCAGAGGAGAGTTAGAGGAAGGAGCAGAAACCTCCAGCAGTGCAGAGCATTTCAGGAGAAAGAAGAAGGATTGAGGAAGAAAAACATAATTAAAGTCCAGCTTTTGTGACAACCATGGTTCCCTCCATAGATACAGTGTAGTGAATGAGCATTGTCACCCTAGGACTGGAAGTTGTTACTAGAAGGATAACCAGGTAAAAATTATGAAGTAAAGAAGCCTGAAAATAGAAACGTAATGCAGCCACCACATGCAATATATTACATTTTTGGTTCTAGGTATGCTTTAAGGTCCAATTTAATGTCCAACAATTGTGAAAATGGAAGTATTTTTAATACTTATGCTTGTGTACATGTAATACAAGATATTGTTTTTTTTATCTCATGTCTTTTGGATAATTGTGATTACAGATGAATATTATTTCAGTTGAGGCCGGACCGCAACAATTATTGTGTCTTGTCCTTGCAACTTTTGTACTCAGAGCTGTACGACAAAAATAAAATGTATATTTTGTTTGCTGAGGACATACATTGAGCATCTCTTCGGAGGACGTCATCACATTGAGTGGAGATGTACTGTGCCTTTCAGTGAGACCTTTGACCCATTGTGACTCTTTTTCCCAGACGCCTCTTGTGTGACCGTGGCAATTACGGATGAGAAGAAGAAGTTTTGTCTGAAAGGCTCCTCTCTTAGTTCAATGACACTCCCCCCCCCCTCCCCCCCAATCGCTGAGTAATTTTCTCATCATTTCGATAGAAGATCTCCCGCTAAACAGAGAGCTTTGTTGATTACAACATTATACGGATCGTCACGGGATTTACTTTGCCGTCTTGTCTGACATAGATTAAGACACAACGCTTGTTAAGTCGAAAGTGTAAAAAATGGTTCTCTCTCCCCGGTATGAATTAAAGATAAAAAACGAATTAGGAATCAGTCTTAAAATTCAATTTCGGAATGTACTAATGAGTCTTGATGATTAACACGGGAAGAGTGCACATCAAAGTGCATCCCAATCAGGAGGAAAGTCAACAAGAAACTTACAAAAGAGTTATCTATGAAAGTTTTAGGGCTGATTGCGTTGCAGTGCTCTAATGCACGTTATGGTATGCGTTAACACCCCCCCCCCCCCCAGGGTTCATTTTTATTCTATCCCCTTCTTACTTGGTCCACTGCATTGAGCTTTAATAGTAGACTCACCCGCCCAGCATTGTCCATATGTAACCCTCTAAAGGCCACTGCATACCGGGTACCAGTGTAGGTTACACTTAAAGCGGAAGTAAACCCATCCATAAAACAGCTTCATTTCCGGCACGTGCCGGAAATGTAGCACTCCCATTGGTTGTGCTCTTAACCAAACTGTGAAACCATCCAATGGCTGGTGTCTAAACTGATCACATGTGCAGCATCATGGCAGTTGTAGATTAAACAGAGGCAAAGATGGCAGCTGCCTTGGCTGAAAGCGATAGGGGGGTTTACTTACACTTTAATAACCTACCTCCAACTTGGGTCATACCTCCAACTTGTGGTAGTTTTGTGTCAAGGTACAGGGTAGGCAATGCAGTAGAAAACAACCCCAAATGTCTCAAAACACGGGAGGACAAAAGAGGTATTTCCCTGACTGATTCGGAAATAACTGATATCAATTGTAAATATCAAAAACAACATGCATAATGGCATCATATTTCCTGAAGAAGTGGCCAATTTGATACCATGAAACAAATTGGTTGGCATAAAAATGTATCTTTTACGCAGTCTCAGTAATCTAAGTTGGGTTGTATAATCTGCAATATATTGCCAGCATATTTTTTTTTAATAAATGTATAAAACCAGCAAAACAAGAAAATGTTCTGTGTAGAAGAGGTGATCTATGCAGGTGGGGTTCATTTGGGTGGCAAAGCTTGTGTGTCCATAGGATCCAATGATAAAATCCAGGCCCTGATCCTGCTTTACAAACCTACCGCCATTTCCATTTTAGGAAACTGATCTACGGATCTTGCTGTTTGAGATTGCATCAGGGAATATTGTATATGTATGATTGTAGGCTCCTCAATGACCAATACTCTTTGGCCAGCCGTACACAGGGCAAATTGATTTCAACTATGGGTTTTTCACTGGATATTACTATTCTTTCACCAAAGATCGCTTATTCCCTCAATGCTTCTTCTGCCATACACATTTGCCTGGTGCGATCCGGAACAACTGTAGAAAAATCTTTGATTAGAATGATTACTTGGACTTGGTGGATTGTTCATGCTTGTACTAATGTTTAATGTCTCTAGGTGGCCTAGACTAGTTCTCAACGAGTGGGCCTCGGCCCACTGCCAGGCCACAGCCTCCCACCTCCTAGACCTTCCTCTAGCTGCAAATCCCCCAACATCCCACAGTGCCTCCCAGTTTCCATAGTGGCACCCAACCTTCCATAGTGGTCCACAGTACTCACCAGGCCCCCTAAGAGTCCCCAACCCCCCACAGTGCCAGCCAAACTCCTACACTGCCCCCTAGCTTGCAGCAGAGCCTCCACTCTGATCACACCTCCATAGTGCCCCAACAGTGTTCCACAGCCCCTGCAGTTCCCCACAATCTCCCCAGCCTCCTGAAGTGACCCCCTCCAGAAACCTCATCCCCTACAGAGCCTATTCTATCTATCTATCTATCTATCTATCTATCTATCTATCTATCTATCTATCTATCTATCTATCTATCTATCTATCTATCTATCTATCTATCTATCTATATGTATATATATATATATCTATATATATATATATATATATATATCTATATATCTATATATATATATAGATATATATATATATATATAGAGATATATATATATATATATATATATAAATATATATATATATATATATATATATATATATATATATATATATATATATATATATACACACATACACACACACACACACACAGTATCTCACAAAAGTGAGTACACCCCTCATATTTTTGTAAATATTTTCTTCTATCTTTTCATGTGACAACACTGATGAAATGACACTTTGCTACAATGTAAAGTAGTGAGTGTACAGCTTGTATAACAGTGTAAATTTGCTGTCCCCTCAAAATAACTCAACACACAGCCGTTAATGTCTAAACCGCTGGCAACAAAAGTGAGTACACCCCTAAAGCCCCTTTCACACTGGGGCGGGAGGTGCATCGGTGGTAAAGCTAGTGGCCGAGAAAGGGTTAAAAACCACCGCTTAACGCCTCTGCAGATGCGCCTTGCCGGCGGTATTGCCGCGTAGCCCCATTGATTTCAATGGGCAGGAGCGGGGTATACACCGCTCGTTCACCGCTCCGAAGATGCTGCTAGCAGGACTTTTTCCCCCGTCCTCCTAGCGCACCGCTCCAGTGTGAAAGCCCTCAGGCTTTCACACTGGAGATACAGCAGTGGCTGTTTCGGGTCGGTTTGCAGGCGTTATTTTTAGCGCCTGTAAACCGCCCCAGTGTGAAAGGGGTCTAAGTGAAAATGTCCAAATTGGGAACCAATTAGCCATTTTCCCTCCCCGGTGTCATGTGACTCGTTAGTGTAACAAGGTCTCAGGTGTGAATGGGGAGCAGGTGTGTTAAATTTGATGTTATCGCTCTCACTCTCTCATACTGGTCACTGGAAGTTCAACATGGCACCTCATGGCAAAGAACTCTCTGAGGATATATACATATATACAGTGCCTTGAAAAAGTATTCATGCCCCTTGAAATTTTCCACATTTTGTCATATATCAACCAAAAACGTAAATGGATTTTATGTGCTAGACCAACACAAAGTGGCACATAATTGTGAAGTGGAAGGAAAATAATAAATGGTTTTCAAATTTTTTCACAAATAAATATCTGAAAAGTGTGGCGTGCATTTGTATTCAGCCCCCTTTACTCTGATATCCCAAACTAAAATTTAGTGGAACCAATTGCCTTCAGAAGTCACCTAATTAGTAAATATAGTCCACCGGTGTGTAATTTAATCTCACTATAAATACAGCGGTTCTGTGAAGCCCTCAGAGGTTTGTTAGAGAACCTTAGTGAACAAACAGCATCATGAAGGCCAAGGAACACACCAGACAGGTCAGAGATAAAGTTGTGGAGAAGTTTAAAGCAGGGTTAGGTTAGAAAAAAATATCCCAAGCTTTGAACATCTCACGGAGCTCTGTTCAATCCAACATCCGAAAATGGAAAGAGTATGGCACAACTGCAAACCTACCAAGACATGTCCGTCCACCTAAACTGACAGGCCGGGCAAGGAGAGCATTAATCAGAGAAGCAGCCAAGAGGCCCATGGTAACTCTGGAGGAGCTGCAGAGATCCACAGCTCAGGTGGGAGAATCTGTCCACAGGACAACTATTAGTCGTGCTCTCCACAAATCTGGCCTTTATAGAAGAGTGGCAAGAAGAAAGACATTGTGGAAAGAAAGCCATAAGAAGTCCTGTTTGCAGTCTGTGAGAAGCCATGTGGAGGACACAACAAACATGTGGAAGAAGATGCTCTGGTCAGATGAGACCAACATTTTACTTTTTGGCCTAAAAGCAAAACGCAATGTGTGGGGGGAAAACTAACACTGCACATCACCCTGAACACACCATCCCCACCGTAAAACATGGTGGTGGCAGCATCATGTTGTGGGGATGCTTTTCTTCAGCAGAGACAGGGAAGTTGGTCAGAGTTGATGTGAAGATGGATGGAGCCAAATACAGGGCAATCTTAGAAGAAAACCTGTTACAGTCTGCAAAAGACTTGAGACTGGAGCGGAGGTTCACCTTCCAGCAGGAAGTTGAAGAAAGAAATTCCTATGGGTGGGACTTTAGACAGGGCAGGTGGCAGATGAAATATGAAGAGAGTGTAAAAAGTATACCAATTTTTAATAAAGAATATCATAAAATAATGAGCACATACATGAAATGTAATATAAATACATAGTAATCTGGAAACGAGAAACAATGCAATACGGTATTGTTGTACAGACAAAACCGCAAAGATCTGCTGAATGGAAGGTAGATCCAACAGAAAAATCCATTATATATAGTATATTGCATACGTACCATATATAATATATAGCATTATAAAACAGTTTATTATATATCATATATTATATAATGAATTTAATTTAAAGCTCTAACAACCACAGCTGGAGGTAGGAATGAAAGATTCATTTTGGTTTGGCTCTATGAAAGGAGGACTAATATGGTATCTGACATCAAAGAGAATAATACAGGTTAGAGCCCAATAAAGGTGGTAAGTATTGATAAAAGAGAAGCACAGGATATCTGATGAGAACACATATTGTGTTTAGACCTTTAAACCCAAATCTGCAGGATTTCATAAAAAGAGACAGGAGTCTCAGATGTAGCCACAAATACTTGTATTGTTCATTTATAGTAGATAATTATAGTAAGCCTAAATAAGTTTGTATCCTATTTTGGAGGCTCAGTATCACCTATGGGAATTATCTAGGGTGGTCAGCAGAATGAAAATAGAGTTGTAGGTCTGACGTAAATAAAGGGGAAGCAAACTTCCTCTGCTTACATTTGCCTATACTGTAGGTAAGCCTATAATAAGGCTTACCTATAGACATAGCTCCCAACTGTCCCTGATTTCAATGGACTGTCCTTGATTTGAAGCAACGTCCCGCTGTCCCTCTTTCCTCCTCATTTGTCCTTCATTTTGGTCTGATCTATAGAGTTGTATATAAAATGCACTTTTTATCTTTCAAAAAGTGTTTCCCAGTGCTAAACCTTCCATCCAAATGATAAATTGCTGCATTTGTAAATTTTAAAAGCCAATATAAAGGAATAGTAGTGGTAAAAAAAAGCCCTTGTAGATTTAATTTACCTTTTTTTGGTTAACTCTCCTTTAAGGAGGCGTGGCAAGGGGCGTGTCTTATGCCTACATACATTTGCTAGTAGGTGTCCCTCATTTCCATCTCAATTAGTTGGGAGGTATGCCTATAGGTAGTGAAAATATCTCCCAAATGTGCATCGTTTAGGAGATATTTACATTGCATGCAGCGAGTGACATCACTGGCCAGTGGTGTCAGGGGGGGGGGGGCTGAGGGGGGCTGGAGCCCCGAGTGGGTCCGCAAAAAGCCCTGGGTCTCTGGAATGCACAGTTCTGTTATTAGCCCCATTAGGTCAGTGTATGTCAGGTAGGTCAGTGTGTGTCAGGTAGGTCAGTGTGTGTCAGGTAGGTCAGTGTATGTCAGGTAGGTCAGTGTGTGTCAGGTAGGTCAGTGTGTGTCAGGTAGGTCAGTGTATGTCAGGTAGGTCAGTGTGTGTCAGGTAGGTCAGTGTGTGTCAGGTAGGTCAGGGTATGTCAGGTAGGTCAGTGTGTGTCAGGTAGGTCAGTGTATGTCAGGTAAGTCAGTGTGTGTCAGGTAGGTCAGTGTGTGTCAGGTAGGTCAGTTTGTGTCAGGTAGGTCAGTGTAAGTCGTGTATGTCAGTTAGGTCCGTGTATGTCAGGTAGATGAGTGTAATGGTCAGTGTATGTCAGGTAGGTCAGTGTGTGTCAGGTAGGTCAGTGTATGTCAGGTAGGTCAGTGTGTGTCAGGTAGGTCAGTGTATGTCAGGTAGGTCAGTGTGTGTCAGGTAGGTCAGTGTGTGTCAGGTAGGTCAGTTTGTGTCAGGTAGGTCAGTGTAAGTCGTGTATGTCAGGTAGGTCCGTGTATGTCAGGTAGATGAGTGTAATGGTCAGTGTATGTCAGGTAGGTCAGTGTGTGTCAGGTTGGTCAGTGTGTGTCAGGTAGGTCAGTTTGTGTCAGGTAGGTCAGTGTAAGTCGTGTATGTCAGGTAGGTCCGTGTATGTCAGGTAGATGAGTGTAATGGTCAGTGTATGTTAGGTAGGTCAGTGTGTGTCAGATAGGTCAGTGTATGTCAGGTTGGTCAGTGTGTGTCAGGTAGGTCAGTTTGTGTCAGGTAGGTCAGTGTAAGTCGTGTATGTCAGGTAGGTCCGTGTATGTCAGGTAGATGAGTGTAATGGTCAGTGTATGTCAGGTAAGTCAGAGTATGTCAGTTAGGTCAGTGTAAGTCGTGTATGTCAAGTAGGTCAGTGTAAGACGTGTATGTCAGGTAGGTCCGTGTATGTCAGGTAGGTCCGTGTATGTCAGGTAGGTCCGTGTATGTCAGGTAGGTCCGTGTATGTCAGGTAGGTCCGTGTATGTCAGGTAGATGAGTGTAATGGTCAGTGTATGTCAGGTAGGTCAGTGTATGTCAGGTAGGTCAGTGTGTGTCAGATAGGTCAGTGTATGTCAGGTTGGTCAGTGTGTGTCAGGTAGGTCAGTTTGGGTCAGGTAGGTCAGTGTAAGTCGTGTATGTCAAGTAGGTCCGTGTATGTCAGGTAGATGAGTGTAATGGTCAGTGTATGTCAGGTAAGTCAGTGTATGTCAGGTAGGTCAGTGTAAGTCGTGTATGTCAGGTAGGTCCGTGTATGTCAGGTAGGTCCGTGTATGTCAGGTAGATGAGTGTAATGGTCAGTGTATGTCAGGTAGGTCAGTGCACGTCAGGTAGGTCAGGTAGGTAAGAACCCCCCCCAGTGCCGGGCTCCTGTGTTCCTGTAAAGCAGAAACACTGACCCATGCCTTTCACTAGTAAAAGCACCTCCCCCACTACACTGAAATACCAGCTAGGCACACAGGTAACCCTTTGATCGCTCCTGATGTTTAACTCCTTCCCAGCCAGTGTCATTAGTACAGTGACAGTGCATATTTTTAGCACTGATCACTGTATTAGTGTAACTGTTCCCCAAAAAGTGTCAAAAGTGTCATTTAGTGTCCAATTTGTCCGCCGCAATATCGCAGTCCCGCTATAAGTCGCTGATCCCCACATTACCATAAATCTATCCCATGGTTTGTAGACGCTGTAACTTTTGCACAAACCAATCAATACAGTGGAGCCTTAGATTACGAGTATAATCTGTTCCAGGAGAATGCTTCTAATCCAAACCACTCACTTATCAAAGCGAGTTTCCCCATAGAAGTCAATGGAAACGAAGATAATTTTTTCTGCATTGACTTCTATTACATGCAATACCGCATGTGGCCAGAGGTGGGGGGCGCCGAAGAGCCTCGGAAATACTCGGGGACAGCTCGGCTGAACTCGGAAAGCCTTGGAGAGGCTCGGAAACACTCGGGAACGGAGTATTTCCAAGTGTTTCTGAGTATTTCCGAGTCACTCCAAGTATTTCTGAACGGCTCCGAACCGTTCTGAGTGTCCCCGGCGCCCCCGCACCTCTGCCCAAATGAGGTACTGCACCGCCCATTAGCTTGAATTCTGCTCGTTTTGCGAGACAACAGTCGCTCTTTAACCACGTTACCCGTAAACCAAGGTTCCACTTTATATGTTTATTGAGATTTTTTTTTTTACCAAAAACATGTAGCAAAATACATATTGGCCTAAAATGATGAAAAAATTAGATTTTTTACATTTTTTTTATTGGATATTTTTTTTTATAGCAAAGAAAGTAAAAAATATTGTTTTCTTTTTATATCGCAAAAAATATAATAATAAAAAAACTGCAGAGGTGATCAAATACCACCAAAAGAAAGCTCTATTTGTGTGAAAAAAGATAGGAGATACATTTTAATTGGGTAGAGTGTCGCACGACCGCGCAATTGTCAGTTAAAGTAACGCAGTGCCGTATTGCAAAAAGGGCCTGCTCAGGTTGGGGGGTAAATCTTCCAGAGCTGAAGTGGTTACGTTGGTGACAGGCTCTCTTTAAAGCACTTCACTGCGGATTTTGTAGGATCTCTGGAGCAGAGGATTCTGGTGAACCGGACCAAAAACGCAGTCACAGAAAATGGTAATAAGGTGAACCCTGAAGACTTTGAATGGGACGTTAATGATAATGATAATGAAAAAAAATGGAGATCATTGTCCAAGGTTCAAGCAGAACAACAACAACAGAGCATGGAAAATACAATGCTGAAGACGTAAAGAAAAAGTGGTGGCACTGGAAGAAAAAAAAAGTCCATGGATTGGTGGTGGCACTGGAAGAAAAAAAAGTCCATGGATTGGTGGTGGCACTGGAAGAAAAAAAAGTCCATGGATTGGTGGTGGCACTGGAAGAAAAAAAAGTCCATGGATTGGTGGTGGCACTGGAAGAAAAAAAATGTCCATGGATTGGTGGTGGCACTGGAAGAAAAAAAAGTCCATGGATTGGTGGTGGCACTGGAAGAAAAAAAAGTCCATGTATTGGTGGTGGCACTGGAAGAAAAAAAAGTCCATGTATTGGTGGTGGCACTGGAAGAAAAAAAGTCCATGTATTGGTGGTGGCACTGGAAGAAAAAAAAGTCCATGGATTGGTGGTGGCACTGGAAGAAAAAAAAGTCCATGCATTGGTGGTGGCACTGGAAGAAAAAAAAGTCCATGCATTGGTGGTGGCACTGGAAGACAATAACACCCGCATTGGTGGTGGCACTGGAAGAAAAAAAGCCCTTGCATTGGTGGTGGCACTGGAAGAAGAAGAACTCTTTCATCAACCCTGACCTCCTCATTCCCGCAGCTACAAAACTCATCACTAGGGGTGAGCTCAGGTGTATTCAGACATGAGTCCAAGCCCACCTGAGCTATCCAGCTAGGAAGCTGTCAAAGCCGACAGCCAATCATAGGCAGTGTAAGCATTCCCCACCCCACAGCTGCACAAATACATGCTGCTTGCATATGTGCAGCTGCATGGTGGGAAATGCCCTTTGGTCTGTGCAGACTATTGGTGTCAGTAGAGCAGAGATTGGTGTCAGTAGGGCAGAGATTGGTGTCAGTAGAGCAGAGGTTGGTGTCAGTAGAGCAGAGATTGGTGTCAGTAGGGCACAGATTGGTGTCAGTAGGGCAGAGGTTGGTGTCAGTAGGGCAGAGATTGGTGTCAGTAGGGCAGAGATTGGTGTCAGTAGAGCAGAGGTTGGTGTCAGTAGAGCAGAGGTTGGTGTCAGTAGAGCAGAGGTTGGTGTCAGTAGGGCAGAGATTGGTGTCAGTAGGGCAGAGATTGGTGTCAGTAGGGCAGAGATTGGTGTCAGTAGAGCAGAGATTGGTGTCAGTAGAGCAGAGGTTGGTGTTAGTAGAGCAGAGATTGGTGTCAGTAGGGCAGAGATTGGTGTCAGTAGGGCAGAGATTGGTGTCAGTAGGGCAGAGATTGGTGTCAGTAGGGCAGAGATTGGTGTCAGTAGAGCAGAGATTGGTGTCAGTAGGGCAGAGATTGGTGTCAGTAGGGCAGAGATTGGTGTCAGTAGAGCAGAGGTTGGTGTCAGTAGGGCAGAGATTGGTGTCAGTAGGGGCAGAGATTGGTGTCAGTAGGGCAGAGATTGGTGTCAGTAGGGCAGAGATTGGTGTCAGTAGAGCAGAGATTGGTGTCAGTAGGGCAGAGATTGGTGTCAGTAGGGCAGAGATTGGTGTCAGTAGAGCAGAGATTGGTGTCAGTAGGGCAGAGATTGGCGTCAGTAGGGCAGAGATTGGTGTCAGTAGAGCAGAGATTGGTGTCAGTAGGGCAGAGATTGGTGTCAGTAGAGCAGAGATTGGTGTCAGTAAGGCAGAGATTGGTGTCAGTAGAGCAGAGATTGGTGTCAGTAGAGCAGAGATTGGTGTCAGTAGGGCAGAGATTGGTGTCAGTAGAGCAGAGATTGGTGTCAGTAGAGCAGAGGTTGGTGTCAGTAGAGCAGAGAGTGGTGTCAGTAGAGCAGAGATTGGTGTCAGTAGGGCAGAGATTGGTGTCAGTAGGGCAGAGGTTGGTGTCAGTAGGGCAGAGGTTGGTGTTAGTAGAGCAGAGATTGGTGTCAGTAGGGCAGAGATTGGTGTCAGTAGAGCAGAGATTGGTGTCAGTAGGGCAGAGATTGGTGTCAGTAGGGCAGAGGTTGGTGTCAGTAGAGCAGAGAGTGGTGTCAGTAGAGCAGAGATTGGTGTCAGTAGGGCAGAGATTGGTGTCAGTAGGGCAGAGGTTGGTGTCAGTAGGGCAGAGGTTGGTGTTAGTAGAGCAGAGATTGGTGTCAGTAGGGCAGAGATTGGTGTCAGTAGAGCAGAGATTGGTGTCAGTAGGGCAGAGATTGGTGTCAGTAGAGCAGAGGTTGGTGTCAGTAGGGCAGAGATTGGTGTCAGTAGGGCAGAGATTGGTGTCAGTAGAGCAGAGATTGGTGTCAGTAGGGCAGAGATTGGTGTCAGTAGGGCAGAGATTGGTGTCAGTAGGGCAGAGATTGGTGTCAGTAGGGCAGAGGTTGGTGTCAGAAGAGCAGAGATTGGTGTCAGTAGGGCAGAGATTGGTGTCAGTAGGGCAGAGATTGGTGTCAGTAGGGCAGTGGACAGTGTAAGTATTTTTTTTTTTTTATTTATTTATTTTTTTTCAATATTATTTTTTATTTGTTTAAACATTTTTTTTTAGGAGTCACGTTGGGGGGCTTTGGTGAAATATCAAGTATCTAAACAGACCCCTGATGTCTCACTTTTGAGACAGAGAAATGGACTGAGATCAGAGCTTCCCCAGTGCCTTTTCTCTGCAGCTTCAGTTGCACTGGACAGTAAACGAGTGGGAAGTGCTCTGTGCTGAGCGGCTTCCTGTTCATTCACAAAAAAGAAGCATAGTAAACATAGATTTACTATGTTTCAGTTAAGAATGAACACAGGAGTGATCAGCACAGAGCAATTCCAACTCGTTCACTGTCCAGTGCAGCTGAGGCTGCTGGGGGCTGTCATTTTGCCAACCTGGAAGCTGTCTTTTTTCTGTCTAGAGCAGGGGTAGGCAACCCCCGGCACTGGTGCCGCAAGCGACCCGCAAAGCCTCTTTTGCCAGCAAACGACTCCCCATCAGCAGAGCAGCGCAGGGAAGTGTCTTAGAGACACTAATGCATTCTAATTTCAGAATTGCCCACACCACACCTGCACTGGGGGGGGAAGTCACTGTGCCCCCACACATTGTAAACAATGGGAAACATTGATTGGTTCTCTAACTTTGCTGTAGCTGGGATCGTCAGCTTTTGTGATGGGGAAGAGATTGGGTGCAGTTTTGCTAGGGGGGCGGTCCCTGTTTCCAGGAGGAGGAGGACTGTCATTGGCCGCTGCCAAAGCCAATCACATAATATCACAATATTTGTGTGTATGTATCACTTACTACTGACCCCTCAGCTTTGCATCATCTACTACTACCAACCTCTACATCACCTACTTCCAACCTCTTTACTTTGTATCACTTACTACTGAACCCCGGCACTCTGTGTCCCTTTAAGCCACAGCCAGTATTCAGCGCAATGAAAATCACACCCAATTTTGCGGCGGCGCTCGGCACCGCACTTTTTCTCAGCTGTGGGGGCCCAACTTATGATCCTTCTCACAGACCCACTGCTTTCAGAAAATGCCCCTGACCTGAGCTCATCATTGCGCATCCATTTCAGATGCTTGTATGTGACATCACATACATCACATCCATTACATACATCCCATACATCACATACATCCCAAACATCCCATGCATCCCATACATCCCATACATCCCATACATCCCATACATCCCAAACATCACATACATCCCAAACACCACATACATCCCATAGATGACATACATCCCATACATCACATACATCCCAAACATCCCATACATCACATACATCCCATAGATCACATACATCGTATACATCACATACATCCCATACATCACATACATCACATACATCATATACATCCCATAAATCCCATACATCACATACATCCCATACATCACATACATCGTATACATCCCATACATCTCATACATCACATACATCCCATACTACCAACCTCTACATCACCTACTCCCAACCTCTTTACTTTGTATCACTTACTGCTGAACCCCGGAACTCTGTGTCCCTTCAAGCCACAGCCAGTATTCAGCGCAATAAAAATCACACCCAATTTTGCTGCGGTGCTCGGCACCGCACTTTTTCTCAGCTGTGGGGGCCCAACTTATGATCCTGCACACCAGCCCACTGCTTTCAGAGAATGCCCCTGACCTGAGCTCATCATTGCGCATCTATTTCAGATGCTTGTATGTGACATCACATACATCACATACATCCTTGTCAGAGAACCATTACAAACGCTCGTTCCCGTGCGCCAGCCAGACGTGCGGCACGAATGTGTGAACCCCGGACCAGGCACGCAAGTTAGTACTCTCATACGAACGAGTGCACGTCGGCAAGCCAACGAATCACAGCACAGGGCGCCCTATTTAAAGGATCAGCATACTAGTATCAGTGCTGAATTGTCTCAGCTAGTTCCTGTATCCTTGATTGCTGTTTGATTGAACCTTGATCCTGAAACCTTGGCCTTCCTGACTACTCTTTTGGATTATCCCTGCAACTCTGTTTACTTCTGCTTCCTGTACTGAACTCGGCTTGAACTTCTGACCACGGCTCTGTCTTCTGATCTTGTACCTCTCTGCCAGCCCATTGCCAACTTCCGCTAGCCCCTGACTATCGATTGTACACCTTCCTGCCAGCACGTTGCCGACTCCTGCTTGTTCCCGACCTTGCAAGTTCTCCTGTTGGACTTTCCTGAACCCATCCAGGATCAACATCTCACCAGCATCTCTAGGCTCCGGTGTTCCTGATCCTGCCAACAGGCACCTGCACTCTTCCGTTGCCATAGCAGCCCTGTCTCCACCTCCAGGGGTGTTAGGACCGGAACCGTGCAAGAGGCCACCCTCGTCATTTCAGACTCCACAGTAAGGTACGTGACAGTCATATACATCCCATACATCACATACATCCCATACATCCCATACATCACATACATCCCATACATCACATACATCCCATACATCACATACATCACATACATCCCATACATCACATACATCACATACATCCCATACATCCCATACATCACATACATCACATACATCCCATACATCACATACATCCCATACATCCCATACATCACAAACATCGTATACATCCCATACATCACATACATCGTATACATCCCATACATCCCATAAATCACATACATCTCATAAATCACATACATCCCATACATCACATACATCACATACAAATATATGGGCTGGATGCGAGAGTTAGATCAGCAGGATGAGTGTGCTGGGACAGGTAGATGTGTCTCATCTCTTCTTCCTTTCACCACTCTGCATATCACACATATCATAGATGAGAAGAGGGTATAGCGGTGGAGCAGATGAGCAGGGGTGGTTTAGCGGTGGTACAGAAGAGCAGAAGGGTACGATGATGGGGCAGATGTGCAGGGGGTACAGTGGTGGAAGAGATGAGAAGGTGCTTCAGCAGTGAGACAGAAGAGCATGGGGGTACAGAGGTGGAGCAGATGTGCAGGGAGATACAGTGGTGGGGCAGATGAAAAGGCGGTACATTGTTGGGGCAGATGAGCAGGGGGGTTACAGTGGTGGGACAGATGAGCAGGGGGTACAGAGGTGGGGCAGATGTGCAGGGTAGTACAGTGAGGGGACAGATGAGCAGTTGGGTACAGTGTGGGGACAGATTTGCAGGGGGTACAGTGATCTGATGTGTAAAGGTGCAGTAATTGGGGCTGATCTGAGGACTGGAGGTACAGGAATTGGGGCTGATCTGAGGACTGGAGGCACAGGAATTGGGGCTGATCTGAGGACTGGAGGTACAGGAATTGGGGCTAATCTGAGGACTGGAGGTACAGGAATTGGGGCTGATCTGAGGACTGGAGGTACAGGAATTGGGGCTAATCTGAGGACTGGAGGTACAGGAATTGGGGCTGATCTGAGGACTGGAGGTACAGGGATTGGGGCTAATCTGAGGACTGGAGGTACAGGAATTGGGGCTGATCTGAGGACTGGAGGTACAGGAATTGGGGCTGATCTGAGGACTGGAGGCACAGGAATTGGGGCTGATCTGAGGACTGGAGGTACAGGAATTGGGGCTAATCTGAGGACTGGAGGTACAGGAATTGGGGCTGATCTGAGGACTGGAGGTACAGGAATTGGGGCTGATCTGTGAACTGGAGGTACAGGAATTGGGGCTGATCTGAGGACTGGTGGTACAGGAATTGGGGCTGATCTGAGGACTGGAGGTACAGGAATTGGGGCTGATCTGAGGACTGGAGGTACAGGAATTGGGGCTGATCTGAGGACTGGAGGTACAGGAATTGGGGCTGATATGTGGACTGGAGGTACAGGAATTGGGGCTGATCTGAGGACTGGAGGTACAGGAATTGGGGCTGATCTGTGGACTGGAGGTAAATGAATTGGGGCCGATCTGTGGACTGGAGGTACAGGAATTGGGGCTTATCTAAGGACTGCAGGTACAGGAATTGGGGCTGATCTGAGGACTGGAGGTACAGGAATTGGGGCTGATCTGAGGACTGGAGGTACAGGAATTGGGGCTAATCTGAGGACTGGAGGTACAGGAATTGGGGCTAATCTGTGGACTGAAGGTACAGGAATTGGGGCTGATCTGTGGACTGGAGGTAAAGGAATTGGGGCCGATCTGTGGACTGGAGGTACAGGAATTGGGGCTGATCTGAGGACTGGAGGTACAGGAATTGGGGCTGATCTAAGGACTGGAGGTACAGGAATTGGGGCTGATCTGAGGACTGGAGGTACAGGAATTGGGGCTGATCTGAGGACTGGAGGTACAGGAATTGGGGCTGATCTGAGGACTGGAGGTACAGGAATTGGGGCTGATCTGTGGACTGGAGGTAAAGGAATTGGGGCTGATCTGAGGACTGGAGGTACAGGAATTGGGGCTGATCTGAATACTGAAGGTACAGGAATTGGGGCTGATCTGTGGACTGGAGGTACAGCAATTGGGGCTGATATGTGGACTGGAGGTACAGGAATTGGGGCTGATCTGTGGACTGGAGGTACAGGAATTGGGGCTGATATGTGGACTGGAGGTACAGGAATTGGGGCTGATCTGAGGACTGGAGGCACAGGAATTGGGGCTGATCTGTGGTCTGGAGGTACAGGAATTGGGGCTGATCTGTGAACTGGAGGTACAGGAATTGGGGCTGATCTGAGGACTGGAGGTACAGGAATTGGGGCTGATCTGAGGACTGGAGGTACAGGAATTGGGGCTGATGTGTGGACTGGAGGTACAGGAATTGGGGCTGATCTGTGGTCTGGAGGTACAGGAATTGGGACTGATCTGAGGACTGGAGGTACAGGAAATGGGGCTGATCTGAGGACTGGAGGTACAGGAATTGGGGCTGATCTGAGGACTGGAGGTACAGGAATTGGGGCTGATCTGAGGACTGGAGGTACAGGAATTGGGGCTGATATGTGGACTGGAGGTACAGGAATTGGGGCTGATCTGAGGACTGGAGGTACAGGAATTGGGGCTGATCTGTGGACTGAAGGTACAGGAATTGGGGCTGATCTGTGGACTGGAGGTAAATGAATTGGGGCCGATCTGTGGACTGGAGGTACAGGAATTGGGGCTTATCTAAGGACTGCAGGTACAGGAATTGGGGCTGATCTGAGGACTGGAGGTACAGGAATTGGGGCTGATCTGAGGACTGGAGGTACAGGAATTGGGGCTAATCTGAGGACTGGAGGTACAGGAATTGGGGCTAATCTGTGGACTGAAGGTACAGGAATTGGGGCTGATCTGTGGACTGGAGGTAAAGGAATTGGGGCCGATCTGTGGACTGGAGGTACAGGAATTGGGGCTGATCTGAGGACTTGAGGTACAGGAATTGGGGCTGATCTAAGGACTGGAGGTACAGGAATTGGGGCTGATCTGAGGACTGGAGGTACAGGAATTGGGGCTGATCTGAGGACTGGAGGTACAGGAATTGGGGCTGATCTGAGGACTGGAGGTACAGGAATTGGGGCTGATCTGAGGACTGGAGGTACAGGAATTGGGGCTGATCTGAGGACTGGAGGTACAGGAATTGGGGCTGATCTGTGGACTGGAGGTACAGGAATTGGGGCTGATCTGAGGACTTGAGGTACAGGAATTGGGGCTGATCTAAGGACTGGAGGTACAGGAATTGGGGCTGATCTGAGGACTGGAGGTACAGGAATTGGGGCTGATCTGAGGACTGGAGGTACAGGAATTGGGGCTGATCTGAGGACTGGAGGTACAGGAATTGGGGCTGATCTGTGGACTGGAGGTAAAGGAATTGGGGCTGATCTGAGGACTGGACGTACAGGAATTGGGGCTGATCTGAATACTGAAGGTACAGGAATTGGGGCTGATCTGTGGACTGGAGGTACAGCAATTGGGGCTGATATGTGGACTGGAGGTACAGGAATTGGGGCTGATCTGTGGACTGGAGGTACAGGAATTGGGGCTGATCTGAGGACTGGAGGTACAGGAATTGGGGCTGATCTGAGGACTGGAGGTACAGGAATTGGGGCTGATCTGTGGACTGGAGGTAAAGGAATTGGGGCTGATCTGAGGACTGGAGGTACAGGAATTGGGGCTGATCTGAATACTGAAGGTACAGGAATTGGGGCTGATCTGTGGACTGGAGGTAAAGGAATTGGGGCCGATCTGTGGACTGGAGGTACAGGAATTGGGGCTGATCTGAGGACTTGAGGTACAGGAATTGGGGCTGATCTAAGGACTGGAGGTACAGGAATTGGGGCTGATCTGAGGACTGGAGGTACAGGAATTGGGGCTGATCTGAGGACTGGAGGTACAGGAATTGGGGCTGATCTGAGGACTGGAGGTACAGGAATTGGGGCTGATCTGAGGACTGGAGGTACAGGAATTGGGGCTGATCTGAGGACTGGAGGTACAGGAATTGGGGCTGATCTGTGGACTGGAGGTACAGGAATTGGGGCTGATCTGAGGACTTGAGGTACAGGAATTGGGGCTGATCTAAGGACTGGAGGTACAGGAATTGGGGCTGATCTGAGGACTGGAGGTACAGGAATTGGGGCTGATCTGAGGACTGGAGGTACAGGAATTGGGGCTGATCTGAGGACTGGAGGTACAGGAATTGGGGCTGATCTGTGGACTGGAGGTAAAGGAATTGGGGCTGATCTGAGGACTGGACGTACAGGAATTGGGGCTGATCTGAATACTGAAGGTACAGGAATTGGGGCTGATCTGTGGACTGGAGGTACAGCAATTGGGGCTGATATGTGGACTGGAGGTACAGGAATTGGGGCTGATCTGTGGACTGGAGGTACAGGAATTGGGGCTGATCTGAGGACTGGAGGTACAGGAATTGGGGCTGATCTGAGGACTGGAGGTACAGGAATTGGGGCTGATCTGTGGACTGGAGGTAAAGGAATTGGGGCTGATCTGAGGACTGGAGGTACAGGAATTGGGGCTGATCTGAATACTGAAGGTACAGGAATTGGGGCTGATCTGTGGACTGGAGGTACAGCAATTGGGGCTGATATGTGGACTGGAGGTACAGGAATTGGGGCTGATCTGTGGACTGGAGGTACAGGAATTGGGGCTGATATGTGGACTGGAGGTACAGGAATTGGGGCTGATCTGTGGACTGGAGGTACAGAAATTGGGGCTGATCTGAGGACTGGAGGTACAGGAATTGGGGCTGATCTGAGGACTGGAGGTACAGGAATTGGGGCTGATCTGAGGACTGGAGGTACAGGAATTGGGGCTGATCTGAGGACTGGAGGTACAGCAATTGGGGCTGATATGTGGACTGGAGGTACAGGAATTGGGGCTGATCTGTGGACTGGAGGTACAGGAATTGGGGCTGATATGTGGACTGGAGGTACAGGAATTGGGGCTGATCTGAGGACTGGAGGCACAGGAATTGGGGCTGATCTGTGGTCTGGAGGTACAGGAATTGGGGCTGATCTGTGAACTGGAGGTACAGGAATTGGGGCTGATCTGAGGACTGGAGGTACAGGAATTGGGGCTGATCTGAGGACTGGAGGTACAGGAATTGGGACTGATGTGTGGACTGGAGGTACAGGAATTGGGGCTGATCTGTGGTCTGGAGGTACAGGAATTGGGACTGATCTGAGGACTGGAGGTACAGGAAATGGGGCTGATCTGAGGACTGGAGGTACAGGAATTGGGGCTGATCTGAGGACTGGAGGTACAGGAATTGGGGCTGATCTGTGGACTGGAGGCACAGGAATTGGGGCTGATCTGTGAACTGGAGGTACAGGAATTGGGGCTGATCTGTGGACTGGAGGTACAGGAATTGGGGCTGATCTGAGGACTGGAGGTACAGGAATTGGGGCTGATCTGTGGACTGGAGGTACAGGAATTGGGGCTGATATGTGGACTGGAGGTACAGGAATTGGGGCTGATCTGTGGTCTGGAGGTACAGGAATTGGGGCTGATCTGAGGACTGGAGGTACAGGGATTGGGGCTGATCTGAGGACTGGAGGTACAGGAATTGGGGCTGATCTGAGGACTGGAGGTACAGGAATTGGGGCTGATCTGAGGACTGGAGGTACAGGAATTGGGGCTGATCTGAGGACTGGAGGTACAGGAATTGGGGCTGATCTGAGGACTGGAGGTACAGGAATTGGGGCTGATCTGAGGACTGGAGGCACAGGAATTGGGGCTGATCTGAGGACTGGAGGCACAGGAATTGGGGCTGATCTGAGGACTGGAGGTACAGGAATTGGGGCTGATATGTGGACTGGAGGTACAGGAATTGTGGCTGATCTGAGGACTGGAGGTACAGGAATTGGGGCTAATCTGAGGACTGGAGGTACAGGAATTGGGGCTGATCTGAGGACTGGAGGTACAGGAATTGGGGCTGATCTGTGGACTGGAGGTACAGGAATTGGGGCTGATCTGTGGACTGGAGGTACAGGAATTGGGGCTGATCTGTGGACTGGAGGTACAGGAATTGGGGCTAATCTGAGGACTGGAGGTACAGGAATTGGGGCTGATCTGAGGACTGGAGGTACAGGAATTGGGGCTGATCTGAGGACTGGAGGTGCAGGAATTGGGGCTGATCTAAGGGCTGGAGGTACAGGAATTGGGGCTGATCTGAGGACTAGAGGTACAGGAATTGGGGCTGATCTGAGGACTGGAGGTACAGGAATTGGGGCTGATCTGAGGAATGAGAGTGCAGGATTCTAATTAGTCACTATTACCCAAGTAGTTTACAGCATTTACTTTATAAAAAATCATTTTTGTAATTGAGAGTGTGAAGTTGACATTTTTTTGTTATAAAATTGCCACGCTCAATTTCTTTGAAAACATTTTTCGGCACACTGTGCTCAAAAGGTTGCCTACCCCTGGTCAAGAAGATGTAATTTTTCCAGCTGGAAGTTGTCTTTTTTCTGTCTGGAAGATGTCATTTTAGCGGCCGGGAGCTGTCATTTTACTGGCTGGAAGTTATCTTTTTTCTGTCTGGAAGCTGTCATTTTGATGGCTGGGAGCTGTCTTTTGTCTTGCTAGAAAATGCCATTTTTCCGGCTGGGGGCTGTCATTTTGCCAGATGGGAGCTGTTTTTTTTTACTGGCTGAAAGATGTCATTTTGCTGGCTGGGGATGTCATTTTGCCATATGGGATCTGTCTTTTTCTGGCTGAAAGATGTAATTTTGCTGGCTGAGAGCTTTTTTTCTGGATGAAAGATGTCATTTTGCTGGCTGGGAGCTGTCATTTTGCTGGCTGGGAGCTGTCTTTTTCTGGCAGGAAGATGTAATTTTGCTGGCTGGGAGCTGTCATTTTGCTGGCTGGGTGCTTTTTTTTCTGGCTGGAAGCTGTCATTTTGCTGGCTGGGAGCTGTCTTTTTCTGGCAGGAAAATGTCATTTACCTGGCTGGGGGCTGTCATTTTGCTGGCTGTGAGCTGTCTTTTTCTGGCCCAGAAGATGCAATTTTGCCGGCGGGAGGCTGTCATTTTGACGGATGAGAGCTGTTTTTTTTCTGACAGGAAGATGTAATTTTGCTGGTTGGGAGCTGTCTTTTTTCTGGCTGAAAGACAACATTTTGCTGGCTGGGGGCTGTCATTTTGCCTGCTGGAAGCTGTCATTTTCCTGGCTGGGAGCTGTCATTTTCCTGGCTGAGCGCTGTCATTTTCCTTGCTGGAAGCTGTCATTTTCTTGGCTGGGAGCTGTCATTTTCCTGGCTGGGCACTGTCATTTTCCTGGCTGGGAGTTGTCATTTTCCTCGCTTTGAGCTGTCATTTTGCCAGATGGAAGCTGTCATTTCGCTGGCTTGGAGCTGTCTTTTTTCTGGCTGGGGGCTCTCATTTTTCTGGCTGGGCGCTCTTATTTTAATGCCTGGGAACTGTCATTTTCCTGGCTGGGCGCTCTAATTTTCCTGGCTGGGAGCTGCCTTTTTCCTAGATGGGAGTTGTCATTTTCCTGGCTGGGAACTCTCATTTTCCTGGCCTGGTGCTCTTATTTTCCTGGCTGGGCACTCTCATTTTCCTGGCAGGGAGCTGTCATTTTGCCGAATGGAAGCTGTCATTTTCATGGCTGTGAGCTGCGATTTTGCCAGCTGGAAGCTGTCATTTCGCTGGCTTGGAGCTGTCATTTTTCTGGCTGGGCGCTCTTTTTTTCCTGCCTGGGAACTGTCATTTTCCTGGCTGGGCGCTCTAATTTTCCTGGCTGGGAGCTGTCGTTTTCCTAGATGGGAGCTGTCATTTTCCTGGCTGGGAACTGTTATTTTCCTGGCCTGGTGCTCTCATTTTCCTGGCTGGGCACTCTCATTTTTCTCGCTGGGAGCTGTCATTTTCCTGGCTTGGAGCTGTCATTTTTCTGGCTGGGGGCTCTCATTTTTCTGGCTGGGGGCTCTCATTTTTCTGGCTGGGTGCTCTTATTTTCCTGCATGGGAACTGTCATTTTTCTGGCAGTTAACTTTGGCGGGGAATCCAAAATGTGGCTTTGAGGCCTATGATTCATAGGGAAAGCACTGGCCTTCTCCACCCGACAACTGAAATAAAACATAGGTGGACACATCTTTGACTATTGAGCCATCCCTTTAAAAGCGAACATTTCCATATTTGACCGGGGAGCGCTTTTAAATCCTTCTGCATTAATACATTTTATGGTCAAACTCAAATCAACGTCAAATTCATCTTTTATTGTCGTCAAAGCAGAGTATCCATTAGAACAATCTAAATAGATGGGGCAGTGGATCCGATCACTGCGCGCTGAATGATTTCTCCAGGAAAAGCTCATTTATCTAAATGCACTGAAGCCCAGGCTTTATTTGAATTTAAATCATTTCGATGGTCTTTTCATAAACAGATTTATTGCGTTTTTACACATCAGCTGCGACCGGATCGTAAATTACATCCATCGTTTATTGTCCCAATGGAACTGCAGAGTGACCGATGCAATAGGCACAGATACTGGAAAAGGAGCTGTGCACATCTCTGGCGCCCTCTAGTGCTGAATGTAGGATCATCACAGCAAAAAAGGAGCAAGAAGCATTAAGGACCTTCTATAACTTGTCACTTAACTACATATTAAAAGCATGCAGAATGCAGGTGACGTGCTTGAATGCAATGCAAAAAAATATGTTAGGAATGCACAGAAGTGAGAATGGGCCTTCAGGGGATATGGCAGACTTGGGATCCTGTTTGTTGCTGGCACCAAATCATCAGAAACAAGATAGCCAAAGAGATTTGTGACCAGAACCTTCAACCCACCAGCAAGGCAACAGCAATGGAGCGTCAGCTCATATGGTGAGTGAGAGAGTGACAGGTGGGTAATGTTGTGGTCTCTTAGCAGTCCCTGGCAAAATCAGTGGTGTCACAAATGCCTTGGCAATGTAATGAACAAATATGACTGCCCAATGCCCATAGTTATATATATATATATATATATATATATATATATATATATATATATATATATATATATATATATATATATGTATATACGGGGCTAGGACATGGGGTGGGCAGAAGGGACGACTGCCCTGGGTGCTGGTACTGGTATCATCTGAGTCATCTGAGGTGGGGGCATATATATATATATATATATATATATATAATGTATATATATGTATGTATATATATAGGACATGGGGTGGGCAGGAGGGACGGCTGCCCCGGGCACTGGTTATAATCTGAGTTGGGGGGGGCTCCACAACAAGAGCCCCTGCAACTACAAGCTGACAGGAGTAGTTACAGCAGCTTCAGGGGAAATTTGGGGGGATTGTGATAGGAGGGGTAATGCAGGGGGGATTTGTGCTCTGGGTGGAATTTGTGCTAAGAGGGATTTTTTTTGGGGGGGTGGGATTTGTGTTAGAAAGGGGGATTTGGGGGGAGGATTTGTGCTAGTAGAGATGATGGAGGGGGGATTGGTGTTAGGAGGGGTGATTGGGGGGGTGAGGGATTATGCTAGAGGGGGGGAGGGATTTGCGGAGATAGAGTATTTGAGCTGGGAGGGAGGATGAGGGGGGGCAAAGATTTGTGCTGGAAGGGGGGACTGCACCAGGGGATGGATTTTTAATCCTGGGAGGAGGGGAAATTTTTGTTTGGGAAGAACTTTGGCTTGCAAAGAGAATTTACGGTATGCTTAGGGGGTAAGCGTGCAGATTAGTGCTTGATTTTTTTGGGGGGGGGGAGGGGCGACTTTGCTGATTATACATTTTAGGGGGGTGGGGCACAGTTTGGTACCTTCACCCTGGGTTCTAGGTGACCTAAAGTTTCACATCATCCAGGACTTTCATGAATTAAGAGCACCATGTACAAAGGACTTTCCCCCATCTTATCATCACCCCCCCATGCCTTGTAGAGCAGCCTGTACGAGGTTGAATCAGGCAATGCATGCAAACCTATCCGATTAAGTAAATCCACCCCCAATAGTTGACATATGTTGCTGCCATATTCGACCATCAACTAGTCTGACCCAAGTGACCCAACTGGACAAATCTTGTCTCATGCAAATTTTGACCACCATTGTCAATGGGTATTATTGTAAGGGCATCTGTTGTGACCATGCATGGCCATCAACCAGTCTGCCCAAATTGACCTAATTTGACAATCCTTGTCTTATGTAACCAACCAACAAACCACTTTTTTCATTATCTGAGCCACCTGCACTAGTAATAAGATGTCTCCAGCACAGTTTCCCACTGTTCAGGAGTTAACAGCTTCATGGACAGAGGACTTGGAGAGCAGCCTTGGAGAGCAGCCTTTAGCATTTTGAATCAGGCAATGCATGCAAACCTATCTGACTGATTGCCCCCTCCCTCCCTGAAGAGGGGCATCTGTTTCTGCTATAGGTATGTGACCGTCAACCAGTCTGCCCAAATTGACCCAGATGGGCAATTCTTACCTCGTGTACTTGACCAACAAATTGTCATATGGGTTTATTCTATGTTCTTTATTCTACCAGGCTAGAGTAAGTTTGTACTTTTCACATTGTCAAAGCCAACTGTACAGACAAAGGGTCTTCTGCTCAGCTTCCCAACATTTAGGACTATCATGAGTTAACAGCACCATAGACAGAGGACTTTCTCACACCTCATCACCCCCTTTTGCCTTGGAGAGCAGCCTTTAGCATTTTGAATCAGGGAATGCATGCAAACCTTTCTGAGTGGTTGCCTCCTCCCTCCCCGAAGAGGGGCATCTGTTCCTGCTATAGGTATGTGATCATCAACCAGTCTACCCAAATTGACCCAGTTGGGCAATTCTTGCCTCATGTACTTGACCAACAAATTGTTATATGGGTTTATTCTATGTTCTTTATTCTACCAGGCTAGAGTAAGTTTGTACTTTTCACATTGTCAAAGCCAACTGTACAGGCAAAGGGTCTTCTGTTCAGCTTTCCACCATTCAGGACTATCGTGAGTTAACAGCACCATGGACAGGAGACTTTCCCCCACCTCATCATCCCCTTTGCCTTCTAGAGCAGCCTGTGGTATTCTGAATCAGGCAAACATGCAAGCCTATCTGACTGATTGCCCCCTCCCTTCCCGAAGAGGGTCATCTGTTCCTGCTATAGGTATGTGACCATCTGCCCAAATTGACCCAGTTGGGCAATTCTTGCCTCATGTACTTGACCAACAAATTGTTATATGGGTTTATTCTATAATCTTTATTCTACCAGGCTAGAGTAAGTTTGTACTTTTCACATTGTCAAAGCCAACTGTACAGGCAAAGGGTCTTCTGCTCAGCTTTCCACCATTCAGGACTATCATGAGTTAACAGCACCATGGACAGGAGACTTTCCCCCCACCTCACCACACCCCTTGCCATGTAGAGCAGCCTGTGGCAGGTTGAAACAGATAATGCATGTAAATCTATCCCATGGAGTGCCCTCCTGCCCCCAAAAATGGGACGTCTGTTGCTGCCAAAGATGTGTGACCATCAACCAGTCTGTACAAATTGACCCAGTTGGGTGAAACTTGTCTCATGCAAACTGGGGCAATCATTGGTATTGTTCTAAATTCTCCAGGCTAGTATTCTAGAGTAAGCTTTCTTTTTTTTTTTCATTCTCTGATCTACCTGCACTGACATTGAAGTGCCTACTGCATAGGTTCCCACCATTCAGGATTGGCATGGGTTAAAAGCACCACCATTGGTGTAGGACTCCACCCCCCCCCCCCCCCACCACCACCACCACCACCACCACCACCACCACCACCACCTCATAAACCTTCTTGACTTGTAGAGCAGCCTTTGACAGGTTGAATCAGACAATGCATGCAAACTTATTCCATCAATTGCCCAAAGAGTGGTATCTGTTGTGTCTGTATGTGGCCATCAAGCACTTTGCCCAAATTGACCCAGTTTGATCAACTTATTCTGCATTCTCTATTATTCCAATATTTTGGAGTAAGTTGTCACTTTTTACAATTCCTAGCTGCACTGGCAATCAAGTGTCTCCTGCACATCTGCCCACCATTCAGGACTGTCATGAGTTAACAGCACCATGGACATAGGACTTTACCCCACCATATCTCCCCCCCTTCCTCCTTGCCTTGCATGTTGAATCAAACAATACATGCAAAACTATCCGATCGAGTGCCCCTCTGCCCCCATAAAGGGATATCTGTTGCTGCCGTAGATCTGTGGCCATTAACCAGTCTGCAGAATTTTACGAAGTTGAGCGAAATTTTCAAATTGGGACCAGAAAATTGTACGCGTGTATTATTCTAAATTCTCTATTCTACTCTGCTTTCACTTTTCACATTATCTAAGCCACCTGCACTGAGCGACCTGCCCCCACCACCAAAGAGGGACATCCATTGCCGGGACAAGATCAGCCAGCGCCCAGGGCAAATATGCCAAACCGCACATTCATGATGCCCTACCTTCATGATCTGTAAGCTTAGGGGATCCTATGCCCAGCAGTCCCTCACTTGTCAAGATCACTGCCGTTGTCATTTCTTCTGTCTGCCTTGTAACAGAAGGAAGGTGCCCCATCCCTACAGTAAACCATTGCGCCCAGGGCAGGTGTCCCTCTCATCCACCCCTTGTCCCGCCCCCAGGGACCTCTCTTTCTGCCATTGATATGTGACCAAATTGATCCAGTTGGGTGGTTCTTGTCTCATAGACCTGACCAGCAAAGTGTGAATTGGGTTTATCTTTAATTCTCCTATTATCTTTAATTCTTCTACTGTGCTAGAGTAATCTTTCGCTTTTCACGTTATCTGAGCCAACTGCATTAACAATGAAGTGTCTTCTGCACAGCTTCTCTTCATTCAGGTTTGTCAAGTTAACAGCACCATGGACGTATGACTTTCCCCACCTCATTACCCTCCTTGCCCTGTAGAGCTGCCTGTAGAGCAATGCATGCCAACCTATCCATTTGAGTGCCCACTACTAAAAAGGGACACTTGTTGATGCCTAAGAAGTGTGATCATCAACCAGTCTGCCCAAACTGACCCATTTGGGCAAATATTGTCCCATGCTAATTGTGACCAGCACAATCTGAATTGGGTTTATTCTACATTCTTTATTCTACTATGCCAGAGTCAGCTTTCATTTTTTCACATTATCTGAACCAACTGTGCTAGCTATGAAGTGTCTCCTGCACATCTTGCCACCATTCAGGACTGTCATGAGTTAACAGCATCATGGACATAGGACTTTCCCCCCATCTCATCACCCCTCCCTTGCCATGTAGAGCAGCTTGTAGCAGGTTGAATAAGACAATGCATGCAAACCTAGCCAAATTAGTGCCCCTCTGTCTCCTAAAAAGAGACATTTGTTGCTGCCTAGGATGTGTGACCATCAACCAGTCTGCCCAAACTGACCTAATTGGGCAAATCTTGTCCCAAGCACACTATGATCAGCAAATTTTGAATTGGGTTTATTCTAC